>JAPYYS010000263.1:0-89478 GCA_030522525.1 Campopleginae sp. 14b
GTTCTGAAACATTTTTCGTTTTACTCTCCGCACGTTTCTTCATCTATGATAAAAATTGCGAATGCTCAGGAATGAAACTTACTGCTGACACAAGCAGGCGACAAGCTCCGAATAGGCGTTGATCTCGGGGTCGAGATCGGCGTCGATTCGGCCGACAGGAGTCCAATGGGTCGTATGAGTCGCCGACTCAATGCACTTTCTTTTCCCTCTGGAACTGTAACACGAAGAAATTCAATTTTTTTTGTTTTTTTATTTCAATTTTTCGAGCCCAACTACGAAAGAGAGGATGAAAGATTCGTAACGCCTTAAAAATTCTTACCATCGACTATTAAGCAGGCCGAGGTGAAAGCTTTTCCGAGATCGTTGTAAGCGACGCACGTGTATTCACCCTCGTCCTCGGGATAAACGTGCTGAATACTCAAGCGAGCCGTCTCACCGTCGAAATCAGCCACGAAATCTCCTCCAAGAGGGAGTAGCTAAAGTCAAAGGATTCGTAACGATTCTCATTACAAATGGTAATGCAAATATTATGAGCCTTCGGTTTCGACGCTCTTTATTTTTTAGTGACACAGCGTTTTTTAAGGATGAGTAAGTGGATTATAAAAAATGGAGAAATTTCGAGTCATCGTAAGCGAGAGATTTTCGAGAGAGATACTCGGAGTATTTCTACTCGCTTGATCCGACAGTTTCAAAGGCCCGAGGACGTTTTATCGCGATAGAAACATCGAAATTCGTCTGCTGCTTTTTTCCGGTGACGTGAATTTTTTTTCTTTGCTCAATAAAATCGTAGCCTCGTTAATTTTGTCCGAATCCCGAGGAAAGTTTAAAAAATCGAAAATTTCGTGGAGAAAATTGTTCAAAGGGTCGAAATACCTTGCCAGACTTTTCCCATCGGACGTCCGGTTCGGGTGTGGCGTAAACTCTGCAGATAAGAGTGACCGCGTCCCCGTCGCAGCATCGAAGGTCCCGTAAAGGTCGTTTGATGCTCGGAAGCGTTTGGACTTTTCTGAAAATAAAGATAAACGAGGTGAAACGTAATTTATCGATCGTACGTCGCATGGCACAGAGAGAATCGTGCAGTTCGACTAACCCGTGCTTGATCGAAGCGTGCTCCATGCTACTGTCACTTTTGCCTTGTCCTCGTGCATAAATTTGCAGAGAGATTATAGCTTTGGCTTCGCCATGACAGTTTTTGGCAATAACGGTGTAAGCGCCGGTGAAGTCGAGTTTGGCGTAAGGAATTTCAAGGCGGTACTGAGGCCCAGCACCGACTCGTCGGAAATGGGCAGCGTCTCTGTAGTAATCGGGCTGAAAGATTGAAACAAATAAATCAAACGTTTATTTTTATCTTTTTCCGGCAGACTCGTTGCATTTTTTTCGCAGAGGGATCCACGCGAGATTTCCTCATCAGGATTAATATCCTCCGATCATTTTTTTCCTCTGACAAGAGAACGATATCCCACGAATGACTTGGCAAGAGGAAAAAATCAGAGAGAAGATTAAAAATGATGACAAAAAAAAAACAGAATGAATAAGAAGAAAGAACGTGTCGCTTATTATCGTACGAGAGAGATGGCTTTGGACTTGAGAGCTGTCAACCATATAGGGAGCGAAAGTTGACCAACGTTTGGTGCGTGTACAATTGTAACATGGACATATAAGCGTGAAGGGTTTTTCGTTTGCCAGGGCATCGTCACCGGAGACTCCTGAGCGGAGCGTACGCTCGTGAATCTAATTGACAGTGTGGGTAAGTCCTTTTTTTTCCTCCGTTTACTTTCCTCATTTTTTCGCAATTGTCTTCGCGGCACTTTGAACAACGCGCGTCTGATCTTTTGGATAATAAAAAAATGCTCACGACTCATGGGGATAATCGCGCAGCTCCACTGAGTCCCCTTTCCCCTTATCCCTCCCTCGTCAGACCCACAACAAATTACCTCCAACAGATCGCCGCCGCTCAACATTTACGCACCGTCAATCGTTTACATAGAACACGCAGACCGACTCGAACACATTTGCTCATTATATATGCCTCGCTTTATACGAGGCCGATGAGGGATTAGCAAATACCTTATTCACCATATTGACCTCTCCTTCGTCAAGACTCGAGATAATTAATTAGTTGTCAGATCGAACTTAATCTTTTTCAATCGTGTTACCTGCATTCTTTCTCATTACAATTCACCAATGACCCTGTTACATTTTTTTGTTTTATCTTACTACTTTTTTCTCCTTATTATTAATTCAATTATTTTATAAATAACTTGTCGCATTACCCAACGAAAATCGTATTATTATCACTTTTCCATTTAATTGACACGCCACGAAAAATCAAACGATTCTATCTAATCGAAAAATGACGAAATTTTTTCATTGATTTTTCATCGAAACTCTTATTAATCGACAACGATGGGGCGCTTTGGCAGAATTCAGGAATTTATTTTCGAAGGGAGTGAATTGGAACTCGAAAATTTTATCAAATGATAGAGCAAACTTGATCTTTTTTTCTCTTCGTTCTCGCGTCATCTCCGAAGTGGTTACTCGATTTTTTCGTTCTCTAGATTTTTAATGTTTTTTAAGAATATTTTGTATATATCGTTTAAAGATTTCAGAATATTTTTTAACATTTTTGAATACTTCTTAACAGTTTCAAATATTTTAAAATATTTTATATTTTCTCCCATTTTTCCAATAAAAATTCGATATGACTCAAGATTCAATTGTTTGGGTTGTAACAATGAATTTCTCTCTTGTTTCAGAGTTTCTCCGATTGAAAATCATTCGGCGAATGAAAAGTGCAGTGATTTCATCGGGAGGAGATAGTTTTTTTTCTTTGAAGTTGCATTTAATGACGTTGAGGACGTGCGAATAGCCACGACGCACGCGACCGGACTACAAATCGCCGTTGTTCCCCAAATGAGCAAGTTCGCCCATTCGGGTCGAGATGAGATTCAAACTGCGAGGTAAATAATTGAATAGCCTTTGAGCTCACGAAATCCATATTCGATCTGTTCGTGTTAATGCGACGTTATTATTCATTCGGCCGGAAGAAATGTTAACGACGAATATCGAACAATAATTACACTGACGTCATTATCGTTCGAGACAAAAAATCAAAAGTCCTCGAAAGATTTTGGTTTGTATGAAGTCAGAAAAATCGGTTCTCAAGAAATTTACGAAAAAAATGAGCAAGAAAAGATTTCAAATTCGTTTAAATTGGTTTCTCGTTCTCGCGGTTTTTTAATGAAAAGAAAAATGTGGAAAATCAAAGTTTAGAATGATTCATAGTCCAGAAAGGTTGGAAAGGAGATTCCGCGAATGATTAATAACTAAAAATTGTAATACTTGCGAGGCGATGGATGGATGTAAGTGGAAAGCCCTAGAAGGATATTTCCGACCTGTGATGAGCCATATAAAGTGAAGCACTCACTGATTCTCGGTTGTGACACTCAAGCAGGCAGGTTTAAAAATTATCTCCAAGTGAATTAATGCGCGAGTGAGATTTTCAAATGAATTGCACTTTGCAGATGGGAGTTGGAGTATTGAGGCGTTGATAGAGAGATAGTAACGCGATTTGTACTTTATTGGAAGTGAGAATGTGCAAAGGTGGAGAAACGAAGAGTCCGGTTCGAGTAGCGATCGGGTACTGTCAGATGATAAAATAAAAAGTGGTCGTTGGGTGTTGCGGTGGTAGGGACGGGGTATCTCGTTGGTTCCTTGACCCGGCGCGAGTCAAAGGAGCGAATCCGCGAACGTTGCGAAAAAAAGGCGAGCCCATAAAACTTTTCGGTCAAAATAAATGGATTCCTAAATTTCTAACGAACCAAAAATCTCGAAAATGACGAATTATCCAGTTGCTGTCGTTCGGTCAAGTCCTCGGAACAATTAACAGCATGAAAAGTATATTTCTTCCAATTCCCATGCACAATAACGCAAAAAAGAAACTCCCCAGCCCCCGGATCCATAAATCCTGGTTGACCGAACGAAAAGATAGGAAATTCTGTATCTGGCTGGCAAGTAGCCGTGTCCGAATCGTAGGAGTCCTCTCTGTAATTGGCATTTATCGCCTTTCCAACGGAGACAGTCCGAGAGAATTGAAAAGGGAGATTAAGAATACATCGAGTGAGTTAACCGTCGCTAAATCAATCACTCGCCAAAAGATAGACATATCTTATACGCCTTACAAAACGTTAATATATTAAATTGCCGAGAAACAGAGAGCGGGTGCGAGCAAAAGCACGAGAGAGAGCGAGAGGGACGATAATAATAAATGACAAAAGTATATGGCGGGAGCAAGTGGGCAAAAATAACATCGAACATGGTAAAAGTTTCTTAAGTAGTATATTGGTGTGTATTCGTATTTAATACTAGATCCGAATACGGCTATAATGTAGGTATGTCATTTCGGTTGGTGAATACCTTGACCCAAATCCTGGGCACACGTTCTGTGTACGAAGCAAAAGTCATCCACACATATTTATCAACATATATGTAGAAGCAAGTACGACGAGAGTGAGAGATGACACGTCATTGGTCGATCCCTAGCTGCGCAATCAGCGGGCACAAAACACTCGTTTTTTTTCTTGGGGGTGCCCCTTTTTAACCGAACATTAGTCTGTGCGTAGTGATTTGTCGTGTGATCCATTTTTCATTAGGAAAATAAATTTAAAAAACTGGTGGCTGGGGGGCGAGGATTTCGAAAAATGTCAAAAGAAGCTTCGGGGAGGCTGCAGCGAGGCTGTGACGAAATATCTGATTCAGTGAATAAATCAATGAATAGAGGAATCGACGAAAAGGAATTGAATTATGTTGAATAATTGGCAAGAATTATCCTGTCAGCATTTCAATGATTTATTCCAGTCCGACGACGTTTCTTGTTTATATTGATCCTCTCAAGCATTGTTGAAAAAAAACGGGTTTAGATCGAAGAGAGATGTTGACAATGAAGCGTTAATGGAGCTTCGAAAATGCCATGAATCTTTCATGATTGCACGAAAGACTGCGCTGATACTTATTGAGAAAATAAATGGCCATGTAGTTCGAAGCTGCTTGAAATTCGTTACAATTTCATTGGAAACATCGACAAACATAGGAAGACGATCGACAGTCGAGAATTCTCGAGGGACGAGTCATATAACCGCGATATCACGCAATCCTGACAGTCGTCCTCTGGGAGGCTGCAGTTAAACTTTGAACGGGACCATTCGTATCTCTCCCTCCCTCTCGCCAAAGACAAACTCGATAGAGATATTTAACGATCGAGAAATGCTATTCCGTACGTAACGCGCCAAGAATTCTCCCGGGACACGTCAATCTCTCGGCACTATATTATTCTTCTCAACACTCGTGAAAAAATGAATTCAGACTTTTTTTTGTTCATCGCATTTCCTCCTCATTTTTGTGCCCAATTTTTCTGTAATTTTTTTTCTCTCCTAGATTCGCCTCCTTTTTTTTTGTCTCCCCGGGACTGACTTTGTTCTCGTTATGAGAAGCTCAGAGAACCTGCTACCTATTGGACAGTCACCTGACGGAGTATCGAGCTCACCGGGAGCTGGGCAGCTCGACGAATTGGCGGGAGAAGACTCGAAACGTACGAGCATCGGTGTAAGTCTCTTGATTCTTATTTTTAACCTAATTTTATGTTTCCTTACCCGTAAGAAGTCTCGTAACCAAATGACCTCGGGTTTGGGATCTCCGACAACTTCGCAGAGTATAATGACCGTGTCACCCTCGACGGCTTCGGTGGAGAGTGGTTTTGTCACGAACAGTGGCTCTTTCGAGTATCTGCAAATTAATTCCCTTCATATTTAAAATCTAATCAACAGAAAAAAGTGGGAAACGAAAAATAGAGGATTTTTAACGTGCTGAGATATTGGTGGACGCACAAAAATAATCGAACATGGTCATAATTATTAATTGCACAAATTCTACTAATTGACGATCGATTTTTTCGCTTTTTTTGGACAAAAAATTCATTATCTGCGAAACTACTGTGATCAATGGACCTCCAATTTTTTTCCGGACTCCAAACAGTCTGAAGAACGTAACAGAATTTTTTCGGAATTTTTCGTCAAGTAGTTTCCGGCAGAAAAAATAAAACGCGTAATTCTGAATTTGCAAAAATTCGCTCAAGCTTGTTTTTTTTTTTTTTTTTTTTTTTTTTTTTTTTTTTTTTTTTTTTTTTTTTTTTTTTTTTATTTTTTTTTTTTTTTTTTTTGTCGGTAACGACTGACTAAGGCTCGATATTTCTTCGTCAGTTGTACCGATAACAGTTACTCTGGTAGTGCTCTCCGTCTGTCCCACCTCGTTCGTAGCGGTGCAGCAGTAGAGTCCTGCGTCTCGAGGGGTAACGTGTGCCAATGATAGTTCGACGCTGCCGTCGTGATTCAATGTCATGACGGTACTTCTGCTCGGACGTAATCGATGTCCATCCCGATGCCTGTTTGGTTGATCCGACAAGATGATAACGAGGCCAAAGAAACAAGCAAACGAATTAGCCAAATTCGAGAGTCTGCGGTTTTATTGTGAGTGTAAATTTTCCGAGTACTTACCAGACAATTCCAACGGTCGGATAGGCTTCGATTTGCGCAGACAATCGAAGCTCTCCACCCAATTTTATCGTGTAAACGGCATCGAGATGCCGGAGAAATTCTGGTGCCACGTACGCACGAATTCCCTTGTCGACGACCAAATGGCATCGGCAAGAAACCGAGCCATTGAAATTACGGGCTTTTGCCATGTAAATCCCCGAGTCTTCGACGTTCGAGTGACTTATCTCGAGCGTGTGGAAGTGTGACTCGTCGTCCCAGAACGAAACGTTATCTAAAATTGATTTTCATTCATGAGTCGATCGTTGTTCTCGAATTTTCGGAAGCAAAACGTCCCCACGTGGTCCGATCCATCGGGAAAATAGCAAAATTCCTTTCAAGCTCTCAATTTCTTGTACTCACCATCCGGAAATATCTCTTCACGATTTTTGTACCAAGTTACTTCTGGTTCCGGATGTCCTGATACTTGGCACGTGAGTCTCACTGGATATGTCATTTGTACTCTCCTGTCTCGCAGTCTCATCGTAAATTCTGGTGGTCGCTCCTCGTTGCTCGTTTCCACAGTCCTGTGACAAGTTGCAATAATTTTTCTTTCGTTCCTTTGGTTTTATCAGCAAAAATCGTTTTGATGGCGAGGAATAAAAAGCAAAAAATTCATGAAAAGTTGGCGAAAGGGTGTCGAGACCGAATTTTGCAGGAAATTCGGAACTTTTGGCAAATAATTTCGAATTTCTAGCGCTGGGAAAACAAAAAATTGCGACCAGCGAGCCCAAAAAGGCCAAAGTACGAAATTGCAAAGAAAAAATACCTCATCCTGCGTAACTTTTCATCGGCTTCGACAATTTTGGGATCGGTGACGACCTGGACTCTGGCAAAGGTCGAAACCCGGCCAGCAGGATTCGTAGCTTCGCAAACGTATCTTCCGGAGTCTGTTTCCTTGATAGATTGCACAGTCATTGTGCATTTGGTACCGCTGTAATGAGTCATGTATCGCGGATCTTGTAAGGTATCGATGTCGGTCGTGTCCCTGTACCATTTGACTTCGGCTTTAGATTCGCTGCGAACTTCGCACTCGAGGTGGAGGAGTTCGCCCCGCAGAGCTTTTAACTGGCCAGGCAAAATGTTAGTGAACTCGGGGAATTTGACAATTTCTCGTACGGTGACGGAACTCGTCATGGTCACGGCTTCGCCCCAGCCGTAACGATTCCGCGGCGTTATTCGGAATTTGTATTCACCACCGGGTCGCAGATTGAACGCGTCAAACGCATTGACCGGCGTGATCCCAAGCTTTTCATTCGAATGACAAAAAAAAACGAGGTGACAATTAATCTCGAGGGACTTCTCGATCGTTTCAAACGTCGATTGACATTTATTATTGATTTTTTTTTCGTCAATTACCTCGACCCATCGAGCTCCTCCTTCGCCACCCAAAAGCCAAGCGTCCACCCTGTAAGCAACGACTGGAGCTGGTCCATGCTGCACCGCCTTGCCCCAACTCAACGCCAACCAGTTTCGTCCTCCGTCTATGACCACCGGCTCACTCGTTATCGGCCCCGGGACTTCTACTCGGAAAATTTTCATTTTTGAATTAGGCCGTTTTGTTCAGAAACGATGAGGATTTAGAAAAAACGAAATTCATGATTTTTCGGAGTTTATTTTTGTTTTTAATGAATTGGATACTTTTTTTAGGCAAAATGTCGAGTTTTGATCGTGTTTTGCCAATACCTTGATGGGCAACGAGAAAATCCAAAAATTCACGTATAGGGCAACTCGTTTTCTCTGTCCATGACAATCTCAACTTTTCGATCGACAGTTGTTTCTTTTTTTTTTCTAAATCGTCGAACTCTCTCCTTCGAGCACTTTTATTATCCTCGCCGTTCATTATTCTTCATCTAATTTTATGGTCCCGCAAAAAAAAAAAAACGAAATTGCAGAAAATTTTATTTCGATGACAAACGATATGATTGCCATGAGTCGCACTACGACTGAGCTCTACATTTTTTGGGGTAACGTCGCTCGGCTTGTAGAAGAAGAAGAAGAAGGAGGAGGACGAACAGAAATAGCTGGACGCTAGAGTTTCCTCTCCTTCTGGGCGAAGGGTGGAGTGGAAATTCCTCAGTCTCGTGAAAATAGGTGGGGCCGTGAGAGAGAACTATTTTATCTCGCCTTTCAAATTTTACTCGCCTCTAATACACGCAAAAATATATGTTCGCCAGGTGGCGTTTCATTGAAAATGAAATTCTGCATTTTCACAGTGACACAAAAATCCAAAATAACTCAAAAATGTTTCATCGACTCTGACTTTCAATTCCGACTCCAAAAAAGTTCATTTTTCCCGATTCATTCCTGCTGGATTCTGTCCAGTTAATCTCGTCAGTTGCGTCAACTTTTCCGAGCCTTTCAACCGTCAACTTTTTCTCACATTTCTCGAGACTCAGCCAATTTGTTCTCATCAATGAAAAAAAAGAAAAAAATAAAAAATTCTCACGATCCTTTGGGTTTTGCGTAAAATTCTCGATATCAATTCGCAGCGTTTCCGTCCGGAACGTAATTTCGGAACTTGTATCTAGTTCACATAGAGAAAAAGTGGATTTTTTCCCACTCGCCATCTTTTTGGCTGTCACGTCGTCTATTAAGACCGAGGGGTGCACCGACACTCATCGCGATGTTTCATATATTTTTAGAGCATCTCCCGAGTCTTGAGAGACGCGAAAAACTTGTGTGGTCGAGAGTAAAATTGTGAAAATCGTAGGAATTGGGGCATAAGATTTTTTGGCTGTTGGGGCGATTGCTAACGAGCCAAAAAAACGAGAACAATGTCTAATGTTAATTGAGAGTTAAGGTCATGTTTTCATTCGCTTACGTTTCAGATAGGATCGCTCGGTGTCGTGAATATCGGTCAACAGATTGTCGGTGTCCACGGCGCCCCAGTCGTGCGACGGTGTCAATGACCTTGCTCTTTGCTTTACCTTTTCAAGTACGATTCATTCATTTTTTAAATCCAAACAAAACCCTCACTTATTTTGAGTAACTCTCATGATCGAAAATTCTCACCTTTACTGTGTAAAAAGTTCGATCACATCCGTAACGATTCTTTGCCATTATGCAATACGTTCCTTCGTCCTCGATCGCTGCACGTTTCAGAGTCAGGCGCACGTAATCGTCGCTCGACTCCTTGTACGATCTTGGCCCGTTCGTTATATCGCGAAGACCTTTCATCCAAACGACTGAAAAATAAATTGATACTCAAAATTAAAATTTCATCAAAAAAGTCCGATGTCGAAAATCTGAGAACAAAAAAAACGTATAAAATTTTTTGTAAATTCAAAATATCAATCTTTTTCAAGAAAATTTGATTTCCTGTCAAGAATTTTGAGCAGCCGGAGGTTGGAAACGGAAAGTATAGAAATTTTAATTTTCTGTTGGACTCGCGGTTTTATTTTTAGTGAAATACGAAAAAAAATAATTGGAATGCCGATTGGTCCCGAATTTGCAATTATTTCAAAATTATTACTGACTTCGTGGTTTGGGAACGCCGTTAACACGGAACGAGACGCTGACATCTTCCCCGGAAGTGACGTAGATGAGATTCTCAGCAGGTCGTGAAACGAACATTGCAGGTTTTCCACCTTCGCCCGAACCGGACGGAACGACTTCGACGTTTGCCGCAGTATCGACGTAGCCGTACGCGTTGCTCGCACGACAAACGTACGTTCCGGTCTCAGATTCAGTCGCTTCCGGTACTATGAGAGTATACACGCCGGAATCGGCAAAAGTTCGAGCTTTGTGAGGGCTAATTGGCTCCCGTCTGTCGCCTCGCATCCACGTTATATCCGGTTGCGGGACTCCTTCGTCCATCACAAAAAAAAAAAGTTAATCAATGAATTTCGCGAGTTTCCTCGACTCAAGCGCATCCTAGAGGTCACGTACCTTTCACTTCAACCTGCAAGGCTATCGTCCCTCCAGCTGGGACACTGTGGTCCGTAAGATAACTCGAAAATCTTGGTCTCCCAGTGTCTCTTTCCGAACTCGTCAAATTCCGGAAACTTCCCCTCCAGCCTGCACCTTGATCTATTCCATGCAAACAAAAAATCCCCTGCTGACTGGATCTCAATAATTTTTAAGCTTGCTTCGTTGGAATGCGACGGAATTCATTATTTTATTTTATTTTTTGAAAGTGGAGCTCAAAATTTAACTGTGGTCTTCGTCCACCAAGATTTCTCCGAATGAAAAATCGAATTTCAAAGAAAAATTGAGGCCTTCCAAAAAAATGGTTGATCGATACAATATTTTCCGTTTAATTCCAAAAATGCAAACTTCGATCTCGTAATAACTTGCACAAATCGCTCGGCCAACAATTAATACCTTTGCCATCGAAGTTAACGACGTGTGATGTACAATCACTAATTTTCGAGTCGTTCTCAGCCCTGCAAGTGTACAGTCCACCGTCATAAAAATCAGGACGTGAAATTTTCAATCGACAAATACCGTCTCCGAGATCGGACTGTTGGTAACGATCACCTATCTCCAGGATCTGTCCATCCTTCAGCCAAGTTATCTTGGGACTGGGCTGCCCACGAACTCGGCACTCCAGAACGAGCTCGTTCTCCGCAGATCGATAAGTGTCTGGAAAACAACAAATTCAATATTTTACCAATCGCGTTAAAATTCCCTGAAAAAATCGAGCGACTTTTTTATCATTTTTTGTATCGTCCGTAATTTTTTATTTATGGGAGGTTGCAGGTTCTGGCAATATGCACGTGAAAAGAGCGTTCGGGGTTTGGAGCAAGAGGAATATCTCAAATTTTCGTTAATTGCTATTATTTTCATTTTTTTTATTTAATTTTTTCCACTCTGCAGGCACAGGCTGTGGGTAATCTGGACAATACGGTTGGAAATGTTTTCATTGGTTTCCGATGGTCACCACTATCGGAATGTCAAAAAAATTGCCTCAGAGCTGGCCTCGTTCAAGACTGGCATACTTTGAAGGTCACCGGAGCCATACATCGGTCCCGGAGCCATTGTGGTCGAAGGATTTTAATTGAGCAGTGAGCAAACTTTCATGAACTTGGATTAACTTTTATTTATTTGATAGAAAACTTGACGTTGTTTCGTTAGTGGCAATTATTGAGAATGTAAAGTTGTTTTTATGGATTTCCGGGTCAGGGAAGGAAGATCAAATATTACCTTTGATTGATCGTGTGAAAGTTGGACGACTGGGCAAGGGTTCGTATCCGGCGTAGACTTTGAGTTTCGCTTCGGTGTAAGCCTGTCCATGAAGGTTTCTCGCGACGCAGGAATATTCGCCAGAATCTTTGGGCAGAGCTGCGTAAAGTTCCAACGAGACCATTCCATATTCTTCGATGGTGCAGTGACGATTGCTCGAACTGGGTAATTCTTTGCCGTCCTTGGTCCAATAAATCAGAGGTTCTGGCTCTCCGAGGACCGTGCAAGTTAATTTTATTCGAGATCCTTCGGCTGCTGTTCTGTCGGTCAATTTCGTACAGAAGGAGGGTTTCTTGCCACGATCTCTTGGTCCGGGCGTGAATTCGTGAATCCTACTCGTCGATGAGTAATGGGGGGTGTAGTGTCTCTCGTCCAAGGACAAAGTTTCGTCGCGTGTTCTGGCCGGAAGTTGACGATCCGTCTCTCGACGATCTGAACGATCTTTCGTTCGCTCAGTGTCTGTTTCTATTTCCGGATGCTGGGCGCTTCGTTTCCTTCGAACTTTGGGAGGCAGACCTTGGTCTCGCGGCAAGGCTGACTTTGAGGACTCCGAGGGCTCAGAATCCATCTCGGAGTCCGTGCGAATTGTCGAACTCGACGCTGGCTCTTGGTCCAATGCAATTTCCTGCTCCAAACGGACTTGGCGTTTTCTCACTCTCATCTCTTGTTCCGAATTCATTGGCGTCTTCTCGTCCTCGTCTTCTTCTTGCTTCGTCGAAACTACTTCAAGGTCATCATCTTTCTTGGCTTGGCTCTGATCTTTCGAGCCAACTTTCGAACGTGGAGCCTTCTGGTCGATTAATTCTTCCCTGGATCGCCGTTTGGATTCCTCTGCAGAGTCTTGGTTTCTCGATCCTTTTCCATCGCCCTTGGAGTCTGCTCGTTTCAATTCCTCCACGTCTTCCTTCGATTTCCTTGCTTCCGCTATCGAATCTCCTTTTTTGGATCCTCTACGAGATCCTGCCTGAGATTCCACTTTTTCCAGTTCCTCGACCTGATCCTTGGAGGCTTTTTTCTTCAGTACCTTAAGGTCTCCTTGAGATTCCTCTTTCATTGAGCTTCGTCGGGATTCTTCCGGTGATTCTTTCTGTTTCGATCCAGCAACGTCGTCCTTCGAATCTTTCTTCAACCTTTTGGTTTCCTCTGACGAATCTCCTTTTTTGGATCCTCTACGAGATCCTTCCTTCGAGTCCACTTTTTCCGGGTCCTCGACCTGATCCTTGGAAGCTTTTTTCTTCAGTACCTTAATGTCTTCTTGGGATTCCTCTTTCGTTGAGCTTCTTCGAGATTCTTCCGGTGATTCTTTCTTTTTCGATGCAGTGACGTCGTCCTTGGAGTCTTCTATTTTGGATCCCCGTCGAGATCCTTCCTGTGATTCTTTCTTCTTCAGACGTTTACCTTCGTCCAGAGAGTCCTTTTTCTTTGAGCTTCGGCGCGATCCTTCTGAGGATTTTTCTTTCTTTGATCCTGGTCGGGAACCTCCTTCAGATTCTTTTTTCTTTGGTACTTTAACTTCTTCCTTGGAGTCTTCTATTTTGGATCCTCGTCGAGATCCTTCGTCTTTTTTCTTCGTTCCTTTGAGATCGTTCGTAGAATCTTCTTTCTTGGATCCTCGTCGAGATCCTTCCGTGGAATCTTTTTTCTTCAATCCTTTGCCATCGTCCTCTGTGGTTTCGTTCTTCGAGCCTCTCCGGGATCCTTCGTCTGTCTCAAGCGTTGCTTCAGGCCCTTGATCTTTCTGTTTTGATTTTTCTTCCTCCTGAAATTTGTTTTCTTTTGTTTTCAGATGCGCCGCTTCTTTCCGTTGACGTTCAAGTTCAGCCGATTTTTCAGCTTCTTCCTTTGCCTTTTTGTCTCGCTGCTCTGATTCTTCGAGTTTTTGGCGTTCTGCTTCCGCTTTCTTCCGTTTTTCTTCCTCCTCCTTCTCCAAACGTTCCCTTTCTTTTTCCTTTTCCAATTTTTCCGCCTCGAGTCTCGATTCTTCTTCTTTTTTTCGACGTTTCTCTTCTTCCAGTTTTGCTGCCTCTACTTTTTCCTTTTCCAATTTTTCCGCCTCGAGTCTCGATTCTTCTTCCTTTTTTCGACGTTTCTCTTCTTCCAGTTTTGCTGCCTCTGCCTTTTCCTTTTCGAGTTTCGCCTCCTGCTCTTTTTTCTGCCGTTCGGCTTCTTTTTGCTTTTCCAGTTCCGCGGCCTTCTCTTTCTTTTGACGTTCTACTTCCTCTTTTTCTTTTTCCAGTTTAGCTTCTTCTTCTTTCTTCGCACGTTCCAATTCTTCCTTTCTGCGTTTTTCGTTCTCTAACTTTTCGGCTTCTTGCTTTTTGAGTCGTTCCTCCTCTTCCTTCTTCGCGCGCTCCGCTTCTTCTCTCTTCAATCTTTCAGCCTCTTGTTTTTCTCGTTCCAACTTCTCTCGCTCCAATTTCTCTGCCTCCTCTTTCCGGCGCTGCTCTTCTTCTTTTTTCACTCGTTTCATTTCCTCTTTCTTGAGTCTTTCAGCCTCGAGGCGTTCTTGCTCCAATTTTTCTTCCGCTTCTCTCTTCACCCTTTCGGCTTCTTCTTTCCTTTCGCGTTCTAATTCTTCTTGCTTCAATTTCTCTTGTTTCTCTTTCTCCAATTTTTCATTCTCCAACCTTTTGGCTTCTTCTAGCTCGAGCCGTTCCTTCTCTTCCTGCTTCGCACGTTCCAATTCTTCTTGCTTCAACTTTTCGGCCTCTCGCTGTTCTCTCGCCAGTTTATCTGCCTTTTCCTTCTCCAGGCGCCTTTCCTCTTCTTCTCTTGCCCGTTTCCTTTCTTCTTGTTCCAATCTCTCTGCTTCCTCTTGTTTTTTGAGTCGTTCTCCTTCAGCCTTTCTAGCGCGTTCCAATTCTTCTTGCTCCAGTTTTTCTGCTTCTTCTTTTTCGCGCTCCAATCGTTCGGCTTCCTCTTTTTGACGTCGCTCTTCCTCTTGTCTCGTCCGCTCCTTTTCTGCTTCTTCTTTGGCGAGTCGCTCCTCCTCTTCTTTTTTCGCGCGTTCCAGTTCTTCTTGCTTCAATCTTTCCGCCTCTCGTTTCTCACGTTCTAATTTATCCGCTTCTTCTTTTTTCACGCGTTCCAGTTCCTCTTGTTTCAATCTTTCTGCCTCTTGCTTTACTCGTTCCAGCTTTGCTGCTTCTTCTTTTTCTTCTTGTTTCCGGCGACGTTCTTCCTCTTGTTTCTTTGCACGTTCCAATTCTTCTTGCTCCAGCCGCTCTGCCTCTTGTTTTTCTTTCTCCAATTTCTCCTTTTCTAATCGTTCGGCTTCTTTTTTCGCTCGTTCCAATTCTTCTTGCTTCAGCCGCTCTGCCTCTTGTTTCTCTTTTTCCAATTTCTCCTTTTCCAATCGTTCAGCTTCTTCTTTTTCCGCACGTTCCAATTCTTCTTGCCTCAGCCGCTCTGCCTCTTGTTTTTCTTTTGCCTCAGCCGCTCTGCCTCTTGTTTTTCTTTTTCCAATCGTTCAGCTTCTTCTTTTTTCGCACGTTCCAATTCTTCTTGCCTCAGCCGCTCTGCCTCTTGCTTTTCTTTCTCTAATTTCTCCTTTTCCAATCGTTCAGCTTCTTCTTTTTTCGCTCGTTCCAATTCTTTTTGCCTCAGTCGCTCTTCCTCCTGTTTTTCTTTTTCCAATATCTCCTTTTCCAATCGTTCAGCTTCTTCTTTTTTCGCACGTTCCAATTCTTCTTGCCTCTGTCGCTCTGCCTCCCGTTTTTCTTTTTCCAATTTCTCCTTTTCCAACTCTCGCTTTTCTCGTTCCAATTTTTCCGCCTCCAACCTCTCCGCTTCCTCTTTCCGTAGTCGTTCTTCTTCATTTCGGAGGCGTTCTAATTCTTCCTGCTTCAGCCTTTCCGCCTCTTGTTCCCTGCGCTCCAATTCTTCTCGCTCTAAACGTTCGGCTTCTTCTTTCTTGTGTCTTTCCTCTTCCTCCTCCTTTTGCTTCCGCTCGGATTCTTCTTTCTCCAATCGTTGCTGCTCTTCCTTCCGAAGACGTTCGGTCGTTTCTCTCTCCAATCTTTCCGCCTCTTCTCTGCGAATTCGCTCAGCTTCTTCCTTCTCTAATCTTTCCTGTTCTTCTCGTTGCAAACGCTCGGCTTCGTCCTTTCTCAGCTTTTCCGCTTCTGCACGCTCGGCCTCTTCCTTGCGACATTTTTCTTCTTCTTTTTCCTTCTCGAGTCGCGTTCGTTCTTCCTCCTCCTGACGTTCCCGCGCTTCTTGCTCGAGTCTCGTAGCTTCTTGTTCCTTTCTCAGTTGCTCCTCTTCTTCTCTTTTCACACGCTCAGCTTCTTCCTTCTCTTTTACTCGGAGTTCGCTTTCTTGACGTTCCCGTTTCTCGGTTTTCTCTTTTTGTAGTTTTTCTTCAGCTTCTCCCTCTTCTTTCATTTTTTTCTCGCGTTCCTTAATTTTTTCCTGACGTTCCATTTCTGTTTTAGCAATTTTCTCACTTTCCAGCTTTTCTTGATTTTCTTCTTCTTCTTCTTCTTTGCCTTCTTCTCGTTTGCGAAGTTGAGACTCTCGACTCTCCAAATTCTCTTCCTCGAGTTTCAACGATTTTTCCTGCCCCAAACGTTCCGCATCTTCTTCTTCCTTGTTCTTCTCTTTCGTCTCCACTAATGAAACCGACGACGACGAGGCAGCTGTAAATTCTTGGACTTTGGCCTGAGAGACCGACGACGCGAGCTGTTCCTCTTCGACCAGACTCTTGGCCCATCCTTCCAGCGGTTTTTTCACGACGATTTCCTCAAAAACTTCTTCGTCGACGTCGTCTTTTCCTTCACGTGGCATTTTCAGTTTTATCACTTTTTCCGTGCTCGTTTCCACGATTTCTACGATATTTTGATCTTCCATGGCAACGACGTCTTCCACCGATTTAACAACGATTTTTTCCTCCATTTCTGGTTCGGAGCCCTCCGCAGCCTCTTTTTTGATTTTGAAAATTTTCTGTGTCGGCGTTTCGATTATTTCGACGATCGTCGATTTTCCGGCTTCGATCACTTCTCCTTCGCTCAATTTTGCTGCCTCAGCTGCTTCGATCTTTGCTACTTGAGCTTTGTGACGTAATTCTTCAACGGAAACAGTCGCCTCTCGCAATTGAGATTTTTCTTGAGTCATTTCTTCGAGACGTCCTTCAGTAATTTCCGTCGACTCCAATTCTCCGACTTTCGCTGCTCGCAGCGTCGCCGCCGGAGCGTCGCTACGCGCTTTAGCGAGATTTTCAGTTTCCCCGAGCTCAGCCGTTCGCTGCTCCAATTTTCCTGCCGAAAATTCTTCCGCACTCTCTTCCAAGACGTCAGTTGATTGCGAAATGCCAGCCCGAGCCAACTGCTCGTTTTTCCGAAGTTCCGCGCGATGTTCCTCCAGTTTTTCGTCCTGTAGATGTTCCGCAGTTTCCTCCACTCCCAGTTCCGATAATTCAGCTTCGCCTGGTTTGATTCTCGTATCCGGCGCAGTCGCCACTGCGGCTTGAGCCAAATTTTTCGTTTTTCGAACTTGAAGCCTTTCCTCCTCGATTTTCGCAACAGAAATTTCTCCCAAAGTTTCGTCGATACTCTCCGTTTCCAGTTGCGACGTTTTCGCCTCTCGCGCCTTGACCTTCGTGTCAGGCTTTTCCGCGACTTCGGCCGCAGCCAATTTCTCGCTTTGACTAATTTCGGCTTTTTGTTGCTGCAGACTCTCGGGCAAAAGTTCTTGAATACTTTCCTCAGCGATGTCGAATTGCGACGACGTGGCGTCCGTCGTTTTGATTCTCAGGTCTGGAGCTTCGGTCGCTCCGGCTCTGGCCAGACTTTCCGTCTCCGACACTCGAGCTGCCTCCTCCAAGGATTGGTCAGTCGTCATCTCCTCGAGCTTTTGCTCAAGGACAGCTTCTTCAGAGAGAGGTGGAGCCTCAAGCTTCAAAATCTTCGGTTTCGTACCCTCGGCGGTGGCGAGATCTTCTGCGGGAAGCAATTTTGCTTTTTCCAAGGACGATTCGTCCTTGGTGGCTCGTTCCAAAGTTTCCTCGTGAATATTGTCCTCGGTAGTCTCCGCTTGTTTGAGGAGTTGTGCTTCGGATCCTGAGATTTCTGCGGCTGTTGTCAAAATTTCGGTCACCGCGTGTCGAGCCGTCCCTTCGATTCCAGCCTCAGCGAGAATTTTTTCTTTGAAGCAAATTTCCTCAGCGAGAAGCGCCGCTTGTGTTTTCTGCTCTCCGAGTTTCATTTCTCCTTGTTGGGAGACAAACTCTTGAGAAACATCCGGTGAGATGGATTGATAGTCTTCCGGTGAGGACGACGCGTGTCTCGGTGCTTCGGAAGAATCGACGATCGCTTCGATAAGCTCTTCCAGGGGTTTGGCAGTAGTTTCTTCGATGTCAATCGATTCTTCTTTCCCTTTGATACTTTTTTTCGCTGGGGCGATCGTTTCTGTCTGCGAGGTCGCTGCTTTGCCTTGTAACGAGGCTTCGAAACTTTCGTTGGCTTTTTCGAGCTGTTGCAGTTTCTCCTCGCGTTCGAAAACGGTTTCTAATTCTTGGGCTGCCAAAATCTCTTCGCTCTTTGAATCTGACCGAGATTCTGCTTGGCTAAGGGAAACTTTGGTTGCGTCGACGGCTGTTGCTCTTCCTCCCAACGCTTGGGTGTCCAAATCGCGATTCTCCTCAGAAAACTCGGTCTCAGTAACTTTTTGCATGGGCAAATTTTGTTTTTTCATCCTCTCGTGCACGGAATCATCGTCTTCGGCGGTTTCGCTCGAATCCGCGAATGCCAGACTCTTGAGAGCTTTCTCGATCAAGTTCCTGACATCCTCCAACGGGGCGATGACCGCGTTTATCGTTTCTACGAGCGAAGCATCTTCCTGTTGGGCTTGTATCGTCCGCTCAGCTTTTTGCACTGTTAATTTTTCTCGCAGAGAGTCGAGCAGCCCGCAGAGCTCGGTAGACGAATCGGCAATTGAACGAAGGAGATCGCGCACGACAATCCTTGGTTGTTCTTCGTTCCAGACACGAACCGCTGCTCCGAGAGCCGAGTGGAGCTGATTGACCGGCGAGAGAAAACCTTCGATTATAGTCTCGACATCGTTCTCCAGCGACTGACCGACCGGACGATTAAATTGCGACTCTGCGATCTCGATCTGTTTGTGAAGAGAATCCAAAGGTCGGCAGAGCAATCCGTGAGCTAGTTCGTCGATCGAACGGTCCAGCGACAAAACTGCGTTTCCGAGTCGATCCAACGGCCCGAGAAGCGTCAAAGTCCACAAATCCAATTGATCGGCACGCGATGTTTCTGAGCTCGATGCTTTTCCAGGCTGCGCAATTTCCAGCTGCGTTATCGTCTCCGAAAATGGTCGATTGTCCACCGTTATCACCTCGACGGTTCCGGGTTGCAGATTTTTCGCTTCCCCGAGTTCTTTCTTTTCTATTTCCTCCGACATTTCACGGGCTTGGCTAGTTTTGTCCTCGATTTTTTGCCCATCCACGATTTTTGCTGCTTCAGGCTCTCGTGTCGTCAATTCCACCGATTCGGCAGTCTCTTCCGGTGACTGCGTAATTTTTACGGTCTCGATTTTGTGTTTAGAAGGTGCAGAGTCCTCAGGAATATTTTCAACGATTTCTTCGTCCGCACCTTCGAATTCTTGGGCTTGAGTCAAAGATTGCTGCAAACTTGTCGTCGCAGTTTCCTGTGCTTTGGATTGTTCGATAATTCGAGCCTGACCGGACGTCTCGCCGATAGATTTAGAGAATTCTTCAGCCACGAGAGTTTTCGGTTCTTCGGGTGTCATCGACCTGACCACTCTTTGCAATTCTTTCTCATAGCAAATCTTCTTGATCGTCAATGGGATTTGATTCTCGAGTTCTTCGATGGCTTCCATGACGGGGCGAAGGACTCTGGCGGCTTCGTGAATGAGAGACGCATCTAGGATCGTTCCCAAGAGATGTCTCGTCGGCTGGACGAGTCCCTCGACGATTTCGAGGCTTTCTGGCTCGTGGCAGTCGCTGAGAACGGCGCAGACTCGGGCCAGAGGCTCTTGGAGTTCGGTCAGGGACTCGATCAGCGCTGCGTCGCTGGGAGGCTCCGAATACGAGGTCTGGATTGCGATTTTCAATAATTCCCTCTTGAAATTATCGATCTCGGGTACGATGCTCGATTTGCTGGGATAGTTTTCTCCGATCTCGGTGGTCTCTTCGGCGGTTGCGGTCAACCAATCTTCGACGGGATCGAGCCACATGGAAATGATTCCTGGGATTTCTCCGGGCTTGGAGGACGAACTGATGGATGCTCGACCATCGTCGTCGGAGCTTTCGGACTTTGCTGCTAACGCTTTTTTCAATGCTTCCATTGCGATGAGTGTGACATCTTTCTCGACATCCTCAATGAGTTCGAGGACAACGGGGGCCGGTCCACTGCCCATTTCTTTCGTTGCCTTTTGCACGACTTCCTTCAGATTGCGAATGGGGGCAGCGACGTCGTTCAGAACGTGTCGATCTTCCGGATCGTGTTGCTCGGTCAATAAAACTTTTTGTAAATCCAACAACGGCTCCTCGAGCTTTGATAATTCGTCGAAGAAAATATCGAAATTGTATTCATTATCGTTTGATTTTAAAACTACAGGACTTGCCACCGTCACTGCCAAATTACCGACGCTGCGGCGGAGCTGTTCGATGCTCGAGATGAGATGCGACCGTCCTGAACGTTCCGCGATTTCCCGGGCGCTTGCCAGCTCGGAACTTTCCGCTGGGGAGACTGCCGTACGTTCCAGAACGTTGGAGAGGGCGAAATGGACACCGGTCAACGCTATGGCTGCTTTTTCGACTACTTCCGGTGGTCTCGTCGGCAGAATCTTCTCTGCGGTATCCGGGGCCTCCGCAGCGGGTTCAGGAGCTTCTTCTGGAGCGTCGACCTTGGATACTTCCGCCTCGATGTCCTCCAGCATTCGTAAAACGGATTTCATCTGAAGTTGCGAGGCTTCGGAGGTCTGAGCCGAGCTGATTGCCGCGGCTACGATGACCTTGAGCTCAGCCAGTGGTGCTGTAGCTTCTCGAATGAGTTTGATCTCTCCGGGCGAGACCGCGGAGGTCATAGCCAGCTGCAGGTCCAGCAGAGGCTCCCGAAGGTCCACCAGAGCATCGACGGTGCTCGCTGACTTCAAGGTCGTCGCTGTATGGGCCGCAGTTGCCACGGATTCCCGGAGCTCCGACAAACAAGCCGCCAGCTCACTGCTCCCCGGAAGAGGAGACTCTTCCGCGCTCTCCTGAGACTCGAAATCGCTTATGACGTCACTGAGGTTAGCCTGCACGTCGATAAGTGGATCGAGCAACATTTCCGGAAGACTCAGATCCGTGTCGAGCTCCGGAACTCGAGCAACTTTTTTTTCTCGCACCGAAACTTCGTCGCTCGATTCTTTTTCCTTCTCTCTACTCGGGGCTGCGATTTCCTCCGTTTCTGTGCTCGATTTTTCTTCAATCATCTCCAGGGTGCTTGCTCGGGCCAACAATTTTTGATCCCCAACCGCAGCGCTCGCCATCGACGGCACGCTGATCGTTTCCATCACCGCCAAACTCTTTCTCACCAATTCTTGCAAAACATTCATTTCCTCCGGCTCAGAAGACTCGAGCGTGCTCTCCGCCGATGCTTCTTCCGCAGTCGACACCGACGTCGATTCTCTCTTCGCAGTTTCCTGGGTAACGCGCTTTTTCTTTACCTTTAACTTCTCCAAACGTTCGACCGCGTCGTCCATCGTGTACCTCAGGAATTTAACCAGATCAGCGTGGAGCTCGGTGATTCCTTGTTCTCCGGATTCTCTCTCGTACGTCTCCAGCGCCAACGTCAACGCCTCCAATCGCGTTCGCATTTCGATCATCGATTTTTCCAAATCCCCTAAAATCACTTCTTGCTCTTGCTCCTTCGCCGAACTCGACGCACCGAAGTTATTCAAGTTTCGAGAGAGTTCCTCCACAGGCCGCACCAACGTCTCGATCACGAGGGTGTCCACGTTGTTCTCCAGGCCTCCGCTCGATTCGCTCAACGGAATCGTACTCAAAAATGCCTCCAGACTCTGATAAACCGACTGCAGTCTCTCGATCACCGAAAGACTCGTGGATTCGTCTCCAAACGTCATTTTTCGATCCACTATTCTTGCTACGTTCTCGCCCAGACGCGATACTCCTCGAGACATTCGCTCAAGAGCAATCGGCTTTTCCATCTGCAACAAAGACGATTCTGCCCCTTCACCAGAGGTCAAATCTTTCTCGATCCTTGTCAAACCCACCAGGATCTCGTCCACCGGATCCGTCAATGATTCCAAAACTATTAAATTCGATTTTGGATCTTCGCAACCACTCTGACGTCTTATCAACTCAATCCCTCGTAAAAGCTCCTCGGTAGGTCCACCGATCGCCTCGAGCAGTGAGATTCGAACATTCTGGGCAAGGGATCTGTGCAAAAAAATTTTTTTTTCCATTAATATCGAATTTTTCAAGCTCCACCATGATTTTCTTTGAGGAAAATTGATTTTTGACTTACCGGTCGCCCGCTGATTTCAAAGCTTTCGTCTCGATCGTTGAAACTTGTTCGCAAAGATTTTCGATCGGGAAAACTATTCGTTCGGTTAATTCGTTGCGCGATCTTTCCGCCTCGGCCGGACTCTCCTGAGGCTCCAACAAAGGCAAGAGGGCGTCGAGGTCCACGAGGTTGTTCCTGAGGCTCATGATGGGCTCGGAAAGTTTATAAACACTTTCCAGTAGCCGTTCTTTGTTGGATTTCAATGCAGAAGTTTCGGGTTCGTGAGCAGTTGGAGGTCTTTCGTTCTCCTTCAAATAATCAGGCTCCCCTCGTTCGCCGGGCTCGATGAAAACCAATTCTTCGATCTGTTCGATTCTCAGATCGTCGACCATGATGGTAGCATCGGATTCTCTTCTGCGTAAATCGGCAGAAACGGCAGATTCGAATTTTCCACTTTCACTGCCGCTTCTGCTTGACCGGCCTTTGGCACTTTTGTTGCTGCTGGCGCTGCCTCTTCGTTCTCGGTCTTTGCCACCCTTGCTGGATCTTCTTCTTGCTTTTTCTTCGACATCGAGCGAGTAAGAATCTTCGGAACTTGCTTTGGATGACAAACTCGGCGTTCGCGACGCTTTGCCCGATTGTTTTTTCTTTTTTTTTCGTTTTATCGGAATTTCTTCGACGAAAGTTTCTCCGATTTGTGTCGCCATTGCATCTTCCACGTTGAGGTCTTGTTTGTTTGATATTTCTGCGCTAGTTTCGTCGAATGACAATTTTTCAAAGCTTTGATCGACGAACGAGGCGTAAATCTCTCTCGATTCGTCCGCCCGGGATCTTCCCACTCCCGGAGACGAGAGTGCGTCCGTGAAAGCTTCCACGCTGTCGTCTTGACCTTGGAGCAAAGACTGCGCCTGGATCGAGGGCTCTTTCGCGCTGTGATAACTCTCCGACCAGTCGAAACCTTTGGGCAAACTTTTCTCGCTCCTTTCGCTGCGCGAGGAGAAACTCTCCCGACTCTCTTTTCGTCGAGGCGGCCGGGAAGGCGGAGATCCTGACGGCACACGGTCACCGGACGCTTCGGCGATCGGAGACGACACGAACGACGAAGAACGCAGGCTCTGCATTTGGTCGTCCATTATCGAAACGTCCTCGACGTCCGCTTCCGTACGCAAATCATCGCCTTCTTCGTCCGGAACGAAATAATCCGGCGAAACATCGATCACGACCGCTTCCATCAACAAATTCCCCGTTGTCGAGGTTTCTTTCGTGAATCTCATCGGCGGCAGCTCGATTATGTTGCCCTCTGACAATCACAACAAACGATAAAAACCCCGAGACCATAATTAACAAAGAAAAATGAATTTTTCGTTGTCTTACCTGTGATGTGCTCGGACAGTTGATCGGCGTACATCTCGACGATTTGCAGAGCTTCCTCTTCCGTGAGGTCGGGAGTTTCGTACAGACTGACGGAGACTTCTTTGCCGTCGAAGCTGAAGGAGACTTCGCCACGATCGTCCATTGTGATCGAATGATCGGTTTGCGGTGTGTCATAAAGCTGTGAAGTTCGTTCTTCGTGAATAGTCGAAAGAGACAAATTTCGTGCTAGCTCGTGAAGCGGCGTCGGTGGTTCCTTAGCTTCTTCCTTCCGAACGGAGACACGATCTTCGAAACCCAACAGCGAAGCCGAGCTGCTGACCGAACCCATGCAATTGGTCGCCTCGCACGTGTACGTTCCCAAACAACAAGTTCCGTCTTGGCCAGAGATTATTCTGTGTATGTCTCCGGGTTTGAGCTCAATGCCGTCTTTGTACCATTTGAGAATCGGCTGCGGCACACCGATAACTTTGCACTCGAGATTGACCGCTCCTTCTTCCGAGAGAATTGCCCTGAGGCTCTCGAGGAACTTCGGTTTCTTGAAGTGTTTTGGTATCACGAGTTTGAGGAAACAGGAAGTTACGCTGTGCCCGAAATCGTTCGCAGCGACGCATTTCCACTCAGCCTGATCCATGAATTCCAACTTTTTCACTTGGAGATTACAAGTGCCAAGAGCTTCTTTAGCTAGACGATACTTTTCGCTCTCAATGATTGCGACGTCGTCTCGATACCACGACAGACTCGGCTCCGGGGAGACGCTCACTTGGATCGAAAATGTGAAATCTTCGTTTATCCGCGCCTCGCAGCTTCTCAGACCTTTGACGAACTTGGGCGCTTGATTGGAACTCATCAGCTGCATTCGCTCTTCGTCGTTCAACTGGTTCTGTATGTCCTCGACCGTTAGCTCGGCTATGCTCTTTGCCTCTCCCATGCAGTTCCTTGCGATGCAGCAGTAGGAACCTTCGTCCGAAAAATCATAATAATTAACCCGTAGACAAGACACTGGTGCAAATTTGGACCCACGAAAATTTCAAGGGTAACAGGTTTTCAAAATTCCTTTCGTCAATTTAGCCATTTTTTGAGGATAAAATTTAATTTTTCGTTTCTCAAAATCATTGCAATTGATTACTCAGGATATTTTACCCCCAAAAAGTATGGTCTCAAGATTAATACCATGAATTCATCGGAAAAATAGAAATTTTTGATTGACAAAACAACAACAGGCTGAATATCAGGTCGCCCGACGCGCCAAAATCGAGTTTTTCTCGACGTACCTAAAGAATTGGTCCCGGTGAGTTGGTAGACGTCGCCAGGATGAAGTTCTTGTCCATCTTTGAACCACCTGAGCAGCGGTGTTGGGAAGCCAACGACTTTGCACTCGAAAGAAACTAAACCTTCTTCGGTGAGCACGGCCTTCAAGCTTTCCATGAACCTTGGCATTCTATAATTTTTCGGAATGGACATTGCGACGTGACAGGTGGTGAATTGTTTCATATTTTCCAAGCTCGTTGCCACGCATTTCCATTCGCCCTCGTCCATTGCCTCCACTCCTTTTATTTCGATCGAATAGCCACCAAGTCCGTCGGCTCTGACGTGATATTTTTCGCTTGGCTCGACTTTGCCTTCCTTGTTGTACCAAGCGATGACTTTTGGCCAGGGTGGAACGTGAACTGGAACGTTTATTAGGAATAATGAGAAGCAACTAGAGTTTTCGATGATGGATCCGTTTTTAAAGATTTCTCGAATTCAAACCTTGACAAGAAAGTACGAGCGTGTCTCCGATTCGGCAGGATTCATCGCGCAGGATTTGCTGAAAGACCGGAAGTGGTCCAGAGGGTGTAAGCGCATCGGCAGGTTTGAGCGAACCTTCTCTGCTGCCTTTGCCGACGACGTGAACTCTCGACGACGAGCACGCTGTGCCCATGCAGTTGACAGCTTCGCAAGTGTACGTTCCCAGCGACGTTGGATCGTCGGGGTTCGCTGTCAGAGCAAATACGTCTCCGGCCTTGATCTCCTTCTGATCTTTGAACCATTTCAACACCGGGGTCGGCACGCCGACGACTTTACACTCGAGGGAGACTGTCCCAGTTTCCGTAAGCAAGGCTTTCAGCTCTTCCACGAATTCAGGCTTCTTGTAAGCTTTTGGAACTGCGTGGCATTCGCAAAAATAATAATTAATGAGAAGATTCAATTCATTTCAGAAAAAATCATATAAAAGTTGAAAAAAAATGGGCAACCGACCGATGACACTAAGAAACGATGTACACGACGATCTCCCACTCCCGTTCTCAGCCATGCACGTCCAATGACCTTGGTCGTCGACCATAACCGGCGCGACATCGACGCAGTAGAAATTGCCCTCATGAACGAACGACAATCTCGAGCCCGACTGTACGGGCTCATCGTTTTTATGCCAAGTGACCTAGAGTTTTGAAAAAAAAAAAGAAAAAACATAAAAATTGGATAAAAAATTACGATCGATTAGCAAAAAGTTATGAAAACTGAGAAATTCGTTAGTGGCGCTCGCTGAATTGTCACGCTAATAGAAAGGGAATCGAATGCGGAAGTTTGAGTTCATGGACCTCTGTGAAAGCAGCGAATGAACTCATTCGTCTTGCTCGCAGTGTCTCGTGGTCCAGACGTCTGGCATGTGAACCCATGCACTTGTATATATATCTTTAAGGTAATAATTTCGTAGTATTCGTAGAAATGTCCTACAACTGTGGGCAGTAAACGTCCACGCAATTTCGCACGCATTCTCGGTCTGCCCGGGCCAATAGCAGCGATTTCGTGCTTTCCTATTTGCTTTCCTCTTCGATGTCTTTCATTATGCTTTTTAGAATCGTGTCCGTTTTCGCTCTTCCGGGTTCTCTCCTCTATTCCATATCCCGGGCAATGCCTCGAGGGATTTACTCTCGAGGGAAGAGCAGAGAAAGCGAAAGAGCGAGAGGAATAATAATGTATTAATAGGACTTGGAATAAAGCGTCCCTCCGTACAGAGTTTTGCCTTTCGATCGAGCATTTGTTCATCGATACGACTGATTCGGTATATCGGTGGATTTTCCGGAAGTATGCAATTTCGAAAAATTATGAATTTGCCTAAAAACCGATCGATAATCGTCGGATGGTCCGGAGGAATTTTCATTTTTTTTTCCCCCCATTTCTGGCTTTTTGGAGGCATTCCAAAAATAATACTGGATAAAAAACAGGGAAAAAATGTGATGAAGAAAAAGTAATTTTTTTTGGGCATGAAATTATTTAATTAGACAAATTTTTTATGGTTTTTGTTTTGTGCTCTGACCTTTGGATTCGTGGAGCTTCGGATTTCCACAAGAAATCGTGTCCTAGTGCCAACTTTGACGGCAAGATCGCTGAGTCGACGTAAAAATATGGGTGGTTCACCCTCCTCGATAATGCTCGATGGATCCTGAATGCTCAGCCGAATTCTGTGTTTTGATTCCAGTTTCTCATCGGCCGGTATGGACAATCCGCTGGATAATTTTTTCGCCACGAGAGCATAATGACCGGAGTCTTCTTTCTGCGACTGCTTAAGTGTCAACTGTACGACATTGCCACGTGCTTGGATTTGATAACGCTCCGATGGCATCGGAACATCACCGCGAAACCTGCGAAAAACTTGTCCTACAGATCGCGCGACACTTGGGACCGAAGCTTAAGGTACGCAGAGATTTTTTAAATTGAAAACCAAGTTTTTAACTCCAAAATGATGACCTTCGTGTTGCAAGTAAACGAAAAGAAAAAAAATCAATTAATCGAAGATCGCTCATACCTTTCAGGCATTTGACAATCTCAAGCTTAAAGGCTTTTCGTCCTCGATCTTTATTTCTTCCTACGAGCAGCGACTCTGGACGAGTACTGTTGCATCGAACCGGGCTTTTCGAACACGAGGTTTCGATGGTCAAAATACACACACAAAATCCACACAAAACAGAGAGCCAGTGTGAAAGGAAGAGAGAAAGAGACAGGGAAGACGTTTATAGAGGAGTTCTTTGCTCGCCCTCGTCGCTGATATATTTCTAGACAGCTCCGAAGCTAGATCTGCGCGCGTCCACCGGCACCCAATCGCGTAGATCCCTGAGCCGGGAATGCAAGCCAAAAAATGGCTCATACACAGAGGCAGACACAGACCCGTTGGTTGTGTGTCGACAGTTATCGATGAGGAGTCTATATGAGAACGATAGTGTGTTATATGCACGCTCGGTGGTTATATAGAAATTTTGGGTTCGTTATGTTTGGTGCGCAATCTCGTCTTGACAGAGTTGTCATTGCGTACCCTTGAATGAAATTCTCGGAGAACGAGTGTGAAACGACGAGCAATATCAAATCACATTTCCAAGCGATGGCCAAGAAAATCTAACGAAGCCACGCACGATAAACAAAACAACAAACTCGTGCTACTATTTTCGAGCTTAAAAATCATCGATTAATCGTGATTATGCATTTCTAATGGGAATTTAAAATTATGAGGAGTTGAGCAAAGTTGGAGAAACGTAGAAATGAGTTTTATTCATTTTTCGTACCGATACACCGAAGAAACGGAACCGCGATGCTTCTTGTCACCGTTCGCGCACTTGCAACATTGACTACCCATTATTTATTTATTTTTTATCGCCCTTTTTCACCACTTGTTATTTTTTTCCAATTTCCCTCACGAGCCCCAATGTACGAAGACCGCAGTGATCATCCTTTTTTTCGCATCGAGCTTCGTGCTCATTACGCGATCATCGATTTTCTCGTGTTTCGTTAATTCGTTATTTTCTCCTTTCTGTCGTTTCTCCGTTTCTTCATTCTGTCGAGAATTGACGTAATCACCTTTGTTCTTCATTCGATCGCTTTTTCGTCTGATTTGCGGCGTTGACGAAATTTCTTTCGTTTGAGTTTTTGCTCCTTCGTGGCTTCTCGATCGATCGCCAAAGTTTCTCTCACACTGTATTCCAAATGTTTATCATAATTGTGTTCGTGTCCTCGGGCTCGAGACGCGATCGTCGACTGAATTCTTGTCACTCTCGTTGAATCGTACAGACCGGTTCCGATTTTCTTGCGATCGCCACGTCCGCGGTTATTTTTTTTTTTTTTTAAGTACGTCCCGAAAATGAAAATGTCACGATTGGGGGATCGCGCCGCGCGGATTACATCGGTGATCACGCGTGAATTCGTTGGTCGTTGGAAAAGAGAGCCGCGAATGTGAAGCGCGCCCGCAAAGCTCTAAAATGAGAACGAGAACATCGAAGGTGTCAAGGCAGCTGACGTCGACGAGAAGCGTCCGTCTCCGCGTAGATAGAAAGAGAGGAAAAGCGAGCGAAAGAGCGAGAGAGACGGAGATGGAGTTAGAATTGAGGGGAATTCGCTTCTCGACAAAGTCCTCGAATGTATAATAATTTATAAATTGTCAAATAATCCCAGGAGCTTTGTATCTCTTGGTTTTATTTTTCTTTCGAGCAGAGACAACGAGAGAGCGATTCGACGTCGTGATGAATTTTCTTCCGACGCGCGAGCCAAACTCGATTATATATTACAGCGAAGAGTTGTTTCTCCCAAATGATTTTCATTGATCGTTTGGGCCATCTGTCGTTGCTCGTCGGTGATTTCTCCTCTGAGGGTCCAGCTCGCAGAGCTGCCTCGTCGCGAATGTAACTGCACGAACCGAGAAATCCTTTTCCTCATTTTCTTACTAATCTTTCTACCCTCCGAGCGCAAATCCACTTCTTGTCAATGTAGTGGGGCAGCAGCTTCGTTGTGCTAGTATTTTTCGAGACTGTTGGACCATCCAAGAATCTAAACACACGCAACATTGAGGAGAAGCTTGAATCACGCATTTTCCCTTGGTTCCTCGAGATAAACTCGAATACTCGGGAGTCGGATTTAGACGCTTGCCCACCGCCTTGAGCGTAACACGAAGTCACGTCACCAGAGCTTTCCTTTCGTAATCGCTTTTCCCCCGTCTCTCCTTTTGCCTATTTTTTTCTTCTCGCTTTTTTTTCTCTTCTTCTGGTTCTTCATCCTCCGCTCGGTTTCTGTCAAGCCGTGATGCGTCGAGCTCGTATATATCAAGTGAATAAACGTCATTGATGAATTTTCAAAAGATTCTCCGTGAAGCTTTTACCGCGATGAGGCGCGCGAAACTTTGCTGTTAGTTGGGACAGCGGACACGTCTATTTCCAGGCTCGCCACTGCGGATAGTTAATTTGTTAGTCAAACTCGTCAGACAAAACAAAGCCAAATTAAAGGGCAATAGGTTTTTGGTGTTTTTTCATTTTTCGGAAAGAAGAAAACTCACTAAAGAATTCCAATCCACAAAGCCATGCGCGGGAATCTCGGTGAAAAATAGAACGATGAGCAAAACTTTACTAACAGTATGAATTGCACTTGTTTGTGAGACGCGTCGAGGGGAAGTTGGAGCTCGACGACGAGATCCTCGCCGACAGAGCAGCTCGCTGTTGTCACATCCGCATCCTCGTCCTCCCATCTTTGCTCTTTTTCCCCGGACTTACCAGCACCTGCAATTAGATTTTTCGTCAACGACGATAACAGCTGCGGCATCCAGAGAATTCGAAAAAAACAAAAAAATGGAACGCGAATCTGATGAAAAACGATAAAAAAGAAAATTAAGACCGCGACGGTAAATCGTACAGAATATTCAAGTGCACGATGACGAATGTTCTGGACAAAATGGTGAGAAAGTGTTATTTGACAGCTCGAGCAAGGGTGACAGATGTCGTTCTAAGGGACACGGTGTACCAACTCGATAAAAGTCATTACGAGAATCTCTCATGCTTACTTCTCGCTTCACCACCCTCTCGTCTCGCTCGTCGTTGTCGTCAAGTTCGACTTGCCGGCACGCGACTAAAAATATCTCCCAAATGAGCCAGGCCGTCTATATGCCAGTGTTTTCTCATACGTGCAATATTTCTCTCTTACTTTCGTATTCTCGGCTGCCTAAGCACTCGTGCAGGTACCGGTAACTCACAGATTTTATGCAAAACCCCGATTCCCTCATATATCGAGTTTTTATATACACACGAAAATCATGCTCTCGCTCTTTCTCACACGCTTGTATCCGAATGCATCATCCACCTCGTTACGACAGTCGCGTTATTAACAGCCGTTTGCGCGTTGGAGAACACGCACTAAAACGTTCGAGAGAGCGAAAGCGAGACTGGGAACGGGACACAGAACGAGGGAGATAGAGAGAGAGAGAGAGAAATCGTAGAGACTCGCGCTTCTACACCATTTGGCACTGGTTCATCAAAACTCCGGGTCTTACGAGATATAATATTATAATTCCAATACCGAAATGGGCAGAGACCGAGAATATCCACGAGCCTGTCTCGTCCCCTCATTTGTTCAAAGCGACACTCGAGGTAATAATTTTCGAGAAAAGTATGAAAATTTTCGTGTGGAAATCGGGACTCAATTGACGCAATCGATCGATTGTGATAGTTGATAGTTTTCGAACGTCAAATGACAGAGAATTGAGAGTCCGCTAATAAGCGATTCCGAGCGATGCGACAAAGTTGGCAAAGGCCACGTTTTCCTGAGGATATATTAGTCCGAAGTAAAATTCTTGCATCGTGAGAAAAAAAAAAAATGGCACGTAACATCGCGTTTTTTCAAAATTATGTCGCGCAATTGAGAATCTGAAAAATTATTTCGGCAGCGTGTAGTAACAGTTAATAATTAAATAATGGAGAGACATAAAGGGAAAGACACGAGAGAGGAAAGAACAAGATGGTGACGATCTTTCCGGACAAATTCAACAGACACTTTTCTAAATTTCTATGCATAACAAAAAAAAACGAGTCTTGATGACACGTCGTCTGGTCAATATACCTGCTAGAGTCATCCCGTATCAGGTGATTTGATTTCCGGTATTTCTTGACTTCGGCATTCCTACATTTGTCCAATAATCCACAAGACTTTTTTATTTTCTTTCGTGCTCTGTTATTTTTCGTTCGCCACCACTCGTTGATCTCGGAGACGTTGGATATTGTGCGTGTTTTCCTAGTTATGGTTCAACTCGTCGATGATGATAATGATGATGGTGATGATGATACGACGAGGAGACGGTGAGAATCGCGCGTTGCTCTCAAACACCAAGATAAATTGCACGATATACACACACGCACACACCCACACGTCGAGGTAAAAACACTCACGCACACGCGTTTGTCCGAATATACACAAACACGTTTATAGGGATGGGACTAACCGCAAAGTCGTGTGGAGGGCTCTAGCTGATCTAAAAGCGTCTTTAACGCCGCCGCGCTCCACGGCGCCTAACCGGCCTCGCCGACGACGATCCCACAAACACGACCAAGCCACGACTTCTCGTGCTTTTTCCACGACTTCTCTTCTTCTCCTCTTCTGCTTCCTCTTCCCTCCCCTCTCTCTATCTCTTTCTTCCTCTTTTTCGTCTCGTGCTTTTTACCACAAAACTGTGCTGCTCCTCGAGCGCCTGCGCTTCTCCACTCTTCTCCGGGTATTACGAAGCTGACGTAACATCCTCGTCGACATCACCACCGAGCAATATTCCCAACGCTGCAATACGTTACTCCAACCTTGCTGAAACTTTTATACAGGGTGGCACCCAATTCTCACCGTTCCGGAGCCATTCCACTTGATACATTTTCCGGTTGAACGTTTGTGATTAATTTCGGTGGAAAATTTGGATGGATATGCGTTATGAGCTTGAAGTCTCAACGAATCTTGAAAAAAAAGTGTAAATCTTGCTCGGGGCAGGGAAAAACTTGGTTTATGAGAAGCTGATAATTTATTGACAATTATTTACAATTACACGTGATTTCCATTATAGTTTACAACATAATAAATATAATTTGTGTAGATATGTATGACAACACCGTAACATCGTTAATATAGAAGCGTGGAAACTCCGTGACTCTCCATGGTCTTTGGTTCACATGATAAAACTCTTTGGTCAAGATTAAAAGGATAAATAGCGAGAGAATGAAGTGAAAGAAAAGAAAAAAAAAATGAAACACAACAGGATTTAATTGGCGAGGGACTGTGACGGTTGATTGTTTTCTTTCCATTACAGGTTCAGCGTTTGGGAGATTCGGTCGTCGATTTCCATCGCTTGGGGATCCACGAGTGAACATCTTCCTGGATTCGTCGATAAAGGAGGAGCCCGATGAGAGGAACCGCTAGGATTTCCTTTTTGAAGAGATAAACGTAAATCGCAGCGACTAGGAGCGTCAGATCGGTCGCGTAGCTCATCGTCGATCGAACTTTTTTCGTGACGTCAACGACTACACGTTCGTCGACTTTGTTGTCGACGATTGTCACGTTGTTTCGATTTTCTCCGTTAGCGGCCGACGGTCGTCGAGCTTTGACGCTCGATCGACTGGAGCGTTCTAATTTTTTAATATCGTTTTTCTTCCTTCCGGAGAACCGTGACGAAGCCTCCGAATCGCTTGGACTTTGGTCAACGTTTCTCTGACGTTCTCTCGAGTTGGCTCGAGATGATGTTCGACTCTGCGAAACGCTTCGTTCCTTTCTCAACCTCGAGGCTGGTCTCTCCTGGGAAGTCTCGCGATTCCTTGTTTTCGAGGATGACCTCGAACCCGGGCCGCTCCGATCTTTTGATTTTTCACGATTCTTCTTACTGCCAGTCGTTCCTGTGGCCGCTGAGTTTCTGTCTTGAGAGACCTCGCGGTTCCTCGTCCTCGAAGACGACCTCGAGCCTGCGGTCGATCTTTCGGTGGAGACGTTCCTTGATGACTTAGGGCCCGCTGATTCGGTCCTCGAACTCCTTCTCCCGGCTCTCGGCTCTCTCGTCGTTTTCGTCTCTTTTGCCGGAGTCGTTCCTCTCGAGCCGACACTATTTTTTCGTGAGCCCGGAACAACATCTTCTCTCTTCGATGTCGCATCAGGAATCTGCTTGTCCACGGAAACGTCCCGATGCAAAATCGGCATCGGAGAGACCGAACTACCGCGATCAGATTCGCTTCGGTCGAACGAATCGAAAGAGGGCAATTTACGAGGCTGATCCAGGCTTGGGGTCGACGTGTTGCTCCGCTGATACGTCATCGGTGGATGGACCGAGTGTGCCAGGGAATATTCCCTCACGATTTCGGTGTAATGATCGATGACGGCCATTCTAGCTTGAAGATCTTCTTCCTCCTCGAAAGAGGTTTTTGTCGGCAAAGCTGGTGCTTGGGACGACATTCTGCGTCGACTACGAGCAGCCTCCGCCGTGGACAACAAAGTCGCGTTGTCCTTGTCCATTTCCGAGAGCACAGGGTTCCTCATGGCCTCGGGCATGCTATTGAGCGATTTTTTTCTCATCGTGACGCCGTTGTCCGCGCTTGGCTCGTCGAGCGCGTCGTTATAATCGTTTCTTCTCTGTTGCCTCTCCGGCAGCGGCATTTCCGGGGGTATAGGTCTCCCGAACCGATTCACCGGGATCGGATCTTCCTCGGTGCGTTTTTTCAAAATTGATTTCGGCTGCTGGTTCGTCGCGTTCGTCGGGGTCATTGGGCCTCGATGATCGGCAGCCTGGCTCGGGGTTGGTTCCGGACTGCCGACGTGAGGAATCGGCCTTCCTCGTGGATGATACGTGTCCTCCTCATCGACTACAGGCTGCGCGAGGATTCGAGATTTCAGTAATTTGAGATCTTCGCTGCTGTCGCTTTCCTCTTCCTCCTCTTCATCGTCCTCCAGCTCTTCTTCGCTCTCCATCTCGTACAATTCTGCAGCACGGTTCACCCTGACGAGATTCGAAGTTTCGAACAATGGTTCGTTCCTGGCACGCTCGGGCATTTCATTTTCAGTTTTTTCGGTTTTTTCCTCCCTCTCGGTGGGAACGAGGGGCATGCTCTTGTCGTCCCAATGATGAAGAGACGCGTGTTCAGCCGATGGGGCTTTCCCCAGAGGGCTCTCAAAATCTCGATGCAGATTCGATGTCTTCTCCGCCGGGAATTCCAATGGATCGACTTCCGCCTCGCGTTTCGATAAATACGGATCCGAAGCGATTAATTCGGGCGTCGGTAAGAGGAGCGTCGCCGGCAAACCGGAAGCGGCTTTCGTTATCGTAGTTTGACCTTCGCTCGACCTTCGGCGATTCCAAGCAATTTTTGTGCTGCTGCCTCCCTGGACCGGGGACCCTGAACTCGTCGACGGTCTTCTCCGTAATCGCGTGTTCCTCAATCTCATCGAACTCGGCGAGAGACTCGGCACCTCAATATCCAACGGCGATCCTGCTCGACGCTGCTTTTGTCCCGGGGCCACGGACCCCTCGTTCTTCTTTGCTAACTCTGCCTCCTCCAGCGCCACCGCGCGATAAAATCTTTCCATCGCTCTCTCGTGAAGCAATTCCGTCGAACTGACCGCCTCCCGCAAGACCTCGACGACCTGGTGATTCGCGCTGAATAATTCAGGCAACGAGAGGGACATCGGTGGCGCCACCAAATCTTCCTCCTCGTTCTCTTCCTCCGCGTCACCCTCCGAAAGGGTCGGACGCAATCGACTTTCTGTAGAAAACGAAAAAAAAAAAAAAAAAAAAAAACAATAAAATTTTTGGTTGCCAAGAATTTCTATTTTTTGTCTAATTCATCCCACAAAAATCTCACTCTCAAGAAACTCCAAGTCGCCTCTAACGTAGCTTTTTCCATTCTGGGAATTTGGATTTTCGTCCGGATAGAGCACCAGCATAAATTCCGAGCTTCCTCGCAATAATCTCTCCTCGTCGTCTTCCAGGTCCAGAGATTCTCTCGGTGAGCTCGGGTCGAAGAACGGGGGAACTGGTTTTTTCGGTGGTTCGATCGTCTTCGAAGTTTCAACCAAATTCTGAACCTTCGGCGACGACGACGACGATAAGGGGGACATGGATCTCCCTCTTTGGTTCGCAGGCGCGTTACTCTCCTTCGGGACACTATTACGACCTCCGGAATCATCGAAGGAAGGCTGTGTTACAATTTTCGGTGAGTTATCCATTTTCTCGGACTCAGTCTGTAAAAATTTAACATCGACGTCAAGATCAAAGCTCGCCCACGCTTTTTTAACTTATTTTTGTAATAAAATTCGACGATGAGCCCGCTGGCTGCCGGATATAAAAGAGACTCGTGTAAAAATGTTCAATATAAATAGGAAGTTTGTACCTGAACTTTATCTTTTTTGGCTGGAGCTGCTTCCGCGTCTTCGCCGAGATGAGGATTTTTATCTCTCTTCGTTTTAGGTCTAGTGGGCGTGGACGAATCTTCGAGAGGTTTTTCGACGTGAAGATAGACCGTGTCAGCGAAAGTGACTCTGCTATCGGCTCTGGAGGGTCGTGCCGGAGGGATGGGGCCACCAGGGAGTCGATGCGCCGAAGCAGATCGCCTGGGCGGTCCACCCTCGAATCCATCCCCTGAGGCGCCACGCACTGCTTCTTCGCGCGTTAAACTTCTCGTCCTCTTGGCCGGTTCAGCGAAATTTTCATCTCGTCTTTCGGTGCCTCGGCCTCGCCGAATTTCATGCTGGCTTTGGGTTTTGTCCGGACGTTTGGGCGGAGAATTAATCCTGAAAATTGGACCCAGAATCAATCGAGGGGATCGAAAAGTTTTCGTTTTATGGTAAGAAGAAATTTTTTCACTCAAAACTTACCCTCTTTTTGGATCTGGTATGAAAACGACTTCACTCTCTTCGCTCGGATCACTCACTCCATAAGGATTCTCAGCTTTTACTCGGAATCTATACTCCGAACCTTCGATGAGCTCGGTGAGTATTGTCGTGGGTTGTCTGCATGTGGCTGCCTTCAGCCACATGTCCCAGCCGATCTAAAAGTCGCGATCGTAATGATTTTCGTAAAAAATGGAAAAATTACGATTTTTATGGTGAATTAAAAAAAAAAAAATCAAATTGATCGGGAAAGTTTCGGTTTTACACACTCTGTAATATTCGACGATATAAGTTCCAATTTTGCAGCCTCCATCGTCCTCAGGTTCGTTCCAGGTGAGTGTGACGGATCTTCCGAGTGTCATAGCGATCGTGGCTTTGCCAGGAGCGGAGGGTCGATCGGTGACTGTGACTAGAAAAGCGGCAACGTCTTCGCCCAATTTATTGGTCGCTTTGACCGTGTATTCGCCTCTGTCTTTGCGTTTTGCTGCTGTTATTTTTAACGCGCTTTCTCCGCTTTCCGATGTCTCTAAAATGTGTCCCGGGTCTGCGACTACGATCTCGTTGTCGTGAAACCAAGTTACTGTTGGCAAGGGACGTCCAGCGACAGAAACTTTCAATCTTATCGTTTCGTCTTGTTCGAACAGCAAACCATCTTCGTATTGACGTGGGAGACGAATTTTTGGAGGCGCTGGATCGTAAAAATTATCAAATGAATGACAGACGCAATAAAAAGCTACGATTTTTTGGGTAAATTCGAAAAATCTCAAACGAACCTTCGAGCATGAGTTTAGCTTTCGTGCTCACATGGCCTGCTCGGTTCGTGGCTGTGCATTTTATTTCGCCCTCGTCGTTCAACGCTGTCTGATGAATAAGCAGCTGACTTTTTCCATTTTCAGTTATGATCCTCGTCCTTCGGCTGCTGAAAATTTCGAAGCCGTCCTTGAACCAGGAGATCTTGGGCAAGGGCGTTCCAGAAAAGTGGACGGTGAAATCTGCCTGTGGAGTAAAAGGGACGCTGAAAAATCGGAGGATTCTTAAGCCTTTCTCCGACTTACCTGATCGTTTTCCAAGGCAACGGTGTCTTTGAGTTCGAGATCGAATCGCGGGGCTGAAGCCACCGATCTTTGAAGAGTCACCGTCAACGGATCGGACAATTCACTCGGCTCAGACAATCCGAGCCCGTTTCTTGCTCTCACACGGAACTGATATCGCCAGCCAGGCTCCAGGCCACTGAGGGTAAGTTCGGGGAAAGTACAGAGTGAGGGCGACGACCGGACCCAGTAGGGCGAACCCAGGCGACGATGTTCCACCTGATAACCCACGATCGCCGATCCACCGTTGCTCGGCGATCTCTCCCAACGTATCCCCACCACATCCGGTTGAGTATCTTCCGTCGAAACCGGAACCAAGATCGGTTTTCCGGGCGGCGCTGGCAGAGCTGCAAAAAAAAAAATAACAAATTTTACTTTTTCGTTTTCGAACGAGTGTCAAATTTTCGAGCCCAGCGACGCTTCAAGATTTTTGGCGATAAAATTTGGCCGATCAGGCTTCAATTATAGTGAAATCGAAACGCCAGATTCTGAAGAATCCAGCGAAGCGATAAGGGAAACTAAGAAGTTATTTGATCAAAAGTTATGACGTCATAAAAAGAGGGGAGTCGTAGAAAAGTCGGGAATTGCTGTTGATTCCGGGATTTTAAGAATTACCGGGTTGTCTGAATTCGAAGAGCCTTAGTCATGGCTTTATTGAAAGCTCTCGGATTCCCTCTCGCCCCAGTCATCGTATCCCACATTTCCGGTTTCTAAATTAACCGACGAAAACAATCCTGCGGTTGCTCGAAGTGAAAAAAAGCACGCAACTAGCATTCGTTCGCGCTTTGCAAATATACATCGACACCCGCGCAACAGAAATGTCCGCTATCACGCGAAATACGTTATGAAGCTCGGTGGAACAGCTCGATCCTCCAACACATTGCCGCACGTGGCGGTTGTCCCGAAATAAATGTGGAATACGGTTTGGCAAGCCCTGTGCGTGAGACCACTGCCCAGAGCAACCCAAAGAGACTGAGAGCGAGAGAGAGAGATGAAAAAAAGTGCGAAAAACGTGACGTGACATCAGATACAGACAAACGGGCATGTTCGCTCATTACACAAACCCAAAAAGACGATCGTCTCTAGAAATCTTCTCCGCATAGATGAAAAGAAGAGGAAAGAAAAAAAACAATGAGTGTGTCGATAGAAAACTGAGTTTTGAGCTAGTCCGGGTCATTTCGAGCTCTAGAGTCTAGTGTGGTCGTAGACGCGAACGCACATTATACGCGACTCGTCCACACGTACATTTCGGAGCATATAACTAACAATTATCGCTTCCTATTTCTTGGGTGGCTTAGGAACGTTTGGACGAAAGTGCATACAAGAAATTTTGTCAATATTTTCCGTTTCATCGTTCTCAACAGCACTCTTTTCTTCAGGATGGCTCGAGTTATTATTTGGGTGTGAGAAAATGGTGGAAATTTGGGGAAATTCTATTTACATGTTAATCCGAGGAACTGGGAACGCGGAGGCCTCGGGGAAAGTTTTTTTTGTGTATTTGTCGAGTACGTTAGAAGAATGGCATACCTGCACTACCCCAGTGCACCTTTTTAGAGTTACTTCCGGTGCCAGAGTGCTTGGGAAGATAATTTTTGCCCGCTGAGTTGCCCATAGCTCTTGGCTCGTCTCTCGCGCGTCAGTTTTATTTCCTCCTGCACGTATCCGTGATCCTCACAGTAACCCGGAAGTCCTTGGCTTTCCCATATTCTTATTGGACCATCGCAGCTACGTGGCACTCGTCATTGAAGAAAAAAAGCTCTCGACATCCGGATTGACGGACGTACGCGTACGGATGTTCGGGCATTTTTCGTTGCGCGGCGTTCAGAAGCGACTGAAGCGATACGCGGATCAGGTGTGCGAAGTATTTCCGGAAAATATATTTAAAAAAAAGAAAAAGAAAAAAGAGCGGACGAAAACTTGAAAAAAAAAAAAAAAAAATCCGAAAATCGTGTCGTTTTGTTCTTCCTCGAGGTCGCCAAGGAAGATGCAACGTAGCTGCCTATAACGTCGATCCGCTGCTACGCCGAGACGAGCCAAGAGACTCGCGGGAGGGCTCTCGATATAGCGCGAGCCTCGGGGCAGCACTGCGCCGTGCTGCCTCGTACACGGGGAGAAAAAGAGTCTTTAGAACGAACAATATTACGAGACGCCAACGGGCCGGAAAAAGACAGAGCACCACCGAGCACAGCCAATACGATCGGCCAAACACAACGTGACCAAGTGGTCGCGTCTATTTCGAATCCGAAGAAATCTGCAGCCGCATTATCAACTGTAGAAAATCCAAGAAAACTGAGTTTTACTCCATTATCCGCAACGAGCAAACGCGAAAACTTCTTCTTACCGAATGATCCATGGCGTGGGACCATTTTGTCCGTTTTTATTCAAAGAAATTTCTAAATTTGTCGACTCGATGAATTTTGACAAATTTTTTCGTAAAACGATGTGCCCCATTCATTGGCCCAAGCATATTTTTTTACTCGACTCGGAATATTCATTTTAATGTTGACGTTTATTCGTCAAGTGCATCGTAGTTTTGTTGCTTCGACCGATATTTCGTTGTGCTATTCACAAATCCTTGCCATTTACCCGAAAAATAACGGTTTCCAAACAACTTTTCTGGATCAATTAATCCAAACGCGTGGAGAACGTGAAATTCTCGTCGTAACGGAATGGGCTGGGCTGGAAGATAATCTCGAGCGCGCTTCAATACTTTTTCTGCACTTTTCTTAATTCGTTGCTTTTTGAGCTCACCTAATTACTCCGCGGTGCTCCTTTTTTTTGCGTTTTTTAGTTCGTAAACGTGGGAAAGCGGGGAAGGACGAACGTAAAATGAAAAAAAAAAGAAATAATATACAAACTGCAATGCGTAGGCAAAAGTGACACAAAGTCGTTTGGTCATTGGCGGTCAATGAACCAGAAATCCGAGCACAAGTTTATTTAATCAGCTGAATATCGGAAGAGACGCATCTGTATTCTGTGCGTAACATTACTCCGCAAAATCCTTAGAAATCCTGAAGAGCTATTTCACGCGGTAGTTTCCTCTTCCGCCTTGGAACAGAAGCTGAAAAAGTTGGCGCTGTTTCGCTTCTTGGAAAGCAAAGCGAACTGGATTAGCGATGTAAAAAGAATGCGAAAGAAAAGCGTCGAGCATGACGAGGACTCGTCGGATTCGCGATGGAAAAGTCAATACTCATTCTTCCAATAATTTGAATCAAAGTGTTTCCATGACGTGTCAATCACCATGAGAAATTGCTCGAAATTTTGTTTACTTATTGACTGAATAATCGGATACAGAAAATTCTGCTGATTCTCGAGAGCGTTGCCTCGCTAATTGTCAATTGTTTCTCGTTCTTTTCTCTCCTCCTGCCCGATACTTCTTCTTCTGTTTCTTCTGCGTCTTGTTTTTTCTCTTCTTGATCTTCTACGGGTTCATAATGCGTCGAGCGTGTCGAGTAATCCTTGGCAGAACCGTTGGATCAAATACCTTTCGCCTTTGGTTGACGTTACAAGCAAAAAGTCAAAACATCGCGTGTACATAGTGAAGCAGGAGGAGGAATAAGAAGAGAAACGAGTACAAGAGACACTCTCCGTAATGTGAAGAGTTTGTACGAAGGAGAAAAGAGCAAGTGGGGGATTATTAGCCGCGGAGAGAGAGAAGGAAAAATTTGAAAAGTGGGGAGAGAGACGAGCGGTTGCGGGGCCTCGTGGTAAACGGTGCCGTTGTACCGTTGTTCCTCAATGGACGAGATGATTGCTTCAAGTTTTCCTGGCTGCTGTAGCGAGCGCCGCACAGTTCTCCTCGTGGAGGACTCGGGTGACGATATATGCGCCAAAAGAGAGAGGCCAGTGAGAGAAAGAGTTGTGTTTGTGGGGCCAGTAAGGCGTTACAGCTTCGACGACGTAGCCAACTCTCGGGCCGTTCCCTCGTGTCTCGTTTAACACGCGTTCACCGATATCCCGGTTCTGCCGTTACGCGATTCCCAGTGCCCACGAATGACCCACAACGAGACGGCCAGCGCGTTTCAATCTCGTGTTTTATCACAAGATTTCTTCGATTATTGTGTTATCAGTGCGGGGGCCGAAAAATATTGATTGGCCGATGAGCAGGAGGGGAAGAGCCGGGAGAGTTGAAACGGCGGCAATTTTTCTTTCTCCACTGAACAACCGAATTTCCATTTATTTTTCCATTTAATTTGGAAACCGATTTAAAAATTACTTCGTTGATAAATCACGAGGTTGAACGAATTTCGTTCGCTTGAAAAACGACGCGGTTGGCTGGCAAGATAAAAATCCAGCTGTTTATCAACGTCGTGAGATTCTCTTGCCAATCGATTTCTATTAAATCGAACATGCAAGATTTTTACTTGAAAGAATTTGAGAATGTCTCGGGCGGTTTAGCGATCGGGATAACTTCGAAATACCGGTAGAACCAGTAATACCATTGGATACCCTGTTATGTGGTTTCAGTTTGGAGAACGTTGGTCTCAACGTAATTCGCAAAGAAAGAAAAAAAAATCATTGCCTGTTGATCAGTCGCCAGGGAGTCGCGGAATTTTTCGGTCGTTGTGACTCCGCGTTCATTATTTTCGTCATAAATTCATGCGAAATAGTCAAAAGTTTAAAGACAAAAATTAGCTAATTGGGTTCGTTGGGCCTGTGGGAAGTGACAAAGTCCGCGGGAAAAGTTCGACTCGAAAAATTACATGCCGATGAGCATTTGACCGATCAGAGTTATTCGCCAATAAATAATCGACTGTGGCCGAGAATGTCGAGGAAAATCGAAGCTGTTGACGTGCTCGAGGTGCTCGAAAGGAAGTTGGCTTATTTACCTGGTGGACGAGATCGCGAAGGTCGACCTCTCCTCCTCGTCAACATACCGATAGAGCCGAGGGATTGCTCCACCAAGAAAGCCAAACTCGAACGTCTCACGGAATATCTTCTTTTAGTTTTCAAGTAAAACAAACAGAAGACTTTCTTCCGAGAGACTTTAAAATCCATGCAATTAGCTTGACGCAGTAAATCGTAACTGTGACCCAGTTCGTGCACTGGAAATAAATCGTGACACAAATTAACGTCCTCTTAATTCTGCACCATTAATTTTCTCTCCAGCATAAAATGAAAAGCAACAAAATTCGATTAACAATTATTCCGAAACGTTCGCTTCAATTTTATTGATTAAAATTCATTTTATTGGCAGCGAGGAAACTCGACGCAATGGTATTTGCGTGATAATCGACGCGAGGCAAGGTTCCTGGCGAATAGCGAGATCGTACATCAGACGGACCGTCGTTTTGGTCGGCAATTCTGCAGCCAAGGTCATCGTCTTACGTCCGGAAGGTTTTTGGGAAAAGAGAGTCGACAATTGCACCAGGTCACGCAAAGATGGCGAGGTATTTTTTACTCCCAAACGTATACGAACGTCCATCGGAGATACGAAGAATTTAAATCCTTACGAAACGCTTTTACTATTTGAATCCTCGTGTTCCCAGCCGATCTACATTCCAATAACGCGTCTCGGAGCTCACGTAGAAACAGTCCAATTACCTTACGATCTTGGGGGGACTAAATTTCACGATCACTCTCGCTGGACGCAAACGCGAATGGTAAAAAAAAAAAAATCCACAATTTTGTTATCCTCGATTTAACTCCGTCGCAATTCATTGTTGTTGTTTATTTTTAATCCAAATGATTATATTGCCCAGAAAGTCGAAGCATACGAGAAAAGTTCAGAAATATTAGTTGCAAAGATTGTTTATCTTCGTGGAAAACTGTGCAGCTTCGATCCTTTGCGGTCCAGAGATCGAGCGGAGGTTGATCTCGGTTCGTACTGGGAAGCAGGAACTGAATTGGCCGAAAATGCGCAGGAAGTTTTAATTTCAGGTGTGGCTAATAATTAATAAAAACAAACGAAAACTTCCCCGGATTTTCATCGAGAAATAAATCGTTTTATTGATTGCAGGACGAAATCTTTTGAGCGCGATGAGCAGAGAATCTTCTCAAGATTATTTGGACACTGTGCAAGGCATCAACAGGATTCTCGACACCATAGAGTTGGAACAGGTATCGTTATCGAAGATTCAAGAATAATTCATTGACCGATGGAAAAAAATGTTGTTATCGTTATTTTCTCGGTGAAGGTCGAGCTGGAAAAAGGCTGGACGAAACTGGCCCAAAATTTGGACACGGCGCGAGAGATAAACGAGCTTGAGAAAGGATTGAGTCAAGTGACCAATTGGATTCTTGGACCAGCTGATTTCACGTTGAATTCACGCTGCCAAGTAGGTTACGATGTTACTTCGTCAGAGAATTTACGAATGGAGCACGAGAGCTTGGAGTTGGAATGCAAGGTGAGTTTTCCAACGTAACGACGAGTCTCGTCTGTACCGAAACTTTCATAAACGGATTAAAATTGAAAGAAAATATTTCAGCACGCTTATGGCCGTTACGCGGAGTTGCTCCACAGAATCGACAGCGTTCCCGAGGACAGATTGACCGAGGACGTCAAATCGCAAAGAGACTTGATGGATTTTGTGTGTAGAAATTTTGCCACTAGACTGGAAAGGCGGAGAAACGTTTTGATCACTTCGCAACGATTTTTTCGGCTGGTTTCTGGGGTAATTGAAATTTATCGACCCAGTTTTATGGACCAACGACCGCCAAAGGATGGAAAAAAATCCTTTTTTTTGCTTTCAGTATTTCGATCGAACGAGCGAAGTTTTCGACAAGCTAGTGATGGGCAATAGGACTTGCGCCTTACCCCAGGCCAGTCTCAAGCTCCGGAACCTTGAGAAAAGCCAAACAATTTTAGGTGCTGCGAGAAAATATTTCTATTTTTTTTCATTCAATTTAAATGAATTAATTTTAATTCCACTTATTAATTTTAATTATTTTATCAGAAATTTCAATGAAATAAATTAATGAATTGAATTTGATCAATACGTTAAATAAAATTATTTAGTGAATCGAATTAAATGAATTCATAAATTGAATTAAATAAATAAATTAATTAATTCAAATTCATTTAATTTCATCGTAACGGAAGATTTGAGAAAACGTGAATTTCCGATCGATACAGATGGATTACAGTGCCAATTGGTCCAGGAAGGAGAAAAGCTTTCAGAATTACTGTCGATGCCAATAAATGACGCACTGGCTCGCGAAATCCCTGTCGATTACAATGAAGACATTGTTAACATTCGCGATATACTGGATGCCTCGAATGCTCGGAAAAATATCTTCAACGACAGCGTCGAACTTCAGAAATTGACACTCAAGCAGATGGCTCTGATTTTTGCCTATGAAAGTGACGCCGAACAGGTTTGTCTTTGAAAAATAATGAAAAACACTGAACGAACGAAAAGCTTCATGGAACCTGGAAAATTATTTACAGGCCGTGAGGTGGCTCGCTGATCTGTTCGGCGTCGTCGTGGAAAATCACACGGCGATCGGATCCCATGCTTCTGAGATACAAGCGCAAAAGGAAGAGCATCAAACCTTCCAGGATACTGCCAAGGTTTGCAGGACATTTTTCAGTAGCAATTTCGTTTTTTTCGAAATTTTTTACATTTTTTTTTCGAAAAAAAAAAACGAAAAATGACGTAAAAATTCTTTTTTTTAATGAACAGGGAACTTTCGACTATGGATACCAACTGGCGAACGGTGCGCGAGTTCTTCGAATTTCCTGTAGACTGGAACTCGAGAGTAACACGAGTTTGGCATCGAGATTGCGTCAAGCCTGGCGGCGTTTGCGTTCCGTGGGACAAGAGCAACTCACGAGACTGCGTGTTTGTGCAGTTTTTCACCGGAGCGTTGACGAGGTGAGGAATCAAAACAAAAGACAACGAAAACCGTCGTTCACGGCTCGGAACTTTGAGACGCCGAAACATTCGCTTTATTTTGCTTCCGCAGCATTCAGCCGCTCTCAACGAGTTGATCGACACGATCGAGGAATCTTTCATGCTGCACGAATCCTCCATCCCCAAAGACTCTTGTTTTGACAAGACTTTGATATCGAGAACCGAAACACTTCGGGAAGTGCTCGACGATCGAGAAAAACTTTTGCCTGAGGTTGGACGAACGATTCGACTCGGAAGGATGTTGAAAACTCGACTCAAGGAGCCACTTTGTGTGCAGAGGTCAGAATTTCAAATTTATGATGAAAATCGCCGGTCCAAAATATTCCACGATTATTTCAATAATTTTGGAAGAAAAAATTGATCGAATTTTGAAAAGTTTGAATTTAAAAGTAAATGGTGAAAGAGGCACTTCCGAATGGCCTGCGGAAATCACGAAATATTAAAGTGGTGTGTGGAAAGACTCGAGCTCTGGGTGGGAGCGACGTCGACGTCTTCTCCTCGGCTCGAAAGAAAGCGCAGTAAGTCGTGACGGTTCTTGTCCGCCGGTTGAAAGCGCCGTGGGTTTTTGATGCCCGCAAGAACGTGGATCGTTTGTGACGAAAAGTAAGCCAAGAAATAATAATTGAGCAAGGAACCCGAGACTCTGGGGGAATTGATTGTCGGAGGAAAAAACGTTGCACGAATTTATAATTTTGGCGCTCTAGTTACTCTCCAGTGTTTGCGAGTCAACGAATCCGAGAGAATCCGGTGACGGGTTTTTCTTCTTCATCCACTTTCTCTCTCCCTGCGACTTGACTCTATTTTTGTCTGACGTGCCATCACCTTGCCCTCCTTTTTCCCTGCGACGATATTAGTCTCTCCATCGAGCGCAATCCGAACAGTGTGGAGATTGTTTTTATTTTCCGGGGACCATAACCCCATAAATCCGTCAGGAGGCTCATTAATTATTCGGAAATCCGGATTGCTGCGAGGTCTGGAACCAAATTTTTTTTTCTCAATAATTTTTTGCGATCCTCGTGCGTCCACGCTCGCAGAATTTTTTTTAATCTATAAATTATCAATTGTCCTCTCTACGTGTCTATTGACGACGATATCCCGGCCAAAGTCTTCCGGTTTCCATTTTATTCTCGTTCAATCATTTTAATTCCTGTAACCAGCGATTAAATGTTTTTATTGTAACCGAGATATTGAGAGCGTTGTGTTCGCTCGTCTCGAGTGGCTCTCGCGTGTCTTCTCTTCTCCCGTTCATACGTTATTTCTCAACGAATTTAGAATCGCCTACGCTCTTCGCGTGCACGAGTAAAAGACGCAACTCTCTCAAGATCCTACGAGCGATGATTATTTTCTTGGTATTATGCTTGCACGGGGGTTGAAACGTCATTACGAAATCGAGGAAATTCTCATGCTTTCTCACGTTATATAATTTTAATACTCCGGAACAGTCGCTTTGTGTAAGAATTTTCATTCATAGAAAATAAATCATTGCGTAGAATAATCGTCGAGGAAGTTGCAACTGATCCAGCAGCAAAATTCACAAGTTGTAAATAAAATGACAATAACGCGAGAAAAAGAGAGGAAAAAAACAATTTTTTTTTCTTCCAAAATTTGAGGCTCAGGGAGAAATAATTGGAGCCCGGAAATATTGGGAAATTGCGAAAAAAATGGTTTTTTGTTTGTTGCGGAATGATTTTTATCGGAGGAATTGATTGGGTCGGGCGATTTGCAGGATGTCGAATATCGAGACAGCGAGTACGTCGAGCTTAGACGATCACGAAGGTAATTCAACGGCGGTGGACGCGATATCGGAACGACTGAGCGAGGTAACTCGTTTGGCTGAGAAACTGGATGAGAGATTGTACGAAGCTGGTGCGAGGATAAGAACCGCGTCGAGGCAAATTGAGGAGCGTGCAAATGGCAATGGATCGACGTCATCGAAATTCGAGAAAGAATTTTCGAGCGATCCTCAAAAATCAGAAACGCCGGATGAAGATGTAGGTGGTATCGATAAAAATATCGATAACGATATCGAGGAATCCTGGACGGAGGATTTCGTGACAGCGACCGAATGCACGACGACCCCGATGGCCAGATCGAGAAGCGAATCTTTCGCTACGATGTCCGAGGGCGACGATGCCTTGCACAGTTCGGAGGAGCCTCGTAACATTCGGTGCGTACCAAATCAATCCCCTCCCTTTTCGCTCTGTTTCTCTTTCCCATTGCCTCCCACCCTGCCGCGGATTATATTTATTTCCAGCGTTTATTTATCGGAGAGCGGTTATTAACTGCTCGACGAATGAGGGGAGAGAGGCAATTGGATTTATGACGTCCGAGGGCGCGTCCTGAATTTTGCTCAGTTTCTTAAACGCTCCGCGCATTTTGTACACAGCCAAGACGCCGCTGAAGACGCCGCTCGCCTCAAAAAACAACAATTTTCAACTTGCAACAATCTCCTCGATCCTCAACAACAGAAACGCTCTATTCCCGGTGGCCTCGCAATGGCGGAAATCATCCGGGAGGAGAACGGTCTCTCTGAGCCTGACGTCGAGAAAACGAGTTCTACGTCAATCATCGAAAAAGTCGAGGTAAAACGAATCAAAGTGACCATTTAATTCTAATTCTTCCGAACGCAGAAGCAAAAAAGATTTTGAATATTAATTCCGTACTTTTCATTTATTATTTCTTATTCTTTTATTTTCCATTTTCCGTCTCAGGAGAAATGTGGCAAGATTATAAAAGAAGTGACCGAGACGACGACTCTGAGAGTTTCCCACGACACTCGGTTCGGCGTGGCCTCGTACAAGTTGACCTCCAACACATTGAGCGAAGCTCACGAACACGCGGATGTCAAGGGGATCCTGGATATGAAGGGTTCGGCCGTGAGGACGAACGGGGAGAATAATTTTGCTCACAAAGGTGAGGAAATACATATTTAAACAAAAAAATACATTGCGTGCGCTTGAAAATTAGCATTGAATGAAAAAAATAATGGCGATGTAATTCCAGACGATCTAATTAATTACAACCGTGAAGAAATAACCATTTCGGACGTCAAGCCTCTTCCCAACGACTTGGAAAACACCCAGCACTCAAAACTCACCAAAATCGTACGAGAATCTACCCAAAGGGAAAGCGAAGCTTCGGATCATTTTAACGAAAACAACAACTCGATAAAAACGCTTTCTTACTGCCTGGAGTCTCGAGGGAACAACGACAGCGGCATCGAAATGACACCTGCGAAAAATATCGATTATTTGGAAAATAATGAAGAGCTCGAGGATTCGGAGCTTCTCTCGAAGCTCAAAACGGTTAGTCGCTCGCAGGTCATGGTTGATTACGATTCAACGATAACAAAGCCTGAGAACGATTCATTGACTCGCCGTTCTTTGCATGTCGCGTGACAACAGTGATTTCACGAACAAAAGTCACTAAGCTTTTTGTTGTTGTTTAGTCTTGTTACAGATTTACCATTTATTTTATTTACCACGTTGAATAATCATAATCTCCATTATCCGAATACTCGGTTAAACTTTTCTTCCTCCTTCCTTCGGGTACTAGTCTTGCCAAAACATTTTTTTGCCCTATTTTTCCGAACTTTGAGGAGTCAATTGAGCCTCTCATTACAAAGGACTAGAACAATTTTTATTCGCCCGAAAAAAGTCCGAACTTTTCTCAATTTTGTATAAATTCCAGAAAAACGCCATAGAGTGAGTTTTAATATTTTTCTATTAACAAACTTTAAAGTGACCCTTAGGAGACTATCACAAAGCAGTAGAAAAATTTTCATTCCACCAAAAAAGTCCGAAACTTTTCTCCATTTTTTATAAATTCCATAAAAAACGTAAACGGGAAATTTTGATATTTTTTTGTTCAAAAACTTTAAGAAGACCCTTAAGGGTCTTATTACAACGCAGTAGAAAAATTTTCATTCTACCAAAGACGTCCAAAATTTTTCTACAGATTATTTGTCCATTTTTCCAAATTCCAGAAAAACATAAACAAGAAAGTCTCTTTCCATCGGTATGGAAAAAGTGATTATTAGTCACGCCCTTAATTTCATCTTCGAGCATTGATTCCGCAAGTTGTCAAGTTTTGGGAACGTAACCGAAGGGTTAAGATTTAACCGTGACTGTGGCGAGACTACGACCTTAAGGCCAAGGGAGCAAGTCCCAAATACTAAACCAATGGAGCGACGTAAGTTAGTCTAATTTAAAAGATTTTTTCCAAATTTTGTGTCATTCGAAAAATTGCTACACATTCGATAATTATTAAGGAGCTCCAGCGGTTGTTCGCGCGCTGGAAAAACGATCAGAAAGATTTTTCATGTTTATTTCGGAGTCGATCAACATTTCGAGCGAACTGAAAGTCGAATTTTTATTTTCCGACGAAAAAAAACGGACCCGGCATTTTAATTTCGCTCGAAAAGTTATTTGCGTCGGAGAATGACGCTCGATAGATTTTTAACAGACCGAACAACTGGTGGCTCGCCTTTGGAGAGAGAAAAAAAAAAGAATGAAAGTGAAAATCGTTATAAAAAGCGACATTGACGAAGAAGAAAGTTTAACAAATTTATTTTTTATGAATATTCGTTGTCTGTTTGTGTTCGTATGCGATTGCCGCACTAAACGCGTTGCTTTAAGATTTAACAATAATAAAAAACGTAAAAGAAGAGAAAAAGGTGACCGATTATTTGTCCAGGGGGAAGAATGAGGCTGGGAAAAGCTCGGGGACAGAGACGTTGAATTTTTCTGATAAGAAAATGAGAGCCGAAAATAGTTGGAAATTTTTCATTCGAAAAATGAAAAAAAATGAGTGGAGCGATCGGATCACGTGTAAATGGGCGTGGTGGGGGACGGTTTCGCGAGTTTAGAAACGATAAACTTGTCGCGGATAGGAGAAAAGGTGGCAGTGGGGGAATTTTTAAAGCTTGAACTCCTCGTTGATGTAGCGCTGTTCCCCTCCTTACTATTTTGCCGCGCGAGAGTCTCGGTGTGAGTGGCCGGTTCGTGTATGTGCCGCGCACGAGGAGGAAACCTCGCGGAGGATCGAAAGTCGTCGAGAGGTAAACGAGGAACGCACTCCAGTGTCGGATGAACCGGCTTGGGCGCCGCGGTGTGTGCCACAGTGCAGTCCTTGTTTTTTTAATATTAAACACACCTCTTTTTCAACGCGTTGACGTGCCCCATAGAATCTTTATATATTTATATATTTACGTATAGGGAGGAAATAACGAAGAGAAAAATAAGTGGGCCTTGTGTGGTGACATGTGCCAGCGGTCACGCGTCGACAGTGCATCACAAGTGCAATCGCATGAGTTACAATCGCGAAAAGAGCGCCGCGCACCAGGTTCATTCGGTAATTAGAATCGCGATCCAACCAAATCGTCAAATTTTCATATTTTGCTCTTGTTCCCCGACTGAAAAGCCGCTTAATTAATTCAACGACGTACAGACTTTGTGCTCGGATGTTTTTAGTCCCACTACTGTCGTCATCGCAGCTGCCAAATATTATGAGATCACACCCAATAATTGAAGCACGATTCAAACATATCAACACTTTCGTGCTGTCGTGATGAGAATTTTAAATTTCCTCCCGCCTTTTTACCGGGGCCTGTTTGAATCGCGATTTCGCGAGGATCCTTTTGTTATAAGGATCGGGGTAGGTTCCTGATAGCCTTGACAACAAGGAATGGAAAAAAATATGCAGCTGTGGTGTCCTGTTGAATTATCCCGTCGATTATTCCATAATTGAACGTTTTTTTTGGACCAAAATTCGATTTAATTATGCAAAAGATTAATTGATGATGGTCTGTCAAATTCTGGGCAAAATAATGCACGAGGCTGCACGTAGATTCATTCAAATGACTATGGAAAGGATTTATCTTGAGCCATAAAAAGTAAAAACATAAAGATCGTTTTACGAGCTCTTATCACGACTTTGCCATGGGGTCATTGCCGGAGAATTGAGATAAACTCTTTGGAATACCTCAACAGTTGTATTCGAAGATAGTCTGAGTTTTGAATTGGGAGAGCGGGAGGAAGAGTGCAAGCATAAGTGGTTGATGAGAGACTGATATCGTTCGCGAAAAATTGTACCTCTAAAGCTGTCTATTATCTTGTCTTTACGTTTTTTTTTCGCTCCCTTCTCGTGACTTGTGTCTTTTTTCTCTCAATTTTCATTTTTTTTTCTTTCTTCGTGAGTTTCAGGGCTCGGTTCGGGGTTCGTGTGTATAGATGTATGTTTTATTATTATTATTCGAGGCCCGCACGTTTTTCTCGCTCAAGAAGAAACGCCTCCACCAGTCGGTCCGGTTTTAAACCTGCGGCGGGCCACACCGATGTTTTTAAAGTACCTTCTCTCTTTTCCTCTCACTCTCGATCTCTCTCTCTCTCTCGCGTTCTCTCTCTTTTCGAGGTCCTCGCGATCGTACGTGTGCGTCGATGACATCATACGAACGCCGGACCAACGAGCATGCGAACGCGAATGCATTAACGAGACACAAGCACGAGACTGCCGGAGAGAGAGAGAGAGAGAGAGAGAGAGAGAGGGAGAGAGAGAGAGAGAGAGAGAGAGAGAGAGAGAGCGAGCGAGCGAGAGGCAGAGATTGTGTTGGTTTCGCCGGGCGCGTTTTTTTGTTCAATACAAAATGCGAGAGTCAAATGCGTGTGCAGCAGCGAGAACGAGGCGTCATAAAAAAAAATGTCCACCCAAATTCCCATGCTCAGAGTCCCCGGCCTGCTTTTTTTTTTTTCAAACTCTTCCTCCCATGAATTTCGCCTTTTTTTTCGAGTATTTATTATTCGAGTTTCGTACGGAAGGGCACGTAGTCCGAGTTGGCGGATTACATCGACAGTAATGCGACCAAAATCGTCGCTGAATTAATTCAGAAGCTGCGAACCGCCTCTCGGAATAATTCCCCACAATTCTGACCATTTTTTACACCCAAAAAAAAAATTCAATTCGATTTAATTAAAAGCACTATCCACGATCGATTTTTACCGAATGAACCTCATATCAACTTTGACCGATTGTTACTCACGCAGATATAAAGTAGCCGGTAGCATAATAGCGCAAAGAGATTGAGGATTCGAACGAAAAATGGTGAACGGTTACGAGTCAATGGACACCGAAGAAAACCCCGAGGACGGTTGTTCCGACTCGAATAATCGGACAGCCGGCCAACGCGATTCTTATTGTTCCGGTAATCAGGTGGAACTTCCGGGCGACGATGCTACTTCCCAACAACAACAAGTACCAACCACTACCATAAGCACCATCGCTCTTCAAAGCGGCGACACGAGGCTCGTCATTGCTCTCCTCCAAGTAAGAAGCGTCCATACAATTCTCGCTGGAGCGATTTGCATCCTTTTTTTTTAACAAATCGATTCCAATCCCGTAATAAAAAATCATCGCTTGATATTTCTGCCACGAGGATCGTGTAATTTCTATAAAAATATCCGATTACGTCAAAACAGCGATCAAGCAAAACGTCGCATTCGTTCTCGTGCGAATTTGCTGGCTCCAAGCGATTGATCGAGAATGCAAAATGAAATCTATCGTCGCAGACACATCCAGACGATCTTTTCTCGACATAACACACCGCGCAGCATCCCGGAAAGTGTATAAATATGTTGGGCGTCAGTATTGACTCGGTTGTACCGAGCTGCTCTCGCACACGGCCCGTTACATCCGATCAACGTGATCGACGAGCACTACATAAACAGACGGACCATAATACATCGCATGCGGACGTAGGATTATAATAGAACTCCGTGGCTCTCGGCAGCCACGCACACGCGGTGAAAGTTACTGAACTTTGTCGTACACCTCGACCACGATTAAGCCTCGATTATTATTCATTTTTATTTTTCAATTTTCATCCTCTCATGCTTCTTGAGGATTATGACTCACGACGGAAATTCGCTTTCGTATCTACCGAGGAGATCGATGGAAAAATTGAATTTCAAGTCTCTTCGGTTTTCACTGGAATGTCAATTTCTTAATCCGTAGACACCACAATTCCTTTGAGGTCACGCACTCACCACGCTGGTGCAAATTTGCACTTGGACTTTTAAAAACTTTGTATCCCTTCGATGAATGCATGAAATAAATGTCGAAACGATACTTTTTGGGGGTAAAATATTCTGAGAAATCGATTGCAATGATTTTGAAAATTGAAAAAATCAATTTTATCGTCGAAAAATGGCGAAATTGAAGGAAAGAATTTTGAAAATCTGTCACACTTGAAATTTTCGTGCATGCAAATTTGCCATCGGTCTAGTGTCTACGGGTTAAAGACGTCGTTACTTTGAATTCGATCATTCATACGAGAAGAATTTTCGAAGCAAAAGGATCTTGACTGCGGTCTCTGTTTCCGGAAGTGTAGGACTCGAGATGAACGACCATCGTGGATATTTGTCCAAGGAGAGAGATACGTGCGGCCACAAGTTGGTTACACGATTTCATAGAACCGATGTCTGGTATATTAAAAACATATATGAGGCTTCAAGAGAGACGAATAACCGCGGTAGGTCGCCGCAGCAGCTTGACCACATCGCGGTCCACAGAGATTCCCTCCTGCTTCGGTGTCTTCGCTCTTTCTTTTTTTTTATTTTCGATTTTTTATGTTTTTTGTACATTTTCTTACCCCACGATTGTGCTGGGCTCGCGTCTGGAGAGAGCTGTGCATCTTCGTCGCAATAGGATGTTTCGTATTTTACACCGTCCTGTCGTAGGTGTAGAATGGAGAGTCTCCCACAGCAGGGCGTAGGTAAGGTGCGTTGTATATATGGTAGTAATGAAATGAAGTAAAAGGAAGAATCAGTCGTCTCTCCAAAGCATCGTATAATACCGGTTTGCTAGGGCATATCAACTCACTCCTGTGGCTCTTCTCCCAGCAGCATCCTTTTTTATTCTCCATTTATTTTTATTTCCTTTCGCTTCCTCCTCACTCTCCATCTCCCTGGAGGACGGATGTTGCACATGCTTTGCCGAATCGAGAACCTTCGATGCTCCGATCGACCCTTATTAACGTGCGTCCTTAAGGAATAATAAATCTTCGCTACCCTGGCCCTCGATCGCGATTCTATCCGGGGCAATAATTATCACGAGTTAATCATTCGCTTCGAATCGTGAAAAACAAAAATATATTTACACCGATGATACGTTCCAGATTCGTCGTAACATCCTACGCACTTTTTTTTATTCTCTACATTTTGATCGAAAATTCTTCAGAGATTCTTTTTAAGGTTTTATCGATCCCGAAATAATGTTGATCTCCGATTTATTTTTAGGAATAAACTGTGCGATTGTCGAGCTCAGAATTGAAGGATGTTGATCGGTGTCTGATTTGACTCGGTTGACACGCAGGAAGGAAAAATTGGAGTGTCGCAGGGGAATCAAGATTTTGTGGGTCTTGGCAGGCCGCCAGAAATTTGCCCGAAGCAAAGGATTTCGCGGAGAGACGAAAGAAGGAAGATCGCGAAGATTCGTATAGCCGGGACAGCATCGTATAATAAGAAACTGAAGAGTACGAGTCGAAAGACAGGAGACTGTTGGATTTTCCGTTTTTCTTTTTTATTCATGACGTTATAAACGTCTGGTGATGCGTGGCTACCGGGACGTTGAATCTTTGTGTATAACCGGCGAAATACATAAGCATCTCGAAAGCTCCAACGGGAGCGCGTGCATTGGACACGGGATTCGAGCTTACGGGTTAAATTTATCCTTTGCGGAGTTTCGGGGAACGAAACTATACGATAGACAGAGAGTGATGAGTGAGAGAGAAAGCCAAAGAGAGAGAAAGAGAGAGAACGCTCATATGGACGAGCTTATATACAACTTTCGTCTTCACCGTGTTGGTACAGTTTCTCCAACGGCTCGAATCTTCACCTCAGGGATACATCGGTTGCCTGGATCTCCCAGAGCCCAAAGAAAGAGAGAGAGCGAGAAAAGACTCTCGGAAATAGCTTATGGACTCGAGAAACGATGTGGGCACCGAAATAACACCCCAGCAGCATCCAGTAGCGAATGCATGACTCCCAAATTGCGATTCTCCTAGTAGCCTCTCTGAACTGTCGAGAGGCTCCAGTCAAAAGTTCCTCCAGTTCGATTTCTCCACTCGAGACTCTTCTTTCCACTTTAAACTTCATAGCTTTTTCTACCTCGTCTATTTCTATCGAAATCTTTTCTCCTCTCATCTCGAGATATGAAGAAAAAAACGATTCGGTGGTCAATGAGCATTGATGAGAATTGAATTTTCCATCAATCTCCAGCTTCCTCAATTTTTCGTTTTTTTTTTTTATAAAAACGAAAAGAAATTGATAAACAAATGTTTGTTCCAAGCTGTCGAGATCGAAGGCGCGCAAATCTTAACGAGCCTTTGCCTGCACTCGATAGTAACCGCGTCAGGAGATCGAGAGAGAGACTGGCCCAATTTCGCTGGAGCCGAATATGGAGAACGCGAGACCGGTACCGGTCTCTGAACATGTATACGCTTATAAAACTCTTTGCTCAAATCGCGAGCTCTCTCGAGAATCAAGCTCACGTGCGAAAGAGCGAGAGAGAGAGAGAGAGAGAGAGAGCGAGAGTAATATGCTCGCGACCCGTCGAGGATGTAACGTTGCCTATTCCAACACGTTGTTAAACTCTTCTCTTGGACTCACGCGACCAGCAGGAACGAATAGTCGCTTTAAGGCGAAACACAACTACCACGCGATCCCACCGTATACAGTCCCGAGAAATAACGTATAAGGCAATGACAAGAATCCACTGTGGCATGCGAGCAAAGACTCGGAGTTTCGTCACGTAAATCCTACGAGTATGAGCTTTCTTACCGAATTAAAAAAGCCTCGATCCAAAAAATCAACAAATTCGACGCGAGTCTCAAAAAATATTGTCTCGTGTAATCGAATTTTTTTTTTTACCAACGTGTTAATCATTTTTGCACCGCGTCTCGAAATATGTCGCTCTGGAGCCAGAATTTTCATCACGATTTATCTGAGAAATTGATTATCGAGAAAAAATTCCTCCCAGGCTCGTCCGCCTACCAAAAATTCAGTACCAATCGTCCAGGTAATTAGCACCGGCCAATCACTGTGAGCCAACACTCAAGTGACTCGATCTACTCGCAAAAAATTCTTTTACACAACGTGCCAGTGCATAATACCACACAAGAACGAGGTGACACACAACCAGAGGCAAAGGGGGATGCTCCGCTGCTCTATCAGACGTTTCATGCTAAATGAAATGCTCCGGAGCTCACGTCATGATATTGATTTTTTCATTCGTTCCTTACGCTACAGCCGGTCGGAGCTCGAAATAGAAATAAAGTTGATGCCAACTTCGTCGAAGCGTGCCCGATGACCGACGTAATTTTTATCGAATTAAGCAAAAGATTCCATAAATCTTAAGCCTGTTTGATTTTTTTATTCATTCCAACGGAAATCATGGGCTTTCTCGACTACTCAGGTGGTTATGTCCAGGCAAGACGACCGAAAGGGTCAGGTCGACTTGGCATGGATGACCTCGTAAGCAGCCACACACCCAGCTTATGTTCTCATCGTGACTTGGACGGTGCTTGTATCGTATGTTACGCTACCTCGTCTCGTCACTTTCACTGCATGCGTCCAGGGAAAGAGAATCTCCCGTTGGCTATGTGCAGCAATACATCTCAACTGGAACGCGTACGATATAGATAGAGAATCGATACATGAGCGACACGCCCTACCGAGTCTCTGCAAGGCCGTCGATACACTTTTTTTCCTCGTTCGTCTCTCGTCTACCAATGCCTCCGACTTCCGTTTTTCAATGTATAAATATTTGCGAGATCGTTTATTTATTCACTCCCACACGGCACGAGCTCGTTCTAATGTGGGGGGAAAAAAGAGTGTGCTGGGTTCGAAGTTTCGGAGCGATCGATTTATCAAATCTTTAAATAAATATAGGGAAAGTGTTTGTTCGAACTTCGTTTATTGGCAGGCTCAAGAATTTTGTTTTCTGATTTTTTTACGAGACCAAACATCTCGGAGATGTTGACTTGTTTGAAAAAGCTCGTAAAGACATTTTTCTGATACATCTTTAGCAAGAGGCTCCGAAGAAAAGCTACAGGAATTCTCGTCAGCTATTTTTTTCGTCCACTTTCCACGAGCTCGAAAAAAGAATCGTAAAAGCTTATTCATGAGGTTCAATTTTTAAACGAATTTCTCTTCGATTTAATTTAGTAGGTGTCCCTGCCATGCGTTTATGTTTCTTGAGCTTTCAGATCGGAAATAAAACACGAACTGTGAGCTTGAAACATGAGAATGTTTGGATCGTCTCTGGATCGCCAATATTTTCTCGATCTTTTCGAACTCGATCACCATTCTGTGCCTTATTTTCACTTACGTTTTTCATATCTTTATCGGAGGGACCATGGCTTTATGACAGCGAAATTTAGCCTCCCGGAAAAGTTGGGGAAAAGCATGAGGAAGTTAAGTTTCTTACCTCAGCGCTAAAATGGTCAAATAATGGTGGCTGTCGTTTCGGAGATCTGGTAAGATTCAGCACGCGGCAAAAGCCCATGGTTGAAACGTTTGGGTAGACGAGAAATCGCTTGGCTCTTTGCCAATCTTGAAAATGGAAACATATCGTCCGCTCCCGAGTTCAACGCACCCCGGACACTTCGAGATTTGCTTTCGTTGCCTTTTGTACTTTTTTATTTGTTTCATCTTCTCCCCCATTCCCCTGCAGCCACGACTATCAGGGCTTCGCCTCATTTCGCAAATTTCTCTTCGAAAAAAATGTCTTCCTTTGAAAAATTCGGGCAGAGGCTCTGAAAGAAACATGAATTATGCTCACAACTGTTTCAGAAATTCACGCTGCACTCGTTTGAAAACATTTATGAAAAACAAAAACACATGTTGGCTGTAAATATAGTCGAACGTTAAATTCGACAAATTTTCAGGAACCGTGTGCAAAAGATGCTCCGAAAATTGATCAAAATTCGATATATTATTATTTCTTAATTTCTCATATAAAAATAATCCACTATTATTCACAATTATTATGAAAAAAGTGAGGCTGGAGATAATAATGGCTCGATCTGCTTGGATCATCGTTCGATCAATTTTTCCTCAACGTGACAATGTTCGTTTGGGTTGCCCACACAGAGCGGAGAATGGCTGAGGCTGAAGGTACTGGAAGTACGACCAGAGTTGACAAGACTCGGTGCGACGGTCGAGGAAGCTACAGGATTATCGACCGCCCACGATGAGGTTCTCGTACGTCTTCAGAGTAAGCAAAGTCCGGTCGAAGAGTTGCTCAAGCAAGCTGATCAACTGATTTCGACGCAACGTCCAAGAGCCGAGGTTTACGCTGCGATGGCTGAGACCCTGGGACAAGCTTGGCGGGATGTCAATACGTTACTGGAACTGCGAAAACAAATACTCGATCATAACGTGCTGTTCCAACGGTAAACAAATTTTTAATTAACTAAAAAACTTGTTGAAGATGAAATTCTCGTTTGCAGCAAAATTTTCCTGTATTCTTTTCGGTGTTCTTAATTATTTCGGACATTCGTTAATTTTAGTCGAGCTGAAGAATGTCGAGAAAGCACGAAAGCCTTGGAAATGGCATGCAACGATACACTGTTACCCATCGAGATCGAGGCGGTGAAAAAATTCCTCGACAAAATTCACGAGCTGCGAAAATCCATGCTTTCCGCTCTGATGGGTGCTCTTCAAGAAGGAAAAGCTCTGCTGGACCGTTTGAAAGAAATAGCGAACGAGGGAAGCCTCGATTCGAGACCGGATCGAATCAAGGCCGATGCCGATCATGGTAATTTTTTCCTGCTCCCAAAATCAAGCATGAACAATCAAATTCATTAATCAATTATTTGCATCTCATAATTTTTTTCCTCAACTCCGATCCAGCTGTCGTTCAAGTAGAAAAATGGCTCGAAGAGCTCCACGATCAGAGGCGCCTCATCGAGATTTCCTTCAGCAGTCGAAAGACTCAGTTGGAGCAATGCTTAGCTCTTGCACTTTTGGCCACCGAGTTGCGAGATTTAGAAGAAATTTTGAGCGACAGAATCGCAGCTCTGGCCAGCAGCAGCGATCAACTGGGAGATTCGTCTTCCAGCGCTGAGCTGCTGTTGTTCGAACTGAAAAAACTACAGAACGAGGCGAAGGTTAGACCCTTTTTTCCCTCGCACACGAAACTAAAAATTCCAAAAAACATTCTCCACTCGGTGTAATGACAAAAATATTGAATTTTTCAGGAGTTCCAAGACAGATCGATCAAAATAACCAAATCGACCGAGACCCTCGCAACTTCAGGACATTTCGCGGGCGAACAGGCTACCGAACAAGCTTACGCGATATTGGAGACTGCTGCTGACTACGTTAACGATTTGGACCAGTACGAGAGTCTCCTTAACCGAGCCATAGCCTTTTTCGAATCTGCGAGATCGGTGAGTCCATCACCTTCTTTGGCAGTCCAGCGACTCTGCTCTTCATTTTTCTACTCCAAAAATAACTCCGTTCTCAAAAGTTTCTCTTCTGAATGAATTTCCGTTTCGTGTGTCGCTTTTTTTCCCGTGTCTAATATTAAGGGGCTAGGCTACTTTTACCACCGGAAAGCCAGATTTCTTTAGACGTTCATTGAGTCAAAGAGTGAGGGAGGTGATTAAAATCTAATTAACAGTTCATTGAGGTTCCCGTAAGGCTGCGTGCAGCGTTTATTGAGAATCGGTGAAGAAAAATTTAGTTTTTTATTTATTTTACAATAGCTCGTCCCCTTAACGTGACGACCTACGATTGGAGTCGATTTTTTTCTCGTTGAATCTTTCGCATCACGATGCAAGAGAATGGGTTGAGTCTGTGTCAAGTTATTCGAGATTAATCGAAGTTTGTACGATATTTATTGTTTTTTTTGTTGTTGTTGATTAAACAGGCTTTCACAAAGTTGGACCAGCTAGAGATCCAGTTAGCAACGACCGAACATCCAGAGCACTCGGCTCAGCTGGCGCGTTTTCATGCTCAAGCGGCATCGACGCTGACAGACGTGACTGCGGTTTCATTGAGCGAAGGATACGCTCTGCTCGACATAACGGGAAGAGGGGCGCCTGGCGCCGAGGTTTGTAGTGATAATTATTGTTTCTTTCGTCTCGCGCGGATGAACATGCGGGCAATGATTTTAGCAACCGCCACGAAATTCTTTATCGAAATTTCGCTCTTGTTCTTTTTTCTGAGTTTTTTTTTTCGTTTTGTGGATTTTCGCGACTTGATGTTGGTTTGGCATTCTGCAGGGCGTCAAGAGAACGGTCGAGGAACTGGAAAACCGTAAGATTCGTTTGATGGAACGTTGCACAGCGCACAAGGAAGAAAATCTTCGAATATCGCGAGGCCTCGCAGCATTTTTTGAGAAATACGAGGAGCTACGTTCCTGGTTGGCGGGAATCGCAAACGCATTTTTGCGCGGCCATCAGGACATGGGAAGCGATGCTCCAATGGCCAAAGATTTTTACAGAATCCATTGCCAGCTGCTGGACGATCTGGGCAAACGGGGTCTTGAAATTGACGAAGCACTCGCCGTCCTGTCAGGAACTATTCTCGAAATCCCTGATGAGAGACAACGCGCACACAAGAAACAGGACATCGAGGAGAGAGTCGAAACTCTTCGCGACTCTTGGCTCGACTCCCGCAATTGCGTCGAATTCCGCGTCAAACTTGGCTCTCTCTACGTCGATTTTCACGAAGCTGCTGAACACCTCGGCAAAGAAGTCGATCAATTGGAAATTGAGTTCAAACAAAATGTCGAACGGATCGACGATCAACATATTGAGCAACTGGAGTCCCGCTGGAAAGAACTCCAACCACTTTACGTCAAACTCACTCAATCCGGCGCCAAATTCAACGACGAAGCCGATCGCGTGAGTCCAAAAATTAATTAAAATTAAATTAAATTTTTGAACAATTTTGAAAATTGAAATGAATTATTTTTTCCATGTATCACAGAGCACCGATGCCTACCTCGATGTCCCGAGAGCCCGATTGTGCGTTGAGACGATTCTCGAACGTTTCGCAAACAAACAATTAAACATTACGGAATCCTGGGAAAACTGGCAGACCACCGTCGTCACTCTCAAAGAAAGGCGAATGGAACAAGAGAGAAGAGTCGAAGAGAGCACGAGGGTAAGAAAATTATTATTATATTGGCTGGAAGGGAAAAGTAAATACCAAATTTTTTGCACATTCGACTAGACACTCGAATGGGTCTCGAAATTCGGTGAGCAGCTGTATCCGATCCTAACGTCCGACTCTACGAACCCTTCGACGTTGCTCCAAGATCTGGAGAGTTCACTGATCGGTATACTTCCGGAACTGAAAAAAGCGGTTACGGAACTTGACGCAAGAATCACAAGCGTGGAAAGTTTTCCACAAGGTGGGGACGAGGATCGAGCTGCTGAGAGGATCAGACTGCAGCTTTCACGCGTTTACGATCATCTGCGAACGACAGCCTCGGATTATCAAATTTTATTGGAATCTTTGATCTCGGTATTCCGGAGTTTGGTCGAGGTAACGATTTAGTGACTTTTTTCTATTCCGTATGATCGCCAGAAGACAAACATATTTCTTTAGCTTCTGATAAACTTTTCAGGTTGAGGAAAAAGTGCTCGAAGCGAAGCGCACGCGGCAGGAGCTCGAGAGATCGGCGACTTCTGGTTTCCTCTCCGAATCGGCGCGAAAAGGGCTCCGTTCAAGATCCGAGAGTCACGAGTCTGAGCGTCGTTCGACCGGCCAATCATTGGACAATCTCCGCATCGAGATCGATCAGGTTGTCACTAGGATTGAAAAACAAGAGCCACCGGAAGCTGCGAGCCAGGAAATCCTTCGACTGAAACGCGCGCTTTCTCACACTGCTACGGAATGGGAAAACTCGTGGTTGGAGACGAGAAATCGACTGGACGGCGGCATCCGCTACTGCGACTTTGCCGACGACCTTGATCTCATCGATGCCGATCTGCGTCGATTGACTAATCAATTGGAAACTTCCGGTCCACGTTTCATCGGCGATAGCTTACCGGCCGCTGAATCAGCCTCGAAAACCTTCTCTCAGTTCGAAACTACAATCACGGTAATTGTGCTCAACGATTTTTCTTAAAAATTAATTCACTTTGATTTTCTTCCGATCCAGGATCTGAAAAAAATGCATAATTTTCAATGTTTTCGTTTATTCGGAAAAATCCTCAAATCGTAAATTTTCGCAATCGTAAATCGTAAAAAAATAAAATGAATAAATAAAAAATCGTTAAAATCCTCAATTTTCTTTCAAACTTTCGCAAATATTCTCCGAGTCCTTGATAATGACGATTGATGGTGAAATTTATTTTACGATTCTCGGTGAAGACTCTGGAGGAACGAATCACAACGTTCGTGAGGACAACGGAGGAAAACGCAGCGCTCACGTCACCGGACTCGCCATTGACGATCCACCGGGAATTGTCGAGTCTGAAAGAAAGATGGTACGAGCTCAAGAGAATCGCGATGGAAACAAGAAAGCGAATCGATTTGAGTATCGAGTATTTCCAACTTTTGGAAGAAGCGAAAAATTGGTACAGAGAGGGCAACAAATTGTTGATTGTTATCGCGAGGAAAGCGACTGCGGCTAAAGTTCCGGAAGAAGCGGCTGAACTGTTGAGAGACGTGGAGGCATTTTTGAAGGCCGGGGAAGAGCGACAGGAGAAGCGAATCGAACGAATTCGCGAACTGTCGACACAGATATTTGGTGAGTACTTACAAAAATATAATTACCGATCGATAATCTTTGATTTTTTTTACAATGTCAATAAAAAATGCATGTAAAAATTGCAGGGACCGACCGATTACCTCAATTCAATGACGTCGTGGTAGAAAATCGCGAGACTCTCGACTCTTTTGCCGTCATAACATCGGAGCTTCGTACGCTGGAGCAAAATCTCGAGAGTTCAGCGATCGAGCTTGAGGACAAGCTGAAAGAAAAATTACGCGAAGAAGAGGAGATTCGAGAACTTGGAATCGCGCGAGCCGAAGCACGCGCTGCTTACGAGGCAGAAATCGCTAGGAAAGTCGAACCTCCTCCTCAGGAGGAAACCAAAAAATCAATCCCCACCACCGATTCCTCTGCTCAAACGAATACTTCGGTAATAGAACGAAAAGAAGAACGTGTCGTTCAGGAAACCATCACGTCGGCGGTTACCACGAAAGAAATTCGAATTCTGCAAAAGGTGAGTCTCAAGTCATTCCCGTTGCATCTCTTAAAATCTTCTAGAAAACTCGGGAAACGAAAAAAGTGAATTTTCGACGATAATTTGCTAATGATAATTTCGAAGCTTCCGCTCATTGTCTTTAGCCACAGATCTGCGGGCAATTCTCTTCAATTAATTCCACGGAATCCGAGTAAAAAATTAACGGCAATGAATTTCTTGAGAATAACGTGAGAATAATCGTATTCTAGACTGAGCTGGAAGAAGAAGTGCCCGTTCTCATGGCCCCGTTAGCGTTAAAAGAGCCGCAAGCGGAGCCGGAAACATTGGAGCTGGCAAAAAACGTGCTACCGGAAATGAGCGATTGCGGGGAAGCTCCACAGTTTATTGTTCTGCTGAACGACACAACGATCGAGGAAGGGCAACGTTTGAGTCTGGAGTGCAGATTGCTAGGTCGTCCAGTCCCCGAGGTCGTTTGGTACAAGGACGGCATCTCGATACTCAATAATCCTGACTATAGAACAAGCTTCGATGAAGAAACAGGCTCATGCACTCTCATGATCGAGGAAACTTTTGCTGAGGATTCGGCCAAGTTCACTTGCAAAGTTTTCAACATTCTCGGCATGGCGGAAACTTCGGCTACTCTTACGGTCAAAGGTAAACGAGTACAACATTTTTATTAACGGCATCGAAAACGAGTCTGATCTTCTCTTCAAAATAAAACTTTCTCCCCGCGACATTTTGAAGGTCAAAAAAGTGTGAAAAATCGAGAATAATGTTTGGAAAACCGTTTCAAACTTTTTTTTGTTTTTCGCAGAAACAGCACCGGAGCACCAGCTGAGTCCTCCCACATTCGTTAAGGAATTGTCGGCCTCGAAAGCGAGGAGAGGTGCCACGCACCTGCTGGAATGTACCGTGACCGGAAATCCATTGCCGACCGTTCAATGGTACAAAAACGAAACAAATATCGACGATTCGTCAGATTACGCGATAACGTACAACAACGGTGAGGCTGTTGTCAAATTTTACGAAGTAGTGGCCGAGGACGCTGCGAATTATAGTTGCAAAGCGACAAATCGATTGGGCCAAGCATCTACGAGCGCCAAACTCGAAGTCGAAATCCCCGAGGAAAAAGAACCTGCGGAAGCGTCGGAGCGGATCCTCGAAAACGGCATCTCGAGCATCTCTCCCGAGCCTCAATTTAATTCCGTTGTTGAAGAAACTCGAAGCACTCGACACACCGAAACTATCGAGGAGAAAATCATCCGAGAATCGAAACTAGTCACGGTAAATATTGGCAAGCTTCAAAAACAAATAAACCCTCGGAATTTCGTGAATAAATTTATGTTTTTCGGGCTTTCGACAGATCGAGACAACTCCCGAAGAAGAAATGGGCGCAGCGACGAGTCAGGACGTTCCCGTTGAGGAGCCCGTCAAAGAAATTGAGATCCTGGACGCCGAAGAGCCCAAACTCGTCGAATATCAAGCGAACGGCCCCGTTCCTGTGGAGGTGAAACTTCCGGAAGAAAAAGAAATTCAAGAACTCACGATCGAGCCAAGGATTCAAGTTCCACTGAAAAATACTCAAGTCTTTGAAGGTCGTACCGCGAAATTGGATTGCGTCATCATAGCACAACCGGAACCCGAGGTAATTTTGGACTCACAAATAAATTTCGTTATGGGGCAGAGCGAGAGACTCAGCTGCGGATTTAGAACGTTTTTTTCGATTATTTATTGTTTAGGTGATTTGGTACCACAACGAGAAACCCGTGAAAGAATCAGCAGACTTTCAGTTGCTTTTCCAAGGCGACAGATGTTCGCTCGTGATACACGAGGCCTTTTTGGATGATGGAGGAAAGTACAAAGTCGTGGCGATAAATTCGCGGGGCGAGGCTTCTAGCGAGTGCGTGCTCTCGGTCGTTCGTGAGTGCAATTATACTTTTCACTAGCCTAGAATGAAGACTCCGATGGTTGGAATGCTCGTTGGAACGATTCCCAATATCCCATGTAAATTCGATTATATTTTTTTTGTCCGATCAGCAGCCTCCGACAGGAACGATCAACTGGCGAGTGGGAACGTGCCCCAGTTCGTGAAACTGATGACTGATGCTCTTGTCGAAGAGGGTGAAGACACGGTTTTCGAGTGCCAAGTCAGCGGCGATCCACGTCCAGATCTTAGATGGTTCTTCAATAACGTCGAAATAGACGAGCTCAACGAGCGAATCAAGGCAAGAATTATCCATAATTCTCTTATTTTAGGACCCTCAATTCTACTCTTTGTTCCTTTTCCAGAAAACAACTCAGTCCCCAAATATCCCACATACCTATTCTAATATAGCATGAATAAATATTCCCGGATAGTCAAGATTTTGGAGTAAAAAAAATGATGTAATTAAAATTTGTCTCATTTTTCTACGAGAAATTCTGGTTAAATTTTTATCGAAATTATTAAATAAAATCATTAAAATTGAAATTCGATTGAGACTTGTCTCATTTGTCTAAAAGAAATTCTGGTTAAATTTTTATTGAAATTATTAAATAAAATTTAATTAAAATTTGGTTTATGCGTCTACGAAAAATTCTGGTTAAAAATGAGTAACGAAAAAAGTGGATTTCCAGGCGAGCCATGACGAGGCGGGCGTGTGCACTTTGACAATCTCGTCAACGTGTTTGGAGGACAAGGGCAACTATGTGGCTAAAGCATCGAATTTGCACGGTGCGGCCAAGGCCATAGCTCGTCTGGTCGTAAAGCCAATGATGAATTCTACGAATAAAGCCGAGGTGATGGTACAAATGTTGAAGAAGCTTGTGCCACCGACGTTCGAAGAAGTCTTTGCTGATAGAATTGTTCTTGGTGGAGTAACAACGAAATTCGAGTGCATCGTTCACGGGACGCCGACGCCGAAGGTAAAGGAAAATTATTCCGTAGTGAATTCGCTCTGAGAGAAACATTCGAAATTTAATTACTCGAGAAAGGCTCATAAATGAGTTTCTAGTGAAATAAGCAGTTTGGCTCTCGTTTAGAACGCCAGAGTCTTAAAACTTTGTCAACGCAGCCAAAATTTGGTGGGCGATGCCAAAAAAAAGGCTCAGAATGCGAACGATCTCGAACGTCGCGTTCCCTTATCCCACACATTTCTGTTAGAATCAATTCTCTCGTTTTATTATATCGACGTTAAGCCCGGAGTTGTCTTGCCAACGTTGAGAGTGTCAGTTGGTTCGTTTGTTCGAAACATATGTGGCTGATCGTGTTGATTGTCTTGCTCGTAGTCGTAAGTTTCCTTCGATCTTCTCTTCACTCTTTTTAGAGACGATCCAACGAGAGAGTATTTCGTGTTTCGCCGTTTCGTAACCGCGCAACAATAAATTTTGGCGATTTTCGTTGAGGAATCTTTGGCTTGTGAATGCAGTGAGAAAACTGCGAGGAGTTTGCACTTTTGCGTTGCGAAACATTCGTCGTCAGTACGACGTCCGGAGTTATCGACTCATCTATTTCGTTTTTTTTTATTTTTTATTTATTTTTTCACTCCTACGAAAAGTATCCTATAAATTAGCCATCCTGAGGGCTCAGCCAGGCGGCAATTGTGCTGGCAGCCCAGTGGCTAAGCTCCTTGGAACGAGCAGTGAGAAAATGATACAACGACAGATTACTTTATAAAGAATCGCTCGAGACGTGCAGCGAGGAATCAAGTGCAAAAATAATCGAATGCATCTCGCTGGGGTTTTCGCTTCATTGCAAAAGTCTCAAGAGTAGGGCTGAATGATGGACGGGCAACGAAGCGAAAAATATAATTAGCGAGAATGGAACGCGCCAGACTCGATATATGAGACTTGACTGGCTATTATTAATGGTCGATACTCACATGTCACTGGGACCAACGATGAGGGTCGCGAAGGTCGATTGACGGATAAGCCTCAGACCGGTGACACGATTTCGTGACACGAGCAATCTTTTTGACCATGGATTATAAACTATGCGCGATCGCTCGAGCGTAACTTTGATCTTCTTGCCAAAATCTTTTGCACTTCTCCTTCGAGGTCTGGGAACAATGAGTAAAACATTTTTTATTTCGAATTCATCTAAATCGTTATTTTCACAAAATTCAATTTTTCTTTCAATCAAATTTTCTCAGTGTGAGGCTGTTTTTTCCTCCCTGCCCTGCTGTATCGCAGGTGCACGAGGGCCGACGAAAATTGTCCAGAACCGAGCGGTCACCCATCCAAATATTGTCTTCGTCCAAAAAATCAACATTTTTGTGACTTTTTTTGGAATTTCATATTTTTTTCTTTAATTTGGCAGATACAATGGCTTTTCAACGACCGATCGGTGCACGGCCAAGGTTTTCTGTTATCGGTGAGTGGTGAGCGTCAAGTGCTAACCATACCGGAAGTTGGAGCTGAACACGTCGGTACGATATCGTGCGTTGCGGAAAATGCGGCTGGCAAATCGACGTGCACGGCTAAGCTCGAAGTCGGTGAGTTCAACGGTGCGGCACGAAAATAACTTTATCGATGTTCGTCTATTCATCAGTGAAAAATCATCACCAGACGTCACGCAGTTTGCTCTATTAAAGGGAAAGAAACTTATCCTGCAATTGAATATTTTAGAGATCGCGGAATCGTTACTCGCTGTTTTCCTCTCTGTCTACCACGAAAGTAGGTTGAGTTTGTTCGCGCTCGGCTAAAATAACGAGGGCGACGACGAAGACTGTAGGCAACGGTGCCACGTCAAGTTATTAATATCCTTTAACTTCCGACCCAAACTTCATTCATTCCAGGGTCGTTCCGACCATCGGAATATGAACATCAAATTTCTAACTCGTTGTATTTCGACCTGGGGCCATAAATTCGAAGATTTTCGATATTTCGAAAATAAAAAATCAATTTTTACCAAACGAGCTCGTGGCTAACAAGACTCCAAGGAAGACAGAGACTTTCACGTGGTTGAAAACTCTCGTGGCTCTCGATTCAAACACAAATATTTCTCTCGTTTCCTCGCAGCTTTGTTTTTTTTTTTTTCCACCGAGCTGTTTCATCGTCGAAAAGTTACGACCAGTAGAATTCTAATATTAGAGTTCGAACTTACGAATCTAGCAATGTTCCGATGCTTATTTTCTTTCCTCACGTTTCGTTTTTGTTTTCAATATTCTCGAGACTTTGAGTTGGGTATTTAACGCTGGAGCTTCGATGTTGCAAAAATCTCGATGGTGGCAGGAAATGAAGAAATTTCCGGAGAAATTGCGGGACTTGATTAGCGGATGCAATTTTGAGGAAAATCTTCGAGGCTTTTTGGAGGTTTTTCCTGTTTTTATGAATTGGCAGATGAGGGGAACATTCCAACGCGCGATCTGGTTTGGAATTGAGTTTATTTACGTTCCCCGTTTGGTGTGATTGAGAATCGTTGACCCAATAACTCGCATTTTTTGAAATTTCTTCTCGCCAATATTTGGAATTGGATTTTCTAGCTGGAGGAAATATTTTGTTCATCTTTTTTGAGTTGCTAGGATTTGCTGTTGTTTGCTGGAATCGTAGGTGGCTATCGAACTGTATTATTCACGTCCGTCGGTCATTCGAACGAAGGAGAGGGAGCGAGAGGAACGTCGTAGAGTTGCAAGCTGCGGCGCGGTTCCGTCAGACATGAACCCGGCCCAACGAACAGAGAATCCGCGTTATTTTCGTCGGCACGAATAGCCCGAGACTCATCGCCCGAAAGTTGCACGTTAGCCGCGAGAAGCAAAAGCTTATCGAGGTGGGACGCCGCATCGAGTTTTCCGTGTGGTACCTCCGCCGCAACGTTGAGACGCAACGGGGAGCGAGCAAAAAACCGAAACAAACGAAAGAAAAAGCAAGAGGGAGCGTGAGACGGGGAGGAAAACGAAAGAGTGAAAAGAGAATATATCGAGGCGGAGGAGAAAGGAAGGTGGTCCCTGGCTTTGGCAACGCTCTTTCGCAGAGTCAACCGGTCGGTTCGACGATCCCGACGTCGTTTTCCCCGCTTACGTGTGAATTTTCTGGCCTTTAATCTTTCCCTTAAATCCGAACAAAATTTTCGCTTCTCAAGTTTCTCATCACGCTTCGGTCCAGCAAGAGATTCTCGTTTGGAATAAATATCACACTGATGGATAAATGTCCGATCGGGGTTACGTTGAAGTGAAATTGTGAGGCTGAAAAAAAAGTGGCAGAGCTTAAGGAAGAGAAAAAGAGGTCGGTCTTTTCGGATGGAGTTTCTATTATTAATTTCTCATGGATATTCTAGACAAACGAGACTTGAAGTGTGATGTTTTTTTCGAGCAATTTCATCACTAATACTAATGTACGATTTTCGGGGGTTCTCGTATGACTGCAAGAGCGAGAAGTGACCAGGAAGAAGATGGACAGCTGCTTCTAAATTTGTATAGGATCACTGAGTTCTCTACGTGTATCTTTCGGTGGCTCTTCAGCTCGATGTGTGTCTGTGTGTTGACCCAAAATAGAGAGTTCTCTTAGCCTGAGATGTTGGCTAATGATTCGGTCGTTCTTTAATCCCCGTTCGATAATTGCTTGGTGCGAAAGATTTATGTAAGTCTGAAATGTTGAAAAATGAACAAGCAGCTTCGATCTTATTCTCTTGAGTATCGGGATTCATCGAGGATTATTCTGGATCGAGTGATTCGGCAAATTCCAAAAGTCGTAACGGGCAAGTGTTGCTCTCCCGTCACCGGGAGCCAGTGGGTTTAAATTTCCTCTTATTCGAATGAGACTCTCCGTGCTCTTTACTGCCCATCTCGATTTATCTGAATTTATTTTCACGACGATGTGAGCGTACATGTGTTCTTGGTGCGAGTCCAACATCCCACACGTCCAGCGAATCTCGTAGGATGCAAAAGTTACTTCGCATCATCGCGGTTTCCCACTCTGGAGCGAGCTCCACGCAGACGATATTTTATTCTCGAATAAATAATCAAAATTCCGAGTCGCCGATGCGAACTAAAATCTTTTCGTTTCAGTTGGAATCGAAACACAAAAGCGCAAAGGCTCGTCTCGTTGTAATTCCCTTCGCTTATCGTAACTCGATGGACAAGCCCGTTGAGCTCGTCAGGGCTCTGGCCGAATCTTCATCTCGAGCGTGAATTTCGTAGTGACAATTTCATTGCGCCATCCACCGAATTCCATTCATCAGGTGCTATTCGTCGCGGTTCGATTAATCGGGCCACTTATAAATAGTCCAATGATTCAAGGAAAACGTTTCTATATCAGATCTCGGTTTGAGCATCGCGTACGATAATTCGTCATTTCGACAGCTTTGCGTCCAACATGACTCAATGAGTCAACAGAGTTTTTATAGTCCTGAACAGTGAGACTCCTATCTCCAGGATAAATGAACGAAAAGTTGAATTCTCAAGGGTCCGATGTCATTGACATTAATTTAAAAAATATGCCATAATTTTGTTGATTGAAAAAAAATCATATTTGCCATAGAAAATCATTAGGAACGTGAGCATCTTCGGGTAGAAGTAAATCATCATGTTTATAATTATTGGGGAGGATAAAAAAAGCAAAGGATTAATCAATGCGTGACTGTGAAGACGAAGACGAACGAAAGAGTTGGAGAGTGTGAATGGGGGAGGAGAATGAAAGAGAAGAGATTGATGAGGCTGTGCCAAGAGTGATTATTGCCACAATCTATTGATAACCCGATTAATCATATAATGTATAGGTGCAGGAGGAACGATCGAGGGGGTGGAAGAGAAAGAAGCAGGCGAATTGGTGATCATCGAAAGCGAAATGAATCCATCGAGCAGTAGCGAGAGATACTTCACGACGGAGAGAAAGACCGTCGGTGAAGGGGAGATCCCGGCGGGTGGTCAAGTTTTAACGAAAATGTCGTCCTCGATGACACAATCGTCATCGAGTCATTCGTCATGTGTAAAGGAATACAAATCATCGACTTCCAGCTTCATGGAATCAGGAAGAGTCCCCGTTCCTGGCAACGTCCTCACCAAGACCTCGGTCGAGAGCAGCGAATTCCTGTCCCAGGCAAACGGTGCACCACCGGTTGTGCAGGTGAAATTCGTAAAACCAGTGAACCGACGATTCTTCGGATTATTTTTTATTTTTTCGTCTCTAAAGTGCATCGGAGCAGCGAAAATTAATTTCCGATAACATTTGCCATTCGTACAGAGCCACAAGGTCGAGGAATTTGAACGAATCATCCAGGACATCCCGGGCGAAATGAGGCAAGAAAAAACTGTGGTCGTCACCGAAGGACGTGCCAAGGTACAGAAACCTACGAGAAAAACAACTGCACCGAGATTCGTCTCACCGATTACGGGAATGATCGTTGATCAGGATAGCGACGTTGTCCTCGAGGGAGTTATCGACGGTGAGCAAACATTTCCCTCGTTTTCTAACGACAAGAAACCACGAAAAATTCTATGAAATCATTAAGAACAATCGCTCGGCTCGATTTTATAGTTTGGCATGTTTCTCGTGGTCATTCATCCCACGGTGTAGAATAATCAAGATTGCTAAGATATTTCGCTACGAGACGTGTTGCCAAATTATGCATCATCGCCCTCGTAACTTTGGCAAGGCGAAGCAACGAAAAATCAATTCATTTGATTAATTTTTGATAACCCACCATCAGGCTTTCCACAACCGAACGTAAGTTGGTCAAAAAATGGTCAGCAATTAAAGGAAAACGTCAAAACGACTTACGCCCACAATCACGTCAGACTCGAACTTAAAAATGTAAACGTCAAAGACGCTGGTCGTTACACGTGCACGGCTATAAACGAGGCTGGCAATGCCAGCAGCACCGCTGATCTCGTCGTCAAAAGTGCGTTAAATGAAAATAATACTATTTGCAGATTTTTAACGATTTTTTAAATCTCGTAATCGAGCGCTTTATCGATTCTCCAGAAACGATATTCCCACCGGTGTTTGGCAAGAGACTCCAGGCTCAGGTCGTCAAAAGAGGCGAAAGAGTCGTGATGGAGGTTGAAATAACTGGAACTCCCGAACCCACAGTCACTTGGTACAAGGACGACGTGCCGGTTCGAGAAAGACCACCGGAAGTCAGACTTCGACAACTGGGAAATTGTTACCTGCTCGTTATCGAAAAAGGTAATTTTTTATTTCTCAATCGCTTCGTCGAATCCGCAGGATTTTATTCACAGAATTTTTCCCTCTACAGCCGAAAAGGAACACGCTGGAAAATACATGGTCAACGCAACCAACGCCGGTGGCGAAGCTCAAAGCATCGCTGACTTTGCCGTGTTCGAGCCAACTCCCGACACGATGGTTGAAGTCCACAAAACCATCGTCTATGAGAACGTCCACGACAAAAATATCGTGCAGGTTAGTAAACGAGCACACGGAATGGCCAAAAACTTGTTGAAATTATTTCGACGAATATTTTCTGACATTTCTTCAAATTTTCTTATTTTTTGAAACTTTTCCAAAAATTCGGTCAAATTTTTCGAGTTTTCGTTGAATCGAAACGTTTATTTTCTCATACGCGAATCGTTGATTTTTTAAACCATAAAAACTGAATAGCCCGATGGAAAGAAGAGCGAAATACCGTCAGCGAACTTGACAACGGAGCATATTGCGACGACGATGATTCAGCCGAGTTCAACGCTGAAAACGATAGTTCCGGAACATTCGACAGGTACAGATTCCATAAGAACTGTACAGGTGATAGAAAATCGAGTGGATGGTGGGAGCCACGCTCCTGGGGTGGAAAGAGCATCGCGTTCGGAGTACATATCGTCGACGACGGAATCGCACCAGACGGAAACGAAATCGGAGCAAAAGTTCCACATGAAATTGCAGCACAAATCGGCGCCATTGTTCGACGAGGAAGGCGGCGAATCAGGGCACGCAGGAACGCGAATAAGAACGACGACGACGACAAAGACGAGCACGCAGGAGACGAAGGTCGGCGATGAGCCGGCATCAACGAAAACTTGTGAGTTTATCGAAACGAAGAAAACCGAATTGCCGAGCAAAAGTAGCGGCGAGACAACGCAGGAGGAAAACGAGAACGTGGAGACTTCAACGATCGCGAAGAAGGACGCACTCAACTTTTTCGAGTCGATGTCCAAGGACAGCGAATCAACGCCACGTGGACCAAAAGCAATGATCAAACTGGCGGAGGACACGGAAGATGGAAATTACGACGTTAAAGTTGACAAACTAACGAAAAATTACGAGCGCACGACTAAGTTCGAAGAGAATTATCGAAATGAGCGTCCGACCGTCGAAACGTCCAAACGAGCTTCACAGGACGTTTTCGAAAGGCTGGAAAGAGGCGGAACCTCCGGCAGGGGCTTGGATAACACGATGATCGACTTCCCTTACGAGGATTACAAACTGGCGCCGTTGGAAATGAAACGCACGATTCTGGAGGACACAACAGCCTCGGGATCACCGATCCACGGAACTTTGACAATCTCAAAATTGCAAGCACAGTCTGAAAGCGCCGAAGCCATGTTGACAGGTTTCAATCTTGTGCCTGAGCCCCCACCGGAAATCGGCTACATGCCGAAGCCGGACGAGGATTTGGGGAAGAAGCGTCCGGACGGTGTTTCCGTAAAAGCCAAACAATTGCAAGAGTCGCACCAAAACTTGGGCTCGGTTGATGCACCGATCGGTGGAGTCAAAATTTTCCCATCGTCGCCACCAAAACCGACGGTTTGTCCTATGCCGAGCAAAGAACTGCCTGCGCGATCAAAACCCACGTCGATCCCTCCGCCTTTCCAATTGGACTCTCCGAGCGACGCTTACGAGTGTCGACGCGAAGTCTCCGAAGAGGTTTGCGTCAAGAAGGACGCTCGCGAGGGGAAGAAAATCGAGGAGACGCGGACGACGTCGCAGATTTATGCTCCGATGGCCTCGGCAGCGGCACCGAGTGCCAGGCCCATGGAAAATGTGACGGAAAAATGGTGGTCCTCGACCTCGGACCTCGAGACACGCTCTCACGTATCGACCGATCTTTCCGAGTACAGATGTCAATCGGCGGCGTCGTCGAATCAGATCGACGCTCGTCCAACGTCCCCGAAGCCCTCGGCGGATGGAATAGCGATGGAAAAATCGTGGGCGAAGAAAGCGAGTCCCGATTCCGGCCGGAAATCATGGCCACCGCCCCAACAAGGAGGCAAGGAGCCGGCGAAGGTGTTCACCAAGAGGGAAGAGTTCCAAGAGCCCGAGGTGTCTTATAAAACTTCATCGAAGGAGAATCGCCAAGAAATCGAGGAAACTCCGGGCGGAGGATCGAATAAAACGAGCGTGCAGTCAGAATCAACGTTGGAAACGCGTTCCTGGTCATCCAAGGAGAACCGAACGGAGGAAAAGATTTTCGAAAAACAGCCTCCGCCTCCAGCGCCTAAGCCCGTGATTATTTACAACGCGGAAACGATCAAAGTCGGCCACACGGTCAATACTTTAGAGGAACAATCGCTCATGGAGAAGTATCAGAGCGAGTGTGACTTGCAGCGCATGGAGACGACGGAGAAAATGGTGTACGAAGAGTTGCGAGCACCAGGATTGGTAAAGTGTGCAGCTCCGCCGGTGAGAGCTCCGGTGGTTCAATTGTATCATCAGCATCAGTCGAGCGAGCCGGCTGGTCCGCCCGAGGAGATGAGAACATATTCCAAGGACACTCGAATATTTAAAGGAACGATGGCAACGGCGCCGAGACGTCCGGGTGCTCAGATGTACCAGACGCAGACTTGCCAGGAGATGATTCTCGAGCCTGGTCCCCCACCGGAAATGGGCTACGTCCCTCCTCCGATGACAGATGAAAAAAAACTCGAAAAATTCGAGAGGACCATGGAGTCCTCGAGGATGACGTCGCAGCCTCAGCAGTCGTGCTGCATGAAGAAACGAGAGGAATTTGTCGCGGCAGCTCCGCCAATACCACCGAAAGACGCGAGGAAAACGCCGCCCCCGTTACCAGCGAAAAACAGCTCCGAGAGCTTCCAATGCTACCAGTCGTGCCAGAGCCGCGGCGGGAACGGAGCCCCGACGACCCCGACGAGATTCGTCAAGGGGACTTTCGTCGAGAGCGACTATGAGTCCGATTTTGAGTGTCGCTCAAAGTGGCGCCCGTACGAGAGCGACAACGAGGAGCCGCGTTATCGCAGGGTCCAGCCACCGACGCCCAGACCATCGAGCAGACCGAAATCAACCGAACCGGAGCCTTTGCCACCCTCAAGTTTCGAAGTACCACCGCCCGAACTGACCGGTCCACCGCGACCCACCGTCACCAGAGACTTTATCGAGGAATCGAACCGCGTGGCTCCTTCAACGAAAAAAACGACCTCGACGATGATGTCTCGTCACGAGAGAAACGTCAAGCAACAACAACAATGCAGCCATCAAACTGTGTCGCAAACTTATTCACAAAATGAACACGCTCTGCCCAAACCAGGCTCGCCACCGGTTTACGTTCAAACAACAAAAACTACCAATCTTGCTCCTCGCTCGCCAACCGCCAAAACATGCAAACCCGAGTCCCCCAAATTTAAAACGAGAACTTTTCAACAAGAGAGCGGATACATGGCCGACACCGACGAGCCTTTCCAGCAGCGAGGAACCAGTTTCACTCAGAAAACTTTCGGCAAACACGACGGCTCCACCACTTCCTCGACCTCGCACTCCGAATCACGAACCGCTTTCTCCGAATCACGCTCCTCACAATTCATCGAAAGTTCAACCTTCACGAGCTCCAATCAGCGCAAAGACATGACACAGAGTTCCTCCTTCTCCGCATCTAATCAGTCACAAACTTCTCCCAAGTCTCAAAATCAACGATACTCTTATTGCGAAAAATCATACGCAACCAACAACGCACCCGCAACAACCACTTGCTGCCCTGTTCGATCAAAACCTGCTCCGAAGGTTCGAGACTTTCCAGAATTCAGTGTCTGCTCGTTTGCACCCCGTTGCCATTTTTCAGCCTGTTTCCGATAACCGCCCGTTAACGTGAACTTTGTTCGTCACTGAACCTTGACTCGAATTTTCGAAATAAAAATTCTTCGCGCTCGTTTGATTAATCAGAAAAAGGCTCTGTCAGTGTACGCACGACGAAGGCAAAATTGCGCTAACAGAGGTTTTTTTTTCTATCAAATCGTGTCGAAAATATTTAATTTCGAAAATCACAGCTATCATTTTCGCGCTGACAGTGGCGAGATAGCGACTGATCCGTCGCCTGTTCGACGTGTGTGTGTTTCCGCAATAACATCAGTTCAAAAAACATGCTTTGTGTTATTTTTTCGTTTCTCAGTCTATAACACGAGAATTACATTTTTCTATGCATCGTAATTTTGACATGAAGTTTGTTTTTTATCTCAGAGCACGATAGAAAGTCCAAGACATAAAATGATGTTTTTTTTTGTGTTTTTTTTCTCGGCAGCAGGAAACTGTGTACTCGGTATCGCAAACATCGATGCAAACGAAGAAATATCCATCAGCTCCTAGTCCGTCCAGATTCACACGAGGCGAATTTCGCGAAAGCGACTACGAGAGCGATTACGAAGGAAGAATTCCGCCGTTGTGGAAGCCACGCGGAGGCGGTTCTGACGTCGAGGATTATTCGTTCAAGCCGGTCAAACCCAATCTCGTAAACACAGGTAGACAACATCACGATTGAGGCTCACAGTCTGCCTCAAGGGCCGCCTTCGCTTCGATTATCATAATCTCGTTTTTCGCAAACTAAATGCATTTTAGAAAAACTTTCAGACTAACGATGCAACCGCCAAATCGCTTTATATGCTGCATAAATATAATCAACATACGCACATAATTATAATTATCAATAATTAACCACTTGCTAGAAAAAAAAACAAAATGCTTTGCTCGCCTGAACAAATTGTCGCACGCACATCCTGTCCTTCGCTTATTTTCTTCCTTTCTTCTAGTATGCACTTACTATTTATAATAAAACCGCACGTCCGCTCGTATCATCGTGTCTTCATCATTTCATTTTTCGACAGACGGACCAATTTCTGATAAATTTTCATTTCTCACCTAACAAAATTCAAGTTTTAATATCAATTAATAGGGAGCCATGAAAAAAATTAACAATTTTTTTTCCAACTGGACGGATTTATCATTTTCGAAATATTTGGAAATAAATTTGCGATTTGGGAGCCAAAATTTGCGATGCTGGGGAATCAGCAGCGCATAGACAATCCAGTAGGGATTATTGTGAATTGTATTTTTTTAAAATTTATAATGGACGAGCTTGGTGAACAAAAGCGAGTGTCTAAAGGTTAAGAAATTGGACCGTATTATCGAAGATTTAGAGAGCTTCTTTTATGGACCGATTTTTTTGCAAATTCCTTGCGATTTTTCCCTCCGCCGAGATGTATCGTTGCTGCTGCATTGCATTTTTATTGCACTGCCGCGAGTAGTCTGCGTATGCACGCGCTTATAAAACGTCGCTGTGACAAATATTTGGGCCGTGAGGCGCGGGATTTTGGGCGACGTTAAATGAACTTGACGATGAAATGCGGAACTGTGTGTTTAACGACGTAGGAAAAACGATTCGTCCCGTAGCCGCGCCCGTGGCATCGATCCCGGAATTCAAATCTCAACACTCGAGCGAGACTATCGAGACGAAAAATATTAAGAGCGAAAAATCGATCAAAGTTGAAGAGCCAAAAAAACCTGTTCTCGTACGCGCCACGCCGGAAATACCAAAACCGACCCCAGTCCGACAGAAATCGGTTTTGCTACCGGGCACCCCACCGGAAATGGCTTATGCCCCGCCAAGGCCACAAACTTATTACGAAGGTCGAACAGGCGTGCCGTTTCACAACGCGGTCGGTACGGAAATGAAAAAAACCGTGCGAATGGACGAAACGACGGAAAACACGAGAAGAATCGTGACTGTCGAGCAAACCAGTCGCGTCATCAAGTTCGGCGAGACTCAGAGCTCCCAAGAGCAATCTCAGCAACAACAATTCTCCCCGCAAGAACAACAACAACAACAACAACAACGCCAACGCCAAATGCCTAAGTTCACGGTCCCCAAACCGAAGAAATTCGTACAAGGACAATTTCGAGAATCTGATTACGAGAGCGACGCCGATGTCGGACGAATCCGACCCAAATGGGCGCCAGCCGACAGCGACACCGAAGACCCTCAGTACAGAAAAGTTCAGCCACCCAGATTCGTCCGATCTTCCAGCTTGCCGCCCCCCATCGAACCTGTCGAGCGCGTCGTCACTCCCATGGAATTCGACTCAGGACCACCCCAAATGTCCAACAATAACTCTACCAGCTTCGAACAACACCTTCGACGTCTCAGCGAAGAAAGCGAGAGACTGAGGACCAGCCAGGACCTCAGAAAACGACACGACTCGCTCCCAGAACCTGGCACACCTGCACAATTCGGTTACGTCTCTGGTAACAACATCAAAAAAGCAGCCAATCGTAAGGAATATTTCGTAACTACGAAAGTGTGGGCTTGACGATGAATAGGGACTTTGCATTCGGTTGGCAAAAGCTTTGAAGCGTGGAATTGACACGACGATTTCTCAGATCGATGATCTTTTGGCTTGTAGAGAATTCCCATCGACGAATGATTTTGCTATTTTTTTAATCATTGTTTTTCCCTCCCCATCGAAACGATCAATATTTTTACTCCAAAACATCGAATCCCAGAAAATTGTTGTGTCATAATTCCAACTTTTCTTTTGCTGCCGGATGCACGTTCCTGAATCGAATAATTTTGAGAAACTCGCCGCCCTCCGAAAATTTTCGTTTATTGAGCGAAACGTATCCAATTCCTAGACGTGGCTTCGAAACACATGACCGATATGACCAGCAGCTTCAAAACGACGACGGAAAAATTCGTCAACGACATACAATCGGATCTCAAACAGAGCAAACCGATTCTGAAGTATCCGGTGGTAGAATCTCGTGCCTCCGAGGGAGACGAGTCACAGGCTTATCGAGAAGAATCGAGATTATCGCAATACGGTAAAACCAAGTCGAGAGAAACATGACGACAGGTTCACGGACATCATACTTTTTTATGAGTACAATTTTTTTTATCCATTATTTTGATTCGTTTCGAAAAATTCGCGTTTCACGATTTTTTTCTATTAATTTTTTCATATATTTGGCAAATAATACGCAAGTTTTGTAAGAGTCTGAGATTTCATTCGCAATTGATCGGGAAGTCCGTGAATCCGTCAAATTTCTCGAGCAACATCCCAATAAATTCCTTAAACGTTAAAGCAAACGAAAAAAAAAAAAATGAAAAAAAGTGGAAAACCAACGTATCGATTACTGAATAGGAACAAAGCACATCGACCCGGACACGGGTCTGATCTACTTCAAGTACGACTTTGGTTACGAGTTCGGGATCGTTTTACCGGGCGAAGGGAAGAGAACAGTGTCGAGCAGCAGTAAAACAGTATCGGGACAACGTCGTGGAAGCGACATAGACGTTCCGATAGTGCACGAGTTCACAGGTCGTCGAGAGAATGGATTTGCGAAGACGAGTCCCACCTGGTCTCAGCAACAATCGCCGCAGCAGCAACAAAAATCGCGAAACGTTCAAACGAGAAATCCGAACGGAACAAAATTTGCAACTCCCTCAAAGTCAGTTAAGTGGGAACCGACTTCGGAGAGTGAATTTTCCGAAGCGGAAGATTTGACGAGAAAACGTGGCAAGAAACAAGGAAACCTAATGCCACCGCCACCCTGTCTCGTGATTCCACAATCGCCGAGCTCGCCCAGATGGGATCCAACGACTCCGAGTCCGATGTCATTGAGCCCGAGTCTTCCGAGTTTCTCTCCGAGACCCAGCAGCCACACTGGCCCACCGAGCAACGTGGATTCCATCGCAGGTACACACAGCGACGAGCCCAACTTGTATAATTCAAAATAATTCATTGAAAACAAAACAAAAAAAACAATGAAAATATAAGAAAAATATTAAAAAATGAACAAAAAATCGACGAGCATCGCAAGTCACTGTAGAATCACATAATCATTTTTCATTTCACATCATACTCATTAATCTGACCTCGACTACTCATATTCAAAATTAAAAACAAATAAACATAAAACCAGTATTAATCGGTGAATGACGAATTAACGTTTGCTGTAATTTTCTTAGCCAGCGAGTGATCGAACAGAACTGGTGTAAGTGTTTCGGCCATTGGTTTGAAAATCGTTATTCCCCTGGTTTTGAGCCCTAGCAAAGAGTCCGGCATATCTCGCGAGCCTCTAAGAAAAATATTTCATGGATAATCCGTCGGATTTTTCAGAGTCACCCTGGCCAAGTAGCAACGGAGTTGGCAATAATCGCGAAGTCATTCAGCCCTACCTCGACGTTCAACCGAAAAAATCTCCTTTATTCATTACAGTGAGTAAAACCGTCGCGACTTTTCTGTCCCAGGGAAGAGAAAATACAATTTTTCCTGTTTTATTTTGTAGCCCCTGAGGGATATCGCTGTATTGAGTGGCCAAACCGCCAGATTCGAGTGCATCGTCCAAGCAGAACCACAGCCGAACATTATTTGGTCGAGGAACGGGCGGATCGTTGAAAATTGTTTTGACTACGAGATTCACTACAGAAACGGAGTGTGTCGTCTCGTAATTCCGAGAGCATACGACGGTATTTAAAACCTTGATAATTCCCTCGAATTCCCATGTGAAAAATACAATTTTATAATGAACAAATTTGCACTTCAATCATTTCGTAGATGACGCTGGTACTTGGGCGTGTACGGCGACGAATGCTCTCGGCTCGACAAGTACAATGGCGCTTCTCCAAGTAGCATCAGGTAACAGACGCTCATTATTCTCGCCTAAAAAGTAAAAAAAGAAAAGAGCAACACTGGCACACGGTAGTTCGCAGAAGGGTATCGCTAAAAACGCGCCAAGTTGGAACAAAAAGGTGGTGGTAAAAATGGTGTCGCTTTTCATTCACGCCGTAAACGGTAAATTCTGCAAAAGTTTGTTTTTTTTTTTTTTTTTTCGTTGGCCAAGGGGCTGTGCTGTGATTCAGCGAGCATCGAGACTCATTGCCCGTTCATTTGAATCCGAATTATTCACATAAATATGCGAGATACGAAGATAAAAAAGGAACTTGAGATTTTTCGCTTGTTTTATTCTGCTTGTTGTCAAATTTTCGTTCCTGCTCTTTTGTTTCGGCCCTTCGAAACTTCTAGTCAGACAAGAGAGAAAAAAACACACGAGATACATCTAGAAATATGATTTTTTTTCTATTTAATAAAACGAAACAACAAAATGTTGTTAATCTATCGAATTTCGATTCAATGAAGCTTTACGAAGATTTTTCTCATACCTCGCTTTAGCTACGGTTAGCCACAAGAGTTTAAGTGGAAGTTAATAATTGTTAGACGCTTCATGTGATCGCAGCAATGCTTGCTCGAATTCTCACGGACTATTTATGTATTTTAAATCGCTATTAGCCATGTATGGGGAAATAAATAATTCAATAAATCGATCAATTAATCATTTCACCAACTATATTTATGTTCGACGTTAACACCATCGAGGAACGTCTCTATCTTCGTTATTACCTGACGGTAGACTTATAAATATCAATTAGTCATATCCCCATCAACTCATTACTGTTATGTAAATAAACGTGTGCATCCTCTGCAAAGGAAACTTGGGAATATGGTGTAACATCTTTATTTCATTCATCATTTTATTTTCACGATTTACCTGCAATTTCCATTCCTCCAGGAACGATTCCTACTTTTCCCTTGGTTTAGGGCACTTTTCGAGTCGATAAAAAGGAAAAAAAACTGAAAGATTGTCTTTTGACCTAATAATTCGGAAAAAAATGTCGAAAAAATTTGAAAAAAAAAATGGACATCGTTTCTGACCAGTTTTTTTTTCTTTTCGCATTTCGAATCGTGCCCACGTATTTTCCTTGTACGATCGTAGTTAGAAAAGGCTCTTAAACACGGTGATGGAATGCTTCGGGGAGCTTGGTGCTAAAATTTTATCTGTGCATGGGTAAGTTCGGGACCGAGAGGCGAAACATTGTGGAATCTTGAAGTAATGAATAGTTATGACTTTAGTGATGAGCCCGAACCGTAAAGTATCTCTAGAAAAATCTTACACCCTATTTTCGTACTCCGTAGGATAATGGAGCAGTTTATTGGAGATGGAGCCACAGAGATGTTTGTTTCCAAGTCAAGAATCCAAAAAAATGAGGCAAAAGTTATGTGGGCTCGAGGTTTTTTTTGTCTATTTCGAAGGCCACAAATTTGCGGACCTTCAGTCAAGTGCTTCGCGCATATTCGAGGCTCCTGATAGAAAAAAAACTTGCAGAGACGAATAACTTTTCCAGGGGAAAGACGTTCGGGAAAAATTGAGTAAAATCGATGACAAGATCGTCCAGTTACGCGAATAATTATCATTTCGCTGCGATGGTAAAAAAGCCTGGAAAATAGAGATTGAAGTCGTTGGCTAGTTCGAGAACAGGGCAAAGGCGTTTTCGAGGTACAAGATTGGGGAGTGGGCAAAAGATTTAAAAATAGAACGTAAGGTAATCTCGGAATGCGTATAGGATAATGTGAGTCGGTGTTCCAAAAATAAATGAAAAAATAACAAGCTCTCTGTCGCTCGTAGCTCGTTCGGAGACGAGTGTGTAGTTTCTTGAAGATTGAGAGATAGAGATACGAGATTTTCGGATATGCTATTTGTACAGGGCAATTCAACGAGAATAGCGGCAATCTTGTTCGCTCAGGGGAAAAGAGCGAGAAAGAGAGATCACTTCTCCGTGAGTTCGAGGACCGAAAGTTAAATCACCGGATCTATCTTCGCTCTTATGCTTTTTTCTTTCTCTCACGCACGCAGCCGTACAGACACAAACGGTCCGATATAAACAGTTTCGGAGTTGGGGATGTTTCACGAGTGACCTAGACAATAAATAGAGAAACACTATCACGGCCATTGCGGGTGAAGGCCAACGCCAATTGTAATTGTATGAGCTTGCAAATTCCACGTCGATCCGGCCACGTCGATTCGGCCAAAATTTCGAGACGACCCTGTTGAAGATTTTTATGAATTTCATTAAATTTTTCAAACGTTTTTGTAGATAATCAAAATTAAATACTTTGAGTTCGTTCCCAGGCTCTTGCCAGGGTCAATTTGACCCGAAATCGAAACGCATGAATTTCTATCCCACGAATCAGCCATTATAAGCGAATGTTTAGGAGAAACCGGTAGAAAAAATTAATCAAAAATTCATGAGTTACTTTTTTTTTAATTCTCGAGTCGAAAAATTTATCAACGATTGACGAAGAGCAGTTACTCGATCGCGGGTCTGTGCCACTCAACAAAGCGGTCAAGAACGTTGAGCGCATCCATCGCGCTCGAGGTTCGAGAGCCGCGAAATGTTTGAATTTCGAGTGACACGATGCCTGCAGCTCGTAGACTTTAGATATGTGCAAAAAGCTTAGTGCAAACTTTCGTAAAGATTAGAGATCCCGGCAGGAGGTCTTGGGCGTCGCGATCGAGTTATGCGGGGGTCGCCAGAAATAGCGTTTCATCGAGATTCTTTAAGAATAGAGGCAAACTCACTAAATAATATACGTCAGGCTGCCTCGCCTGCTATACCGTTTCGCCTCTCGAATTCTCCTTCATTTTCTATTCGATCCCAAATACTGGATGGAGCTACGATCAGCGTTGATAATAAATAAGTTATTGTTATTCATGTCGAACGATCGATCGTCACAGGTCTCTCGGAGCAAGCAGCAGACTGCAGACTGGGGGAATCCCCCGATGCATCCTCCAAATTCGTCGCCCTTGAAGATCTCTTCCTATCAGCCCAAAATCCACTCAAAATACGATCTTACTCCTACGACGGAGACGAGGACGAGGAGCTGGAAGGGAAACAGGAACGATTTGCAGAAACAGTTTTTGTTGAACGAGACACGAATGAATCTAGCGATCGGTAATTTTTTTCAAACCTCAGAATAATTACAAAAATAGCACGACACGAACTGTGTCAGAAGGAAAAAACCCTTAAGGTTTTAATTTTGATTCAAAAAAACTCAAACGACAAATTTCACTTGATAATTCGATTATTTACAACTTTTTCGTCTTCTCCCAATGAACATTCTCCTCCCTGTAATGATTTCCGATTGAATATTTGTTGCTTCGTCACAGAGTTTCGCGAAAAAATTACGAGACGACATACTGGCGTGAAAACGGTGAGAATCCTGATGAATCCTTGACCGAGGACGACAGCACTGACGAGAGAGAATCACAGAGACGACATTACGAAGAGATAACGCGACGTCTAGAGTTGTATTCGGAAATGGATTATCACGCGTCAGAATTTTACGCTTCCGAGGGGAATTCCTCGAGATATACGAGCAGTCCAGAAAGTCGAAACAATTCAGCATTGTGGATTCGTGAAATGGAAAGAAATTCCCGATCACCAGGTACGCATATTTATTATTATTATTTTTCTCCTCGAAAACAAAATTCGTAGAGATCGCTGCGTAATCGTAACGAGTGGCGTGGCTCACAGAAAGTATTGAATTACTCAAACACCTGAATCACCTCGAGATCATACGGCGTTACGCGATTCACAAAAATAAACACACGATCATTTCTCTGCCTACGATTATCCGATTCTGTGACGCGATGAATCTCAAAGATTCATCGCAGGACGTAAACCGTCTCGGCTTGCCGTCTATTTTCACAGCCAATTGAATGATCGTGTCAATTAATTTTTCCCTAAAATCGTAGAGTTTCTCTTGCATCAGTAAAAAACGAAGCTCGGGACCAAAAATTCAAAAAATCGTCGACTTTCGATCAGTCTTGCGTCAAAGTCAAGGAAAATGACTTTTCGAATCGATTTCGAAGATCGAAAAAGCGGAAAAATGATTTATGGACTGAGATTGGAAAAAAAATGATCGAAATATAGAATTTTTGTTTTTTTTCGCGCGCGCTCTTTTTACATATTTATAAAAGCAGAGGGGGAGGGGGTAAAACAAAGTGGTGTAACGAAAGGTTGAATCACTGCTGCAGCGCGAATGGGAGATGGAAATTACAGTTCGGTTAGCCAGTTGGATGTTTGAGAGAGAATCCCACGGACCCGAAATAGGTCGTCGTCGCTAGGCAAAGAGATTTGTTACCTTGAGGATTTTCAATATAGTGCGGAGGATGATTCACGCGCTCTCGGCAGTTTTCCGTAAATCTGGCCAGTCGAGAAACGCCCTGTCGTCAATTTCAAGCGAAATGCCTCCTTTTATTCGCAAATTAAATAGACTCGTTGCTTCGAAATTAGTCGAGCATAGTTTGCGATGCAGCAGGACGCACAATGTTGCTGGCGATTGTGCAAGGCCTCGAGAAAGAGAGGAAAACATTATGCCGAGGAATCTTTAATGCAAAAGCTCTGTGCGTAACGTAACGCGAAACCCAGCATTGTGTGTACTATTGGCTCGCGTGTCTAGATTACGCGGCTGTGCACACTCGCTCGAATTCGCGACCTACTGCCACCACCACATTCTCCCATCTATACCCAACGTCACTCTACCATCATGAGACTCCGGTCTTTTACTCCCGTTCGCACATATATTTATATCGTTGACAGTAAAACAGCATCTTAACCGTGAGACGAAAGCAATACAATTTCTCGTGTCCAATAAAAACGTTGAAACACTCATTTACCACGAAGGGGTCAAAATGACCCCAGTCTTCGTAATTAATCCTTCTTTTTCCCATCGTTTCGATATTTTTCCATGCTTCATGGAGTTTCTACGATTATCCATGCACCGTTTGCTTCGTCATGAAAATCTGGGGTCGTTGGTGATCCCATTCTGCAGATTTTACGTTCAAATATCGGAATTTCGGGGTTTAGGGTCAATTCTTCATTTTGTCCATTGAAACATTATGAAATAATTGCAACGAGAGTAAATAACAGAAAGTTGAACGAAACGAAGGAATAATGGCGAACAAATGAGCTTTCGAAGTGAGTAGATAATTGCAGGTACCGTAAACCAACTTCCCGGAGAGAAGAAAAGTTGTTAAGAGTGCGTTTAATTAGCCTGACGATTTTGTGGATGTGGTAATTGGACTGGACCGTTTATTTTTCCAATGTGTCCAAAGTCGACGAGCAAATCTTGGATAAACAAGATTGGATTCCATTTGGCTGAATAATCGTCCAGCTAAATTGATAAGAAATAAGTCGTTGCGAGAGGAGATTTTAATCCGGTCGGAAGTGAATCGTTTTGGCTGGTGGATCGAGCGAAAAAGAGTAGAATTTTCTTGAGGAAATACAACGGTATTGAGAACGAACGGAACCGAGCCATAAACACAGTTTCATCGTAGGCGTATGTGTAATAAACGCGAGCGTACTCCAATGCGTTCATGCAAGCATGCAGCCCGATCTCTTTATCTCTCTCTCTATGCTGTAAAAAGCATCGCATTCTCTTCGTGTTGAAAATCAACGGGTTACGAGCCTTCACAGTTAAAATTAATGTCCAACTCGTTCATCATGATTTTTGACTCCACGTTGTACGAGAGACATTCAGATTTAGATCCAAAATATTTTTCCCTTCATTTAAATTTGTTCTCGCGTGATATTTTCGGCTTTGCAAGAAAAATCTTCATTTTAAAATATGTTTTTCTTATTTTTTGTCGAGTTATTAAAATCTGCATCGCCGTTTCAGTGAAAAACTCGATCGAACGAATTTTTTAATACCAATCCCATGAATTCGTGAAGGCGCGAGTGTCAATGACGCGTGCGGAAGCTCAGACTGGGATTTTTTCATTAGCAGGTCCCGTGTCGGTGCATGAAAAAACAAGAAACTCCGAGAGAACGAAAAAAAAAGAACGGAAGTGACGGAAGATGTATGGGATCGCGAGAAAGAAGAAACTGGGCTGACAACCGCGCGAGTGTGTTGAATCGAGGCGCGCGATAAGCCTCGAGGAAGAGACGGACTCGCGCCCGCGTGGGCGCTTGTCAACGTACGAAGAAGGAGAAAGAGAGAGGAGGAAGGAGCCGAAGAAATTCGCACGGACGCGATATCCCGCTGGGCGAGAGGATCGAAAGAGAGAAATCGAGATCGAGCGAGCTGCAGTTCTCAACAAGAGAAATAATATCCATCGAGCGCGTGGCACGATGAAACCGGCTTAACGGAACTCTCTAAGTTTTTTTCAAACGCTTCTTCTTCTTCGACTCATGTGCGTATGCGTTTCAACGAGGACGCACGTACCGAGACGTATCATCGCTGCCGGGAGAGCGAGAGGGATAGAGATAAAGAAAAACAACTTTTCTCGTCCATCAAGAGCTCGTGAGTCTATGGGCCACGAGAAGGATCGATCCTCGCATCTGTCCTGTCTGTTCGATCAAGCTCACCGCTACTGAAACGAGCAAAACTTTTTTTTTTTTCATTTTTTTGAGAAAATAATGAAAAATATTGAAAAAAAAACGATCGAGAATTTCGCATTTAAAAAATTCACGAACGAGCGTCTGCAAAGATCCGAGGAGGCTGCCAAAATATGAATCGATTATAATTCGGGAAAAGTCTCATCTATCCGGCTAGGATTTGGCACAGGAGACCAATCGTGCGACATTAGGGACGATGATTTCAGCTCAAATTTATGTCGAGACGTGTTGGTATATGTGATTGAATTTTCGAAGGGAACGTTTTGTGAAATGTAGATTTAAAAATAGTCTTTTCAAAGACGTTTATGTTGATCGGGCAAAAAGAATTTCGTTTAAATCAGAGAGGCTGTAAAAAAGAAATGAGAAAAAAAAATACGTCGCGCGAGTTTTTGCAACGCTCACTGCGTTGAGCGACAAGCTCGTTCATTAAACTTTAACTTTGTGCTCTGAAGAGTAATAATCCCAGCGGGAGGAATTGTCATTACGAGATCGTGGTGCAGTAGCGGAGGCAAAGACGGATCGAGTGTAGAGAAGAAGGCAAAGTGGAGGAGGAAGAAGAAGAGAAGAAACGACGTGCGGAGAGGTCGGAAAAAGAGCGAGGGAGAAGGAGGAGCGAAAGATATTTCCGTCCGTTCTTGCGATCGCGAACGCGAAGGGAACGTAAAACGTGTGTGTAAGCCCGCGAGGGTCGAGAGGAAGTTTTTCTTATCCCCCACTCGCGCAGGCTTGTGCCGATGAATTTCTTCGGGTTCTTGATGATTTTTTTAAATGACCATACGGCAGAGAATAGACGAGAAACGAGCAAGAGTACGAGCGAGGAAAAGCAAGGAGAGGAGGAGAGATCGAGCGACGGAGAAGAGCTCGAGAACGCCCCACCCTGGTCGTGCGACTTGTCTCGTTATTCTCCGACAACCCCCACCATCGGGACGAAAAACCCCGCCAAGAAGAATTTCCGCGGTGAAAGAGGAACGTCTCGTCGCTCCGGAGGATACCGCTACCGGCTTACTCCGGCAATTCGCATTCGATCGACGTCTTGGTTCAAAGTGTCTCGGCGAAACGCTTTTTTTTCGTTCCATGTATACAATGACTTGAAAAGATAATCCTGCCAACGTAACGGAGGCTGTGACAGGCAGCAAACGACGATATATATTATTTATTGTTTTAATTGACGAAAATATTGCGAATTAAAACGTCAAAACGAAAATACGAGAATATTTAATTAGGAGAAGAGAAGGATCGCTTTGAACAGTGCTTTTTGTTTTCCGGTCAGTTTCACCGTTTATTTTCTTCCATCATTTCGTTTAATCGACCTGTGATTGTGCGTGCTCATCGAAAATTCGACCTGATTATTGTAGGAAGAGGATTTGTCAGTGAACTTCCGAGTGGCTCTGCTCGTTCTCTCCACTCTTGGTAATCTTTGAGATTCCAAGATGAAGCGACAGCAGCAGCAACCACCGTCGCCCCAGCAGCAACAACAACAACAACAGCAACAGCAACAAATGCAACAGCAGACGACAATGCAACATTACTCGACCCAACAACGAACCGAACGACAAATAACTCGTCAAGAAATCACCAGCCAGCAGAGAGGTCTGTCTCTGCCACTGGATTTTAACTAATTCGTGTGTCTGTGTGTGTGTGTGTGTGTGTGTGTGTGTGTGTGT
>JAPYYS010000264.1:0-78839 GCA_030522525.1 Campopleginae sp. 14b
ATAAAAAACAAGCGCGGGAAAAACCCAAGAAAAAAAAAAAAAACAATAAAAAAAAAGGGGCGAAGAACTATAAAAAAAAAAAAAAAAAACGAAGCAAAACCTAAAATTGAAAAAAAAGTTGCCACGAAAATCAAAACCTCAAGAATCTGTGGAATTGGACGATGCTCGAAATTCGAGTCGATAATCTCAGCACCGCTTCAAAGTTGGAGTTCAACGGTTGGCCTTTTGCAAAAAATGAAAAATTAGAAGAAAAAGAACAACAATATGTTAGACTACCACGATCGCGCATGATCTTGTGACAGTTTTACCGATAACTTATCAAGGTTTGATGTCAAGACTATAATCGTTCATGAGAAGTGTTCAGATTGAAGTATTTTCTCCACTTTTGCTAATCACAACGAGCAGAATCAGCGGAAGTTACCATTTCAAAAACTTTCTACACTCGACTTGAAAATTAAAAAAATAGAAATTGAATTCTCTCCATTATCCGGAAAAATACGCTCCAATTTCGTTAATAATTTAATTACAGTTCTCTGCGTAATTGATTTATTTTAATAAATTTTTTACGACATTATTTAATTATAAATAGATAAATTAGGGGTACGTGGCCCATAGATAAATTTATGTCGCTATGGTTAAAAAATAATCAAGAAATTGGGCGTTGTTGAATGGACGAGAAAACTACCGGTTCGAGAGTGTTCCGTTGGAAGCTTGTGAATATATTCGATTATCTCGTTGGAAGAAGAAAAATGTTGTTGCAGCTGCTTGAAAATACGTGTAAGTCTCGTCATTGCGAGATATCAGTAGTTACGAGTCTTGACCCCCTGATATATTTTCCAAAGAGCTTCGTTTGTGTGTGTGTACTCGTTGTATTGTTTAAATTAAAACGAGCACGATTATTTCGATGATTGATCGATATGTCGATATGTTTTTGCTTTTCAAGCTGTTCGAGGGAATGAAAGCGTATCGAGGGGTCGATGGGAAAATAAGGATTTTCAGGCCTGATATGAATATGGAAAGAATGAACAGCTCAGCAATCAGATCCGGATTGCCCACATTCAACGGCTCAGAACTTATCAAATGCCTTCAAAGAATCATCAGTATAGACCAAGAATGGGTACCACATTCCGAAGCATCTAGTCTATATATTCGACCAACCCTCATTGGCATCGACGTACGTAATAAACAATCAAACCATCCAAACATCTTTGTTTCATAATTTTCATTTCTTTTTGCTATACATTTTTGTTTTCTTGGATTTAAAGCGTTTCATTTTGTTTCTTAATCAATTCCACGTTTGTATTAACAGTTTTTATTATTTAAACTAATTGTCATACTTATCGATGGAAAAATGTACCGAAGCTAATTCAATGTACAAATCTTTGCGTCAGTTCGTACATGAACAAAAAGTGATGCAAGATTCGTAGAATTTTTCAAAGACGCTAAACGCTGCAAAGTAGATAAAGACGTCATTGCATGTGGCACCAGAATATCCACGGAATCGCTCATTTTTTCACCGATCGCGTGTAAAATTGGATTTTTATAGAAGACTGTTGACGTCGATTTATAGTGAAATGTTTTTTGATTCCAGCCTACGTTGGGAGTAGCTGCGGCAGATTCGGCCCTCCTTTACGTCATTTTGTCGCCCGTAGGATCGTATTTTAAAAGTACGAGTACGGACAAAGGAGTGTCTTTGCTCGCGGATCCACGTTACACCAGAGCCTGGCCAGGCGGTTGTGGCGATGCCAAAATGGGCAGTAATTATGCCCCAACGATACAGGTACAACGCGAAGCTACGGAGAAAGGTCTTCAACAAGTTCTATGGCTCTATGGTGATGACAATCAATTAACCGAAGTTGGCACCATGAATATTTTCATGGTTTGGATCAACGACGATGGAGGTTCGTTCATAAAACTAATAAATATTGCAACGTTGAAACAATTATTTTGATCATTTTCTTTTTTCAACATTCACATCTATTCGGAACGTTTCTAAACCGTAAAGTCGTCGATCTCCACCCTTCAATGTCCTCAGAATTTTTAACCAATGTTTTTTTTTTTCATCTTTATGTTTCTATGCAGAAAAAGAATTGGTCACTCCACCCCTGAATGGTTTAATCCTGCCCGGAATCACGAGGAATTCGATTCTCGCGCTGTCTCGTGAATGGAATCAATTCCGTGTTTCCGAAAGAACAATTACCATGGGCGAAGTGCGTCGGTTACTCTCTCAAAAAAGAGTAAGTCCTCGTTGATCAATTAAATCTGCAATTTTATCCACTGTTCAATGAAATATCGATTAAAAATTGATAATGACTGACGATTGCTGTTTGAAAAATGGACTATTTATTGTGACTATATTCACGTGGCCTTAGATAATAAGAGTTTTCTTTTTCTTTGCACCCTCAAACTACAAACCCATTTTTTAAACCTTTAAACTACAAACCGGGGTAAATATTCACTCCACGGGTTTCTTGTTCGTACATTTTTTCTTTCATGTCAAAAAGAATGCTGAAGAGCAAGTTTACTTTCATCAAGGTTTAGTTAATGGAAAATCGATTAAAATACCTAGAAGTGTTGAAAAATGAACATAAGAACGTAATACGAAGCTCGCCCCGGGTATATATCTACCCTGATTCGTTGTTCTAAAGTTAATCGTTGAAAACATCCGATTACCACAAACTAATCGATATTTTTTCGAATTCTTTCTAGTTGCTGGAATTGTTTGGGGCGGGAACAGCATGTATCGTGAGTCCAGTATCACACATCGATTTCGTTGGTGAAGATCTTCAAGTGCCATCAATGAAACAAGAAAATGCTCTTTGGAGAGCATTCCTGAAGCATCTCACAGACATACAATACGGTTACGTACGAGATCATCCTTGGGCACTGGAAATTGATTAACTTTTAAGTTTTTAAGGCCACGCGGGAGTGAAAATATTGAAAAAAGTGGAAGCGAATTCATATCTCGAGATGTGGGAAAAAAAAGAGCGTTTTGTTTTCTTGAATCGAGCGATGGTCGATCCATGCGGATTGAGAAGGTTCCGAAAAGACGGCGCATGTTTGTTCACAAATTTCCTGTTTTCTTTGTCCTCATAAAAGAGCACTAGGATCGAAGTATCGAAAGATATTCATGAAAAATCTAACGGCGAAAATAATTCACAGCATTTTTTACGAAGATACGACAACATAAAAAAACGGATGATTTTTGTTCAGCAAATTAACCGTTTTTCGCTTGTATTTTGCTGACATTTTGCAGTAAGCAAAATTGCACTCCATGGCATGGAGTCAAAATAATGCTGACCGAACCAAGGATTTTTCATATTTTTCATCTCCTAATGCCTTCTTGTTCAAAAGTTGGGATTTACGCGATTGACCGCTACCAGCTGATTTCCGAGCATTCTCAACCAATTTTAGAACGCGTGCCTCTTTGTGCGCAAGTTTTTTTTATTTCTCGACTAAAAGAAACGCGCCACTTTGTATTTTTTTGGTGAAACAGGATATCAAAGCGAAGAAAGTTGAATGAGAGCGCTCGTCCTGTCGAATTTCAACGTATGTGTTTTTTTTTGCCGTTTTTTTTCTTTGCGCTCCCATGCCGGCTGCAATGACTTCGTCACATTACGCACGATCCAATGTAAATATTAGTTTTATAACGAATTGTTGTCACAGTTTTTTTATGTAAATAAATAGATCAATTTTTGGAATAATTTTAAGATTTCTCATCCAGTTGCACTTCGTCGAAAATGCGAAAGCGTGTATCGCCGAAGAATCTACCAAAGATTATTCATAAATTGGAGGATCAAGGAGTCACAAGGCTGACTCCTCGAAGGGAATTTTGACGTTGCGAGGCGAAAGGTCGCTGGTCTGTTTTACTGACAGGGCGAGACAAGGGAAACGTTTACAATATCGATCGAAAAGAGTATAGCAATATACAAGAAAATTTTCGACCGAGCGTAGTAGGTTCGTGACGATGATTTGACACGTTTCTAAAATCGACCGCTACGAAAGTCGCGCGTTTGTCGAAAGAACGAACGTAAGGCGAGCGACGGACGAACACTGACTCCGTCATCGCGGTGATCATTACATTTCCTACTCGTGTATATTCTGCATTCTGCAAGTGTGTCGCGCGAGACGATCTCGCTCTCTCACGTACACAGACGGAAAAAAAATGGACGAAAATGGCATGTGAGGTGTTGTTTTATTGCATCAGTGAAATGTTTGGTTATTACGGCCGCCTAGAATGGGAGGCTGCATAGGGATTACGAGGGCGAGGAACTCCTCGGTCGACGATACTTCGGCTAATTCGACCAGAACTATTTTCGGTTAGTAAGTCGCTTCATTTTTTTTCTCCGCTATTTCTCTTTCTCTCTTCTTATGTTCACCTCTCCCCTCTCTCTCGATCTTGTGCGCTGTCGACCTTCCGCCTTGGTGCCCCTCTGCCCGCCCGCTCGCGGCGCCGTAACATCGACAAAAACAGGCCTAATTTTCTATCTAACCTTCATTTCATTTACAAAATATTTTTTCCACGACCTGTGCATCTCCTTTTCACCCACTTTTTTCCTCCACCCGCTGTAAAATAAAACACACACAAAAGATTTTTTTATCTCTCTTTTCGCCTGCTTTTTCTTCATGGAAGACTTGGACAATATCATTTCGAATTTTTATACACCATTTTTTTTCAATTATCAAAGGTCAAGGGTGATGCACAAAAATGCTTCGCGATTTGCTTCCTTTCTCGAACCCCCTCCTCTTCACTATTCTTATCGGCGAAGTTTTTTTTTTTTTATACTGTTACGAATAATTTTCCATAAACGTCGAGTGTGCCTCTCCTTTTACAATACGCTCTTGACTTTATGATGTTTTATCTACGAATTATTGTCACTGCTTTCTTTTTTCCAAAACTACGTACTGTTTTATTTCGATTCTTTTTTACGAGATGGAGTATTTCGAAATGACTCGTTTGATTTTTCGCAGTGGCTAGCCGTCCGGATAGCCGGACGAATAATATTCGTCCGGAAACGCTTTATCCAATGATTTCCCGCTTTACCCGGACGAGTAAGGGTTACTTGGGTTACTTATTCGTCCAGACATGCTTTTAGTATACGAAATATCCGGACGAGTAGCCACAGCCTTGATTTTTTAATGAATGGAATTCATTTTTTTCATACATTATTTTTAGTTATTTTATCATAAGTACGCGAACTTATCCGATTTTTTTTCTTCATTTGTTTTCTTGCCATTCTAATAATGGATACACAATATTGTTTGATTTTCCTTCAAAATCTTGTCCCGTAGAATCGATTATTTATGGTCTTTGGATTTTAGTTGCCTTGCAATAGCTCTCGTCACTGATTGTTTGCTTGTGTTTAATTGTATTCAGACTGTAAACGTTCAGTCTCTGATTTTTACTCATAGATTTGTGAAATTTGCCATTCTAAACGTAATTTCGTGATAATTATTAACTTTTCACACGAATTCGTTTTTTATTCATTATTCTTGTACAAGCGATTTTTAATTTTCATACTGAAACTGGAATTTGGACCCAAAATACAGCAAATTCAAGAAAAAATCATCCACTGTGCCATGAAGCAATAAGATGGAAGTCGGACGTGCCGTTAACGGAAGGACAGTTGAGAAGTAAAAGAGACGAATTTTGGGACACCGCTCCAGCCTTTGATGGGCGTAAAGAAATATGGGATGCCCTGAGAGCCGGAGCGATTGCTGCCGAATCGCAGGATTATCAATTGGCCCAGGCCATTTTGGACGGAGCCAATGTTTCCGTTCCCAATGGGTATTTGACCGAATGTTACGATGAACTGGGCACTCGTTACCAAGTACCCATTTACTGCCTCTCTTATCCCATCAACATCGTCAAGGAGGACAGCGGGCGAGATTCCCCGGCCGATTGTTCGGGTAAACCTTTATCTATGAATTATCATAAACTATTCATGTTCATTTTTACACACGTCAATATTAATTTACTAATTTTTTTCGTTTCCGATACATTTATACGATTTCCTGTGCTATTCGTTGCTCTCGATACCGTTTTGTCAAAGTAGTTCACAAGGACAGTCATGACTCATGAGTTTACTGAGAGATATCAATTTTCAATGAATTTGAATAAATAATCGAGTCCCAGTTCGTTTATCGCAAAACAACTATTTCCTTGCTATATGGAATGCCTGTAAAGCAGCAGAATTTTTGGTTCTGGAAATCCTAAACAAAAACGAGGAAACGGGCAATCGTGATCGAATAATCCAGCAAATAATGATGCAGAAGCTTTCATGGAAGTAAAGCACTATTCTTAAATTTAATCTTTTCAATTAGAACCTGTAGACGGTGGAACTGAATTGACCCTTAAACTGAGACTGTCGACAACCCTGGGTGACGTCAAATTGCCCGTTTACAGTAAAGACACTGTTGGAATTGCTAAAAAGAAATTACAGGTGCGTATGTTGGTGTGTTCGAAAAGTATTAATTGAACTTTTTTGGAAATCGTTGACTTTCCATAAAGAAAGATTAACCAAACATAACGTTAAACATTGATGGGACGCTGTGAGAGATTTTTCCACGCGTATAGTTTGAAAATGCTTGATGCCCTGAAAGGGAACTGAAAAATGATTCCATCACAGTCACCGTGACTGTTAAATAATTTTGTATTTAACAACAATTACTTTTGCAGAGCCAAGAGGGACTTGAGCCATCGAAGCAGAGGTGGTTTTTCGGAGGCAAATTACTTGGCGATAAGATGCACATAGAGGAGGCAAAAATTCAGCCTGGTTACGTTATACAAGTGATTGTTAATTCGGAAAAAACAGACGACAGTCCATCTAAGACTAGCTGAGCGCGACAAAGCAGCTTTTTATTAACATTATTATTATGACGACTATAAATATTAATATTATAATTATCGAAACATTTTTTTGTGCGGCACGCTTCTATATCAAAACAGCAATCGGCAATGAGCGCATTCCTGCACGACAATCAAATTTATCAATTTTCGCATTTTCCTCCATCCCCAAAGAGCCCATTCGTCTTTTCTTTCTCAACCAAACTCTGTCAAAAATCATATTTACTAATGATTTCATAAATTATTGAATAGGTATGATTTTTCAGAGATTTGTATGGTGAACGGAAATTTAAAAAATGATATTTTGTACAGGAATGTGCTAATTCAAAATAACGAAAAAACAATAGATAAATATGTACAGTAAGGTCGACTGAAGTTTTACTGCATAGGTGTTTTTTTTTGCATTAATATATATAAATTAGAGAACTAAGTAACTGAAAATTCGTATTTCGAAATGAAACTCACGAATTTTTCAGTTTTTTTTTTTTCATAACAATGGCTCGAAATTATTTCGTCACGTAATTTTGAGTACAATAATTATGTTTTCAGTTTCTCGATTTCAAGATTAGTGAGATTTTGGAAATTCATCGATCATCAGGCCTAACGACGCCTAAGTCCCGATTTTACATTGCTCCGTTATTTTGCTTTTTCTAAATTCGTTCGATGTTGTCACATTTTGTATTTTGATAAAAAAAAAAAAACAATCATCCAAATATTTTGTTCGTTGTCTTTTTATCAAGTGAGTTTTAAAAAACCCGATAGTTCACGATTTGGTCGCTGAAGAAGCATAGAATGCAAGGGAATTCCAGAACTAGCGTCCGTCCTAGAATCGGACGGTGTGCAGGGAAAATTGGATCGAAAAAGGGTCATTTGAGCACGAACGTCAAGTAAGAATCATCACTGGGAACTCGAAAGTTTCAGCCGAATTGAAATTTCGCGATAAATTAATCATCCAAATCGAAGAACAAATTTTCACTCTTGATAAAAATCCGATTATTCTTTTTTTTCACAATTTTCGCACACGCTTTAGAGTCCAAGTCCTCGAATAATTAATGGTTTATTGATTAACGGGGCATGACTTTGCGTGCGCCAAGACAGCACCGTGTAATAATGAAACAAAAGGCAAAAGAAAAAAAATATCAAACATGAAAACATAACTTGATAGAAGAGCGTCACCCATAAAAACTTTATCAGCATTTTCAAAGCTTTTTATGTATATCACGAAATTGTACAATTGCGAATACTTCGATGTGTCTGAGCTTGTGGAAAGGAAAGAAAAAGAAAAACGATGACACTGTGGTGTGTGAATTGTTCTCTCCGAACACGAACATCCATGAATAAGCTAAGGCAAAGGCTCGTAATGGGAAGTTGATAAAAATGCATTTACGATAATTGTAATATTTTTTTTTTTATTATTGAGGGTTAGTCGCAAAAATTCCGTTTTATTAGACCGACCGAAACGAAAACGAGTGGAATTATCTTATGGCCACGATTCTTTATCTCTCCTGTTGATTCGTACATAATCATAATAATAACAATTATTATTCATACCAGATTCCGCAAGGTTAACAAATTGTGATAACAAACGTCTACGGTTCGTTTATTCGTTCCGATCGAACTGACGAAAAAGAAATTTTCCTTTTTCTTGTTAACACAAGAAAAGGGAAGAAGAAGAGCGTGATACAAATTTGAGACTCGCCCACACCGCTACATTGTTCGAATCCTGTTTTTGCTTTCTTCAAATATTATCTTCTTTCTCTCAATTATTTGTGAAGCACAATAACGATTTTTGCGATATATATATATATAAAAATATATATATTTTTTTTAAACAATGTATAAAGTTTATCGAGTGCTCAAACGCCTGTAGAATTAGAACGAAAAGCAAGCGCAATGTTTTTTATTTCATTACGTTTTTCCTGTTTTTTTTCCGAGAACCTAAGCATCGAAGCACCAATCGCAATTTTTATTTGAAAAAGTACATGACTAGAAGAATGGTGGATAGCGAAAAATGGAGAATCGGCGGAAGACGCGAGTTCTGATTTCAATTGATTTGAAATCGTGTTTTTTTTTTTTTGTAAATAGTCAATGGCATGAGCAAAAAAAGATCCGCGTAATATTGAGGAAAAAAAGAACAAGTGCAATTTATCTGATGCGTGGCGAAGCCCCTGTTTTTGTGTAGACATGGCCACGTTGGACCAAAATATGTACGAAAAACACGTTTAAAATGAAAATAATGATAACAGTAATAATAATAACAACAAAAACGAATAAAAACATTTTTAACGGAGAACAAAAATCGAAGAATGACTGATTGGAAACGACAAATATAGTACGACTGCCAATAATAAAATTATTTATAAAACTGTAAAAAAAATCGAATCCCCGCCTCTCCTCTTTGTAGCAGATGAAAAAAAAATCAGGATTATATAATGTTGAAACGGATAACAAGAATTGTTAACGCAAACTGTTTTTAACAGGAAAAACTTTTTATTATAATAAAATATAGTCGAAAGAGGGGCAAAATAAACACTAATTAAGCAGGGTTTTTCTAAAATAAATCGTCGAAATAATGATAAAACAAAAGAATGACACATTTTCTAATAATTCGTTCGAATTGAGATCACGAGTAGAAAAACAACGGACAAAGGAGAAGAACAAGATATCTCAGTCGGCATACACGTTTGTTGCGTATTAACTTTCTCATAAACCAGTTGGCTTTTCTTTCTCTTTTTTGAGCAACGAAAAGCACCAAGATTTTGCCATTTTTCACTAACGAACTGAGATATTTAAAAGCGAATTTTTACGAGCTTCTATTTCACCACTTGGAATTGAATCGTTTCTTTCCGGTGAGTGGACTTTTGTAACGTGTTAATGAGTTTTTGTTTTCTCGTTACGTAACCACATATTCAATACACGATGCATCGACGAAATAAAATGAAAATTATACGTTCTTGGCTAGTTTTCCTGCGTCTTTTATTGTTTCTATCTTTCCCCTGGAGGATTTTTTTTTTTTTTTTATGAAAATCGAACATAATTGCCGACCCGGTGGACGGTTTTGATTTTCTAAATGTAATCGTTTCTTCGATCACACATTCTTCTATTTCAGGGTGAACTTTCCTTGAGATCCTCGTTGATTTATGTTGATTTATTTTCATTTTTATTATTTTCTGTTGAATGAAAAAATGTACAAATATTTTACAGACCTTAAGGCAACGAATATGAATGTTTCTATTATTTTATGATTTTCTTGACGTTCTTCATCTCGTGACAGAGCCATGTGACCGCGCTCAAAAGTATAAGACTTCCGGATTGATGCATCGCCGCTAACGGGACTAAAACCTGGTACACCAATGTCGTTATTCCTATAAGTACTTGAAGGTAACCCGCGCACACAACCGCTTTGACCGCAGCAGATCCGCGACCCGGAAGGTTGAATTTTCGGGATCTCAGCCCCATTAACGTTATAACGGTGAGAGTCGTCATTCCCTGGAAATCAGTATTATCGTTAAAATTCGATTCTGTTACTTTTTTGCATAACGTAATTTTCATTCCTTATTAATGACATATCAAGAAGTAAGGGGCCACGCGCTTCCAATCGAACGAAAAGCGGAAAGAAATTTTTTTTTTTTTTTCACTATTTACAAATGAGTAACGAAAGGAATCAAAAATGAAGAAAACACGTGATCGTTCAAGTATAACAGAAGAAAATTCAAAAATTACCAATATTCGATGATTGAACTGCACTGTAGTGGGATTTTCGGTGATATTTTTAATGGCAGGTGTGAAGACCAACAAATCTTGAGGGATCCATCGATCAGCCATTTTCGGGAAGGTATTATAGATCATACCAGCATCGAGACCAGCGACGAAAGCCCCAGAAATGGCCGTGGCGAAAACGAGTCCTTTGGTTGTGAAAACAATGCGTTTGAATTTTAATAAACCGGTGTAAAAGTTTAAGGGTATTTTTCGAGTCCCAAAAAGATCGACATTGAATTTTTCCGCTGGGAAGAGATGGTCGAATGCGTTGTAAAGTAGACCGGTGTAAAGTAACAAAGCCAAGCCGAGATGAGAGGCCAGTCGATATTGCGAGACTCTTGGAACGTCGGAAGGACCGTCGAAACGATCTTCCAAGCCTGATTTCACCATGTACCATCCCAACAGACCTTGCAGTCCTATCAACGAACCCAAAACCAATATTCTAGGCTTGACTGCTGGCGTTAACATTCCTTTTGCCCAAAAAAACGTCGCTGGCAATACGAACGTTATTCCTATCAATCTACCCCACATTCTGTGCATGTATTCCATCCACCATATCTTCTTGAATTCCTCCAATGTCATTCCCTTATTCATTCTGCAAAAAAATGTACTTTTTTGAGAAATACAACCAACACTTTTTACGCTGAACTAAATAACGAGACCCAGGATAAAGTATTATATTGAATCAAGCCTGCATGGACAGATAATTCAGAGACATTTAGTTTCCTGGTACCAAATCGTCCCTCTGAGACATTTGAGCAAATACGTAGAGATTTTTCATCTAAAATTGGGCGAAAAATGTCAAAGATTGATTTCCGTTCTATTTTCAATAGAATACGAAAAGAAAATTACTCAAAACTAGCTGAAATCCTTTAGAGGCGTGACGTGGACCAGGGAGCTATAATGCCATAGCAATTTTTGATAAAACTTTCAATAAAAATTGAAACCAAATCGAATGGAACCACTCAAAAGAAATTGAAAGAAAAAATCACCAAAGGGCACAAACAAAAAGCAACCACAAAACTAATACACTGTCTTCTGCCAGGAAATCGTCTTACATTTTGTACTCGGGATATGCTTTGTATCTCTCGAATTCTTCGATCCATTGTGCCTCTCCAGAGGGCATTTTTTCGCCCAAAAATTTCCAAGTCACCATCGACAATCCTGACTCTGTAAGTCTCGTTATTCCACCTGAGCTCGCGGAAGGGTCAAAAAGACAATGAATCAAGGATTTTCCCAACATCGCTATCATTTATTTAATTAAAAAAATAAAACAAGTTTAACAAATATTTCACAGTTTACTGTATTAATACTGAAGTATATTCATCTTTGTTATTATTTCATCGAATTTCTTCGCTGAATTTTATACTCTCTTTTTTATATTCATGGAATTATTTGCCGTAAGTTTTCTCTACAGCTTGTTTAACGACGTGACAAACAGAATAATAGCAAATTGTGTAGCTCATTGTACCTAATGCCACCGCAACAAACACCATTCCGCTGCAAATCAATAACCAAGAACCAACGATCTTTTGTGATCTTCGGCCCATTGCAGAGGCGTGCCTCACTGGTAGGGTTCCAGTTCTCTTAAGCAAACCCTCGATCTGTTGAAGTACAGAAATACATTTAAGACTTGAAATTTTTTTCTCCAGCAACAAAATTAATTGAAATCTTCAGATCAAATGTATAAGAAATTGTTTCCTTGATGTAGTGCCTCCCAAGAAACTTAAAAATACTCCGAACATACATAATATGCACACAAACATTTCTCAAGAACCAAAGAATGTACAAAACTATAAAGAATTTATGTGTCAGGTTATGAAATATTTAAAAAATAAAATCGTACTTTCCACTGTTCTATAAAAAGGGAAAAGACAGTTTTGGAAACTAGAAATATTCCCATTAAAAAATGTGAGAAATGTTTGTTTCGCTATAATTTCTTTCCTTATCAATTCATTGAAATGGAATAGAATCAAGTTTGTGGTACACAAAAATTATATGAAGCAGGAATGATGGATTATTCATGATGTTCCATGAGCATAATCTGATATTGATATTTCTTCGTTTGATAATGACCAAATATTTCCACAGATTTCAATAATTCCGCATAATATTTGATTACTGCATAAACTTCTACTTGTTAATAAAACAGTACTTGTTGTGAGAATTTTTGTTACTTAATAAATCTGGAATGATGCAAATCACTGTCAAAACAAGACATTGTCGGAAATATTTGTGATAAAAAGTAGAGGTGCTCGGGTAAACAAAAAACCTTGTGAAAGTTTAATTTTTGATTAATTATGCAATTTGAAATTGATTGAAAAATACTTATGGTGAATGTGGAAAATGATAAAAATTTTATGATTTACATAGTTGTTGATTTTCTCTCATTGATGATTTATTAAATAGCATTGTAATCGATAAATAACCTGAGCGAACTGAGTTTGGCCCCTTCGAAACAGTTTGAAGCTAAAACTGGTAGATTGGCTCTTTTGAGCGGTGTGATAAAAGCATCGAGTTCCGAATGCATTTCTCAAGGTTGCTCCGGTCGGAGCAAGCCTTGTACAGCTCCGAGCGATACTCAACATGCTGAAAATAATTGACGATCAAAGACTGAATCAGAAGTTTTGATTATGATGAACGACTTTCAGGATTGTGATTTTATTTACTTTCGCCGATCGACTCTGTGACAACTGCCCGTACTGATGCAATGAAACTTTAATCACTCCCTTTTTTCACAATATTCACTGATTTTAAGAACCTTTTGCTTCAAAAAACCAGCGACACTGATTATTTAAAACTTAATTAGTCCATTTCTTTTTCCCCTTCGCTTGAACTAATTTGAAGATCTTTCGGCACTTTCGTCGGGTCGGGCGAGCGGCGAATGTCACGTTTAACCTTTATTTTCTGTCGAAGTCGGCTGGTTTTAGTTTCACGTTTTACTGTTGAGTGCCACCACTGCAGTGCGATACAACTTCGAACTAAAAAAAGTAATAACCTACACAAGTAATGCAGTGTATGACAAGATATATCTGTATGCATAAAATCATAATTTCAGGTTGGACTGGGTTAAACAATAATCACTTGAACTATGAATTTCGTGGAACCTTTGAAATATGTAAAGATTGATCCGCGATCAGCAAAAATGGTAAAAAAATGATCATATTTATTTCGCCAAAGATGTCACGAGGATTGCGATTTATTTCAACTAATTGATGTCCAACTTACATTGAAAACCAAACATACCTGAGTCCGCTGAATTTCCACTCGAACGTGCTTCGGCCAGATTGTTATTGTTTTGACAGCTATCTAACCTAAAAATGAGCAACAAAACGAACGGTGGAGGCAAGTGGTTTCCCAAATTCTAGATATCAACTGAATCAATGAAACAACAAAAGTTAATCACAATAACGTGTTAATAATTTAACACCTGTATAATGGTCCTTTCGTTTTTCCTCATCACCAGGAGATATCGATCCGGTACAGGAGATGCTTGCAGGTAGAATCCGTGAAGTAGGAAATCACGCTATATGGAGTTTGTCCAGCTGCAAGCCTGGTTTTGGAGTTGATCAACTGCGCGATAACATTACGGAAACTTATTGGCAGTCTGACGGTCAATTGCCTCACCTCGTTAATATCCAATTCCGGAAAAAAACTGCGATACGTGATATTTGTATCTTCACCGACTACAAACTCGACGAAAGTTATACCCCGAGCAGGTAAATTGATTCCTTACTTTGCTTTTTTCCAAATACTGCTGCTGATGTTCGTAGAGTCCATTTCGTGTTCATTACTCTTCCAATCATTCAACGTATTGCAAAAATCCTTGAAAACTCGTCTTTACTACGTAGAGCTACAAACTAGGGTAAATATGTACCCCAGGCGAACTATAAATTTTACATTCCTTAGTCAGTTTTTCAGCACTTTTAGGTATTTAAATCGAGTTCTTACCAACAAAGCCTTCGATAAATAGAGTTTGCTCTTCAACATTTTCTTTGGCATGAGAAAAACAAAAAAAATCATGTACCATAAGTCAGATTACTGGGTCCGAAACGATTTTACAAACAAGAAACCCGAGGAGTAAATATTTACCCCAGTCTTCAGTTTAAATGTAAAATAATGAGTTTAGAGTTTTTTCACTATACACTTTTTTGGTAACCACTGAATACGGAAATTTTCATGGAAAGGAATAATGGGATGATAAACGTTATTCAATGTTGGAAATGTAACTTTGGAGTTAGGCGTGATCTGTGAATTACAATCGCCCTTGAATTTATGCTGTTTTTTTATAGAATAAGCATCAGAGCCGGAACGAATTTCAACGACCTCCAAGAAGTGGAAGTAATGGATCTTAATGAACCCAGTGGATGGGTTGTCATCCCTATAAAGGACATGAACGATAGACCCATACGAACATTCATGATCCAAATAGCTGTGATAAGTAATCATCAAAACGGTAGAGATACGCATATGAGACAAATCAAAGTCCACAGTCCTGCTCAGGACATCTTAGGACCACCTGCCCCACATATTCCTGGACAGTTTCTTACTAATGAATTTCAAAGATACGCAACAATCAGATAATTCCTATGTTTCTATTCCAATTCGCTTAGTTCATTAATTTCTTTCCCCATTTCTCCTGAACATGGAAAAATTTATTTACCCAGAATTATCATCGATCGAATAAATGTGTTCATTGGCAACGTGTCTTCTTATTTATGATTTTCCAACAATGGGAATTCGTATATTTGGATGAATGGCCGAAGAAAAAAAGTTAAGCTTGACACTCTGATGTAAACATTCGTTTACATCAGACGTTTCGTTTACCATGTTTCCTTCTCGACGACACCTCAGTCTCTCGTCGTACGGGATGAGACACACATCAATTTATAATGTCGACGCATCTGTTGTTCTTTCTTACGTTCACATTTATGTGTCGCACCATCCCCGCGGTACATGACGAAAATTTAGGCCGAGTTCTCGAGTCCACGACACGTTTTTTTCATGGTTTGAGACTCGAGTATGGTACGAAAATAAATTGAGTCGTAAACATCGTAGTGTTTGATTAAAAACAATTATTGTGAAGAAAACGTTTGGATTGCAGAATCTCAATCGCCCAACTCCGAATTATACCGTTCCATTGACGACCGTATCAGCGAATATATGAATAAATTGAAAAAGTCAAGCATCTTGTCGAGAGGAAAACGTCAACTCGATGTGGACAAAGGTAAATCTAAATTTTTACCATTTTCGTTCTTTATCGTCAAAAATATATTTTTCATTAACAAATTTTGTGTATACAAACAAGAGATGGCAGAAAATTCCATGGGTAAAATATACATAGTTTCTATATAAATATACAATCTGTATTCTTCGTTCGTTCATGATTTTTTTCAGCTTTAAAACAAAGTGAAAACGTGGATAGGAAAAAACATGATTTTCATTAAAAAATTTGAATCATTAAGTACGTGGAAAAATATAGAATAGGTCTCGATCATATCGGATTGTAAAAATAATGTATATATGAAGAATATCTCTGTATAAAAATTAAGGGGCAATTATGAACAAAAAAATTATATCCATAAAAACAAAGTCACATAAAAATCAATAGGATTATTCTATTCTGTAGAGAGCGCAGTTTTTCCTTCGACACCAAATAGTTCCTTGAAAACATATTGACAACTGTGTTCCGTAAGATATTTAAACAGTTGTCCCATGTCGTTATGTTTATCTGTTGTTGGAAATGATATTTCTTGAAATTTACTAAACTTTCGATAGCTCTCTAAATTGTTGTCAAACAAATCTTCATGCTCCATGAATTTGACGAGAATTTTGTGCCAGTTCATCGCTTTGATCTGTAACGAAATTAACATTTGATCAAATCTTCACTGATTGGGGGAGGGAACCGTTTTTTTTGCAATCTTTTTTTTCAGTGGATCACTTAATTATGAGGGCAAATATTTATAATCTCTGATTCGGTAAAAAAATCTTGTTCAAATAATTTTTCAACGTTTTGTGTCCACGGAAAATAGTCGAATGGCTAAATAATGCCATGAATCGATGATAAAGAGGAAAAATCGATGGACCAAGGAATAAATGAATAAAAGGAAGAAAAAACAAACAAATAAATGAATAAATTTTTGGAATTGGTTCGAATTAACTTATTAATTAACGATGAAGGTATTTTTTAATTCTGCGGCAGGAAAGTTGTCTGTATTCTCTGATAATGGTTAAGGGCCTTCGTCTTCATTAATTATTGATTTAGGAAGTGACTTTTTTTATGTTGAACGTTTATTTTGGAAAATGTGAATCGCTTAATTGACTCACTTTTTGCCACCAATATTCACAGTCATCTTTAGCGCCTTCGATGCAAATAATTCCTGGTTTTCCGGCAAGGCAAAATCCCGTGAGAGAATTTTCTTTCGCCTCGTCAGCGATATCCTTTCTTTTTAAATTGCTATATATGTGGTGACTGTAAATCCAGTATCTAGCAAAAATCAAGTTTTCTTGAACCACTTCCTTCTTCTTCATCGTCCCATTCTGCTTCTTTAAATTTTTTTTCGAATCGCCAATATATTCATCGAAATGATCTTGTGTCCAAGTAATTAACGAATAAATACAAGGTTCATCGATTTCTTGGAGATCCACAAAACTTTTCAGATCATCGTTCATTCGGGTCTGTTGGACTCGATCGAGGCATGAACTTCGCACGTAAATCTCGGGCCTTCCCTCGGGATAATCGAACGGCAGATTCACTTGCAGTTCAGCTGTTCCCTATTTTTTCCCCCCAAACAATTGAAACACATATTAGATTAGAAAACCTTTTTTCACGATTTTGATAGGAGAAAATAATTGATCAAGATATTTTACGATTTTGTTCAATCGAACCATTTTTTTCACTTCGTCTCAGCGACTTAGAATTGAACTCTCCCATACAATGAGCAAATATAATCCTTGACTACCCAAAAACATATTTTTCGGAGTAAAAATCTTCGAGCCGGTTCATTCCGGATTGAGCAAACTTTTCACGATGATAAAAAATTATTACATCAGATTGGAAAGTTATTTCCATATGTTCGAATCGACAACGTTTTCTTTCACTCATTTCGAATTAGGTTCCAAAAATGTTTCTACTCCAAATCGAATCATTATTTTTTTATGCACTGAAGCATGAAATTACAGTCGAGCCTCCCAATATGTCAACATTGTAGAAAAGTGAATTGAAAAGAAAAAAGGAAATCCACGTGGTGCCGTTGAGTTGTCAAACCGGAAGCTAGACTCTACTGCTCTACAGAGAAATATTTTTAACGCTAGTGACGGCACTTTTCGTGTGGCATGATCATATAAATTTTGGAGCAGTAACATTTTTTGGACCATTTTCGATAAATAATACGGAATACTGAAGATCTGATATTTGACAAGTTTATAATGATTATGAGAAGTATGATTGCGAGTGTAGCGATTGAGATAAAGAATTCTTTCAGCAGTATTCAAGAGAAAAAAACAAATATTTCGTATGATGATGTCGATGACGACGGTTTTGATAAATACCTTGGGAATCGTAATCTCGATAGAATATTCAAGTTTCAATGGAAGACTGTCACGATTTCCGGAAACGAATTCATTGATATCAGCCAAATTTCCATGATCAGCGATCGTTAATTCTTCCGGATAAACGGATTGTAATGCTTCTAATTCGCATACCTGAGTCTCTAGTTTTTCTTTTATCTCTTTGAACGTCGCCATTTCTGTTTATCACAACAATACTCATGCGTAACATATGTTCCGGGGAGCTAGCTTCCTGATACGAATTCCAGACGCGTTCACACACGACACGCGTTGTTTGTTTTATCTACGAGTATTTTTATTCGTAAACAAACTGGAAGAGTAAAAAAAAAAACATTCCGGGCTGATTTGCTTGTCAGGTAAGAGTGTTGGAGTTCCCGAGGTCGCCGCTAGACTGAGCTCTCGAGAGTTCTGGTCGATAAAATAAATCCCGACACTTACTCTCAGTCGGTAATTGAAAACTTGAACAATTTATTTGTAATATATATATGATTTATTGTTAATAATTACAGATATCAAAATTATGATGGGATTCGAGAGACAAGCTGGCCTTGAGCTCTCGCAAATGATTGATGTGACTTTTTTCGGTTATCGAAATGAAAATGGTTCGCGCTGGTACGCGGCTGCGCTCAACTCTTCGGGGATTTCCCTATATCTTTACGAGGTGAATAAGTTTCAACTGGAAGCAATAAAACGGAAGTTACAACCTTGATTTTCGGTTTTTTTTACTCCAGCCTTCTCATACGTTCAGCTTGAAAGGATTTGCCAAAGTGAAACATGGTAGTCGCATAGTTTCTCACAGTTCGGAAAACGCCACGATTTTTCTCGTCCAGCGGTCGATGGGCGATGCTCACGTTTTTCGGATGAGGCAAGCTAATGCGAGAAAACTTTTCGAGCGGGTTCAAAAAGTTGTCACACCGAATGCGACTGATTTGGCTATTTGGCAAGGAATGAAGAAAATATACTTGGCTATTTCGTCTCCAGAGAAAATCAGCGTGTTCATGTGGTTGGGCGAACATTTCGATGAGATACAATTTTTGAAAATTGGCGCGAACAGAATCGTTGCCTTCCCGACCGGTGGAGCCATGCATCTGGTCGCTGTTGACCAATCACGAACCACTATCTTCAAGTTTCTTCTGCAAACTCGAGAATTTGTGCCTTTCCAAAGACTTGCAGGTGCAAATGCCGTTACACAGTTTAAAATTAAGGAAGGTCATCGTGGTGAATATTTTCTTGCTCTAGCTGGTGATTACTCGACCGTTGTGTACAAACAGTCGAAACATCGCTTCGTTCCTTTCCAAGAAATTTCACGCGCCAATAAAATTACGGCGTTTCATAACCAAGCCGCTATTTCATTGTTCCTCGTTCAAAATCGCAGCATTAATGTCTTCCAATACGACGGTTGGAAATTCATCGAGTTGGAAGTGAAAATTACCGGAATTTTCGATATTCGATGTGTTCCTCTGGGCAATGAACATTTTTTGGCTTTGGGAGTCGAACAATTGAACGATTCCAGTCAGAACGGGACAAAAACCGATGGAAGTTCCCGAAAAAACACGAATAAAACTTCGACCCTATATTCGTGGAATTTAAAAAAAGTAATTTGGGCAACAAAGGAGACTTGGCCGAGTCTACGGGAAAAAACGAAACTTTGGTGCACAGATACGTTAAAAAAGTTACCGCCGATTACGCTCGACTTGCCGCAACTCGAACGTCCGTTACGAATCGAACGCGGATCGATTGAAACTCTTCGTGCCCATGAAGTAAGATTTTAAGCTTGTAAAATAAACATTTTTGAATAACCTATTTAATTTTCGGAATAAAAAAACAGCGCAGCATCAATCGTACAACTGAAAAATCTTAATATATAATCTCGACGATGCTACACCGTGTTATTTAAAATTCACGAATTCAGAACACCAAGAAGGAAGGATTTTTATTGGATTTTATTTCCGATTCTGGATAAAAAATTAATATAAAAAAACATCAAATTTGCAGATAAATGGAGTTTCTATGGAGAACTTGGAACTGAAATCCAAACGAATGAATGAAATATTGTCGGAAGCCAGAAAACAAGAAAAATCATCGAAAAATTATATTCCGAGATTAAATCCAGTGTTCAAAAGTATAAGTGCCTCGAATGTGCGTATTAATGGTACGAGTATGTGTCATGCCAAAAATACGGTCACTGAGGAAAAAGATTCACTTATGGAAAAAGTACGATGGCTTGACAATGATGATCAAAATTTGTATTTGGAGAGCGCGACCATATCGTTCTCAAAGAATTTACCGTGTCCTATTCCGGCACCGGAAATTGATGATGTGATGGTCGATGGTCTTGTTAATGGGATTTCTTTTCGTAATTTTACGAATGACGTTCTCAAGGTCACGGGAGATCAAATATTCACAGGTACAAAAACTGATGATTTATTTGTTGAAAAAACAAATCGATCCTTCTGATTACAGGAATTCGATCATGTATCCCGAGCAATTTCATTTTTAAATTCGCCCCCCCCCCCCCCCCTTCCACAGTCTTTCAAGCAGCAAAATTTCATTTTCTAGGCTCTCCCACATTCGCCGAGCTCCGAGTATCGAACGCAAGAATCCCTCTAGATATTTCATCGAATTTTTCACGCCAGGAGATTGCGGCGTTGAACCTCGAAACAGACGAGCTCACCATCACTTCCGGTGATTTTTTGTTGCCCTTGAACGGAGATTATGGCACTGTGATGACTGGTTCGTTGATAATTTCGGGAGCTCGAATAAAAGGGGGCGTAGATTCACGAGGGAAAATAAATGGCACCGCTGGCAGCGAGCTGTCACAAATAATTAACATACCGGAACCGATAGAAATATCGGGCAACATAACCCTAAATAATATCAAAGTTCTTCAGGATTTTCAAGTCAACGATTTGAAAAGTAAGGAAGGAAAATCGTACAAAGACATTATTTCGAAAGCCTTACCTTTGAATTCCAGTCATGTGGGAGTCCGCTTTGAATTCCGAAGCGACAAAGTGGTGAGTTATATGATTTTTTTACACGATGAATAACCTCATATCACTTTCTTACACGAGGAAAAATTATCGCATTGTTCAGTCCTGGGACAACGTCACTCTACGAAATTCGCCCTACAAATGGCTTCCGAAAAACCGTCCCGGCGATCATGTGATCACGGGACACAAAATTGCAACGCAGCCGGAAATAATTCTAGGGACTTTGGCTCACGATAATCTACCAACCCCGAGGTATGGAACAAGAACGGAGAAAAAAAACAACGGTTTCAATTTGAAAATTTGTCGAAACGCTCAGAGACTTCAACAGATGATCCACAACAACGATTTCCAGATTACCACTGCGTATGTGCGGGAGCGGTGCTATAAGCAAAGACATTTGGGAATCGAATCTAGTTATCGATGCAGGAACCGCAAAGTCCGTGAAAGCCAGAAATCTTTTTAACGGATCCGAATTGACGCGCATTTATTTGGACTCTGTCGACTCCGTGGAGAACATTCCTTGGAGATTGAAAAATTTGACTGGCCAAATCAAAGTGAAAGAAGCTCAAATAGATCGAGTTCATGGCGTGGATTTTCAGGGTATGTGCAACCTTTTCTTGATAGTGAGTTTTTTCATTTGCTTAAAATGTATTTTTATTTTGACTAATGTCGTTGTCGGCAGATTTAAAAAATAGTTTGTCGAAATGGACCGAGCCCACTCGTCTGAAAGGTCCCATTCAATTAAACAATTTAGACGCTCGCGAAATAATTACATCAGGCAAATTTCACATACCTCTACCCCTGGAAATACAAAATCTCCAGATCAAAGCTAATTTGTACGTTGGCACGTTGAATGGCATAATCGTTGAAGAATTTTTGAAAAACTCGGTTAAACTGGATGAAAATCTCTCGCTGACCAACATCACGTTCGGTGAGGAATTTTTTGTTATTTCCATAAAAATGCACAACTCATTAAAATACCCAAAAACGGGACATTCTTCTGAATTTTCACAAGTATTTCGCCAAGTGAATTATTTCAAAAAATGCTGCTCTGCTTTCATTTTTGGAAAACCAATAACTTGACCGAACATTTGTCCCAATATCTTCAAAATGTTCCTGTCTCAAGCTCAAATTGGAAAATTCATATTGCAGAGCTTTTATCTTTCAAAAAGCAACACTGAGCAGCATTTTTAGAATTTTTTTTTTATTGAATTATTCGAATGCATTCTTCAGAAATTCAACAATTTTTATTTCGTAGCTGGAGGACTCGATGTTAAAGAAATACATGCTTCAGAAACATCCTTCAGTCTTCAAGGAAATTTGGCAACAGGAAATTTGGGCTCGAAAGAAATATTTGGCACTTTTGAATCAGACAGTCTCAGAGTGCCAAATTTATTAAGCATCCCGCCATCCGATAATCCAATTAACGTTATTGCTGCTGGTGAATTTTCATCCTTGTAACATATGTTTCTTGAGTTAAAAGTTGGAGAACAATTTATTTCTAGGAATAATAGTTACATTCGCACTTTGAAAAATTCAGGACACGTACAATTTGTCAAGGAACCCAATATCACGAAGATCAATAACAAAATGTTGGACGAATTGTACAACGAAATTTTGTTGACTGACAAACCGATCAACATTTCTGCTGAATTCATCGAGTTCAAAAATGCTACTTTTGAAAGTGACTTGACGATATTGGTAAGCGAGAAAAAAATGAAAAAGGTTCATGACACTTTCGAAGAATTGACGTCCATTTTGAAAATATTAATTCGCTCAAGTAGAAATCGCGTCAAAGAATATTTATAAAATACAAATAGTGAGCTTTTTACAATTGCTAAGTTTAAATATTTCTCCATACTTGTAAGACACAAAATCGTAATCACTGGATCATTTTGCGAGTAATACTCGAATTGAAACAAATGAAACGAACAACGTACTTAGAAGGCTATCAAATTTGTACGTGTTTTTTTATTATATTTTTTTTTTTAACGTGTTGCAGCAATCTTTCGACACTCCGAATCTCGGTCCATGGGTTAATGTGGAGTCTCGTTTGTTGAGTAAAACGAAATCACAAGTAATAGATGTCGAAGCATCTTTTGCGTCAATCACAGCTCCAAAAGTCGTTGGATCACAGAACTCGCATTTGCGATCGAACATCTCGTGGCTTTACGACTTGGAGTACAATTCTTTGAAAAATAACGGGCCACAAACAAGCACGGACGGTTGGAATTTCGAGGAGTTGATAGTAACAGGTATTATCAAAATTCTTGTAATAAATGAAAATTTCAACACTTATTTTTTCATTGTTTAACGAAATAAATTGCTTTGCGGGTTCTCTCAGGCAGTTATGACTTCCGCGGTCGAATAAACGGCCTTGATTTTTCCACGGACATCGTGAGACACGATGTGAAAAAAAATATCGTCAGGGGACAAAAATCATTTCGAAACTTGAAAGCTCACAATATCAATGGATTAAAATTTGGTAAATTCGCACGTAATACATTGAGAAAAGATAATGGGGAGCAAACAATCGTCGTTAAGGGATGGAAAACGTTTGGAACAGTCGAAATGAGGAATTTGAGGTTTGGCTTTTAATAAATGAACATTAACTTGTTAGAAACAAAAATTCAAAAATCAATTGTTCAATTCCCAGCGGCATTAGGCATAATTATATTTCCAAACTGAAAAAAATGTTAGATAAATTGATTTTTCAAATTTCGATGAAGCGAAAAGTTAAAGTTGTGCGAAAATTTAGGAAAAATAAACATGGTTTTTAATTATCAATTCACAGAGTGGAGGGAACAGTGATGGGTAAAAATATTGAAAATTCGTTACTCAAGTCTGGGAAGCAGATTCTTCAAGGGTCAAAAATATTAAGAGGCTCGATTACGTCTCCGAGCATCGTAACCGAAGGATCGGTGAATGGCGGGGACCTGAAAAACTTTGTCGAGCAGCAGCTCAAGAAAAATTCATCATCTCCACAAATCATCAAAACCCCAATTCATTTTAATAATGAGTTAACAATATTCGGCAACGTGACTATCAATGGACTATACAATGGTGCTGAGTTGAAAAATATTAAGAATATCACAGAAAAATTGGAATCGATGAAAGAGAGAATTTCGGAGTTGACCAACTTTGCTGACGGAATTGAAATGGCAATCGACAGTGAGTTTTTTAATATTTAAAAAAAAAGAAAACTTTGTTGGCGCGGTTCTGTTATTTTTTCCAGGTATTTTGATTCAGTTTCTGACTCCAAAATCGATCAAATAAAAATGGAACTTCGAGCAACTATTTTATAAGATCGCAGTAGAAAAATGACGTTTTTCAATTCTCATCAGAACGTGCATTCTACTGGGAGAGTTTGGAGCTGGTACCAACAGATTCTGAACCACTGAGTTCTGAAGTATCGCGTACGGAAAAAACATATTTCGTCGATTTGGGCCACTGTGAGATCGTCGAGTTCTCTCTGTTTTGCGACCAAGCAACGATATTCCAACCAGTGTTAATAGTTCCCAGCGAGAGTCGAGTTCTCGATGCGCAGGTTATCGATTTTTCGGGGATTCCCCTTGTGGTATACGTTACCTCGGATCCTGAAGGTGGCGTATTCGTTTATCGTTACGATCCTGTTGCAAGGAATTTCTTCAAGTTCGCTGGTGCGTTATTGTAGCTTAGAATTTCATAGATTTTGCTTTTTTCCAAATTTTCGATCAAAAAGTTTATTCTTTATTTATTATCGTTTAATGCTCCTTCGTGTGTTTCAGATTTGTATGTCCCGGGCATCATCGGAGGATCGTTCACGACGACGATCAATCCTCTCTGGATCGCCCTTCGTTTGCGGGATCATTTGATGATTTTACGCTACGAAATTGATTCGAATTTCCAAGAATGGATAATCCCGGGTGATGGGCAATTCGTGATGAGCTCGACGCCCAGCAATGAATTATTAATATTCCGATACGACGGTGTATGGAAACTGGGCGGACTTGCTGGTCCTCGAAAAATTCTCAACGCGAAACTCGATGGCAAAATCGACACGTTCACTTTTGGCACCGATTATTTCGTTCAATTGACCGATAAAAATATCACGCGTCTTCTGAAAAGTCGGTGGATCGGGAATTGATTGGAAATGAGAAAAAAACCGCTGTCACCGATAAAAAGTTTCCGAAAAACGTTTATAATCATGTTGCATAAAAGGATAGTTGTTGTAGAAGCGTATTGTTCGATCGGTTGCCGTGTTAAAAATCGATGGATTATTAAAACTTATTTATTATTAATTACAACTGTTTACATATGACCAAAGAAAAAATGTATACAAGAAAAATTCATTAAAAATGTAAATATAGTCACATATTTTGCATTGTTCCAATAAATTGCTCATCTTTTTACAACAAAATGATGATTTGATCCTTTTTGATGCATTCCAATGTACACGAATGAAATCGTGCTCCAATTTCATTCTCATGTATGCACTGAAAGAAAAGACATCGGTTTTCACTACAATACGCGTATAGTTTTTACGGTGAACTTTACCATAGAGCCGCCAACTATACGCACGTGTATGTATGCATGTGGTGAAAGTCAAAGTATTTATTCTTAGTGATATTTATATGAGCGGCCAAGGTCGACGCAGCTTATATTACATACATTCGTTAGTCTCGAGCTAATGTTCGTCAACGCTGCATAGATCAAAAGCTTTGTTACCGCTTTGTCTTTCAAAAATATCCAGCGAAACAGAATGATCAGCAAAAGCGTAGCGAGTTGACCGGTGTAAACAAGCGCGACTTCGTAAAGAAATCCAAACACATGGCCGACGTCAATACATGACCGGCGACCACGAGAGACGTAACCTAAAACTAGATTCACGCTCGTCTCGGGCATTCTCGTGGTTGGAGAAAAATAAAAGTTACATCTTCTTCTCCGGCAGACAAGATCAACGTGTATTTTTGTTTTTCTCATTGAAATGTTGAGTATCTCTACGTATAAAACAATAGATCGTTTACGTTGTAATAATGTAACACGACGGAACAATCAAAACTGAAAAACCGTAATTGTCGAGCGAATGAAACAAATGTAAATGACAGTTGAATCAATTTCTGTTGAAAACGTGTTCTGTTCGTCTCGATAAATGAAAACAAATCAATCACAGAGGTTAAGCGAAGGTTGATCGAACCGAAAACTTTGTTTTGAGTTCGGAAACATGGACGAGTTCTTGAAAATCGATTGGTAAGTGATTTCTCATAAAGTATCAGCCTATCGTTTACGATGACGAGAATTTGCAGAGATTCCTCCATTTTTTAGGAATCCTCCGCTCGAGGACATGCTCGAAGGCCCGTTTGTCAATATGGACAGATTCGTGGAGCATGGCACACTGTACAAAGCCTTAAGAGGCAACTTTTCCGATCCCTTCATTGATCTGCACGAAGACTTTGAATCGTTTGTCACCAAAGACCATGTTTCAAAAATTCTTGCTGAGAAATCTGAGCCAAGCGCATTGTCAAAAAATTCAAAACAACAAACTTCAGTGGCTGAGGCTGACAATAGCGTCACGTCCTTACAACGAACGGAGGAAGACTTGCACGAGAAAGCTCCTCGGGAATACGTCCCTGGAATCATAAAAAGCCATTTGCAGTTTCCAAAATCTTCCGAGTTGACTGCCCAACAGCACGCTCTTTGCCTCAAAGTCTTACTCCGTTTTTCTAGCTCTGCAAAACCCTCAATCACCGCCGCTGATAAGGAAGAAGTGCAAACTTACTTGGTAAAAAAACCATGATAAAAAAAAACGTATTTGACTCAGTGTTATCCACGATGCATGTTTTAAAAAACAATCACTAAAGAACCAGAAAAAGAGTCAAAATAATGGCAAATTTAGAAACATCCATGACCATATTTTTGAATAACAACGAATGCTGAAGAAATTATGAGACAAAACTTTCCATAGATCCTGCAAGATCAAAGAAAAATGATTAAGTTTACTGGAAAGTTATAAAATTGCTCAGATTGATTTTTATTTTTCTGCAATTAAAAATATAAAAACGTCTGAAGAGTTAAGGAACTTGTAGTGGAATTGTAGTTCCCTCGAAAATCATTCATTCTTTCAAAATATTTTGTCAATTTTTACTAAAACCGAGAACATGATTGAATTTTCGATTACCGCAAAGTGTAAAGCACGCGAATTTTTAAACACATTTGGAAAATAAACTGCCGTTCAGCAGGTCAAATCTTGTTCAATTTTCACTTTTCCAATATTGAACGGTTTTCTGGATGCAGGCTCGGAATAGTGGACGTGGGAGTCGAGAAAAGTTCCTCTAAATGTGTAACGCACGCCTACTAATTTGAACTTTTAAAACTGACTTCATTTTCGTGCAGAATTTGATGCCGATCATAAACAAAGAACAAGAAGCTTTCCTGGAGTTTGTCAAAGGCAAGTGGGACTCGACGAAATTTGATATTCAGGAACAAGAATTCATTAACACCCAGTGGCAGAAAAAAATAAAACGGGTTGATTCGCTGCCGAGATATTACGTGGAAGCTGAAAATATTCCATTGGTATCATCCACAAAAGCCGCCGTGAATTTCGAATTAAACTGTTTGGAAATGGTAAGTAAGCGACGAACTCTCGCTCATTTTTGAACGAATCTATTTATATTATTTTCTTTTTTTTCGCCATTATTGAAAAATATAAAGAATCCTCCAAAAAAAGTATTCAACCTAATTTCCCAAAAAAAAAACCACCTCGTGTCTTCTCTAGGGAGTTGTGCCGAAAGTTTTTTTGCCGAATCTCACACGGCGTGTTTTGATGTTGCCAAACGCGCCAAAAATGAATCAACGCTTTTTCTCCATAAACAATGACCGAGGGCCAGGAAAGAACGTAATCTTCAAAACTCACGTTAGCGAAGATCCGAATTGCGCAAAGCTAGCGAAGATGCACGATGCTGATTTAGTTATTTCTTCCGGAGGACTCAATTGTCTCGCATTGAACATCGATCCCAATATCACAACATCGTGGATTTTACCCGTTTCCGTAAAATGCATCAATGATAAAAAAGTTGTATTCATTGACAAACCGCTACCACCCGCAGGACTCACGGTTTTACAGAAAAACGCTTGGATGCATAAATACAACGTGAAATCACACTTGGCACATCCTTATCACTGCGGCGCTGCTAAGTACATAAAATTATGAATCAAATCTTGGAAGTACAAACCGGAGTAGATATCTATACCTGACGAGCTTCGAATTACGTTCCGAATTTAATTTTTTTGTACATAAGGCATTCAAATCGATCCTTCACCGACTAAACCTTGATAAAATAGAATTTTCTCTGACCCATTCTCTTTGGCATGACAAAAACAAAAAGATTCATGTACTTATAAGTCAGATTACGGCTTCTAGAATGATTTTACGAACCAGAAACCCGCGGGGTGAATATTTGCCCTGGTTTGTAGTTTAAAGGTAAAAAAATAGGTTTGTTTTCCGACGAGCAACTTAATATTTGTTTTGCTCATAAAGATCAGTCGGTTTTTCATTCGAACCGATTTTTATTTCCATGGGACCACTATTAGAATTTGGTTGATATGAAATTAGGGCCAATGACATTGAGCGTTTCTTGCCTATTGAAGATTGCACCGAGACCTTGACAAACCGGAGGACGATGAGGAAACATTCCCACGGACCGAAGAAATCGACGCGGACTCGTCGAATACCGGACAAGGGGACGAGAATCCAGACGAAACTCATCAGCAAGACCGCAACTTCGTCCCTCCACCAATGGGACACAATATTTTCTATCGACTCTTCAGCATCAGCTCTTCGGACGAATCTCAAAGCGAGCTAATGAAAAATAGGCCGGACAAAACTTACAAATTATTGGTTCGCACGAAAATGGATGGGATTCTGGTTAGTACAGTTAAAAATCTATGAATTCTTTCAATTACAAGGGCATATTTTTCGATAAAAAAAATGATGATATCAAAGGGCAAAAAAAATATATTTCTTCATCAGAAACCCTTACTGGCTCCCGTGCACGCGAGGAGCCATGCGAGATCCTTCAAAAAAGTTTTCATGTACCCTTTCCTATATAAAAATTGATAAAAAAAAATTGCGAGAACCGACGAATTTCGCAAGCATTGAAAATCTTATTTTGACAGAAAGCAAATAATGGCGAAGAATACTTGACTATGATCGCTGCAAAGGTCGAGCATCAATTAGCGTTAGGGGCTGAGGCGGTGTCCGTAGAAGAAGCTGCGAAACAGTGGATGTCTTTGACCTTCAGACCTGGTACAAGTCTCTTACGTAGTAAGTTGTCAACAGAGTTCTACTAGTTATGAGTTTTTTGGAAAAAAATTCTCTGTGAGTCACGAAATTGAATATTTTTCTTATTTGTATTTTTCTCCGTTCGTGTAATTTTCTATGAGCAGTACGAATGGAGGCAAATAGCATGGAATTTATACGGTGTGAAAAACGAACAGCATCGTCGATAAACAACGAAATTCAACGCCTTTACAGCCTGAAAACTGACGCAGCTTTGACTTTACTGTACAACGTTGTCGATAAAATGTCCGCTATGGATCCCGGTCAATATGTCATAAGGCATACTCCACGTAATCCAACATTTGCGTGCGTTTACAAAAACGTTGACGAGCCTGGGTAATTAAAAACATTTTTAACAGTTTTTCGACCATTGAATTTCATTAAAATCGTTTTTCTTCATACATAATTTCTTTTTATTATAATTTACTTCATAATTCCCGTTAAGACCGTAAAACTTCTGCTGCACTAGGAAAAACGCGTTCGATTTACAAACGGTGTACTGGGGCAACGAATTCCCCACGATACCAAACCCGCCGTGGCCACCTCTGGACAAAGTCGTCGTCACCCCCGCGTTGAAGGTGTTTAAAAGAATGCCGGCCATGTTTCATCCACCACGACATGCAAAACTGTCGAAAAAATCTCGAGGCGAGTTTTTGAAAGAAACCAATATTTGTCAATACATTTCTGTGTCCTGATTCAAAGTGTGAAAATATTTTATTGGAACCTTATCAAACGAGGCATTCGATAGATAAAAAATGATTGATTTTTTATGGACAATCGTTCGCCGGACCGCGGCGTTCCATAAGCTGTTGAGCTTTTTTTCAGGTGGAAAAAGTGCACGAGGCAGCAGAGGTGGCGGAGGTGGCCGAGGTGGTCGAGGTGGCAAAAGCAACAGAGGCGGCAAAGGGCAAGGAGGAGGTGCAGCAAAAGTGGCTGATGGTGACCGCAAGACTAAAAATCCAAACCCCGAGGGATAAAGGATTATTCCATGGAACATGCGTTGACGTTCTACGATGAGAAGAAAAACAAATGGAGGCGAATAAACCGAAAACATAAAGAACAAACGACTGCGACCGAAATTGAGAGGAAGAAAACCTACAAAAGAAATATCGTGACAGAGTAAACGCTTTAGCTTTGTTCTAATGTCGAAAATGTTCGATATAATGATGAAATATAGAAATATGGATCCTGGACTCGTAACGAGCCCAAAGTAAAAATGTTGGTGATTGAAGAATATTTTCGTGCCGGTTTGCTCGTGTATCTCTGGTCGAAATACTTGTGGCAACAAATATTGGAAAAACGACAGGTTAGTCCGGCGATCCTTTGAGAAATTCATTTATTTATAGAAAAACCGAATTTTTTGTCATTTTTTTCTTTCAGCTGAATATTTTGCAAACGTTCAAAGTTCCACCCGTTGAGATAAAAGATATAATTGACGAGGATGAATACGAAAATCGACGTAAGGCAGCTTTGCATCGATCGGGATTTGAAGTCTTCAAGGCAACGCTCGACATTGGTCTCGCTACGGTATATTTTTCATCAAGTTTGTCAGACACCTTGAAATTATTGAAATACTCATTGAAGTGTTCGTTCCGGCGAAATAAATGTTTTCAATGAATAAAAATTGTGTGGAAAGATTTTTTTTCAATGTAAAAGATCAAGAGGTAATAAAAAATGATGATGAATCGTTCGGAACGATAATGGAATTACTTTGCGGTCTGTGATCGATGGAACTATTGTTTCAGAGCTTCATCCTGTTCGAAGGTTTCCGTAAAATCTGGGAAACGTCGGGCGAGATCGTTGCGTACTTCAATATTCGAGATTCCGAGGAAATCATTAAAAATGCGTTGTTTCTGACGCTGTTAACTTCGGGAACGTTTTTCGTCAGTTTGCCATTTTCAATGCTCGAGATTCACTCGAGACCGCTGTCGGAAACGAACAAGCAAATAACCGTCACCAGCATTTTGTTGGACCATTGCGTAGCCCAGACTCTGCTGTTTCCCTTCGTTTGTCTTTTCATCGTTGCGTTCAAGCTCGGCGGAAACAAAACTATGTTGTGGGTGTTCGGCTTCGCGGAATTTCAACTGTTGAACGAATTGTTACTCGAAACAGAGCCTATGAAACTTTTGGAAAACGGTGACTTGCGAACTAGTATTACCGAAGTCACGAACAAATACAACTTCCCGTTGCAACACGTATTCGTGTCTACACGTATGAGGAACCAAAAACTCGTCACGTTACGAGGATTCCCAAGAGTCAAAAATATCGTTCTTAGCAAACAACTCGTTGGTGTTGATTCGTCAAACGGAGAATCTTTTTTCACTAATGAAGAAATCAATGCTCTCGTTGCTCGTGAATTGAGCCATTGGAATCGCAGTCACTTCTTCCTCAATTTCCTCGTCGATCAAGTACGTTTTCAATACTTCATTCCCAACAGCATTCCCATCTTTCCAACAGCAGCAAAAGATCCTTGACGAATAAGAGAACGATGTAAACGAACATTTGTCTTTCCTTCCTCCCAATTTGAAAACTTGCTAGTATTTTCTTATGTCAATAGTTGACGAGAGTTTCCCATAGACGAGGGAATTAATTGATCAAGTTTATGAACGTGTGTCTGCATAAAAAATGTTGCAAATAGTACACCGGTCTGGAGCGATCGTTTCTCTGTTGGAAATGAAGTAAATCAGAGCACTTTTTTCGTCACTACAATCGTTAAACAAACATTTTTTCAGACTCACTTGTGCCTGCGTCTTTACACGATGCATCGATTTTTGAACTCGGAGCGACTGTACGAAGCGTTCGAATTTAAAAGCAAGCCTCTCGCAGTGGGTCTGACCCTTTTGCAGTATTGTCCTTTGTTTGACGTGAGTTGAGTTGCGAAAGTAAAATGTCCATCTTTGATCATGAAAACTCATTGAGGAATTCTCATATTTTCGTTTTCGATCAGTTGTACAACTTCATCGCAAGAATAATTAATCGAAGACTCGAATTCTTTGTCGACGAGGACGTCCGGAGAATCCACGGCGATACTGCCCTTAAAACAGCAATAATAAAAATCAGCGAGTACACTGAATCCTTTCCTATTCAAGATCCGCTCTATTCAGCGTGCTGGAATTTCGAAGCTAGCTGCTATGAACGTTTGAACGCCCTTAATGAGTACCGTATCCCGTAAAAGTATGTATATAGATTATTCATCTTTAATTTTGTGTTTAACGAATTGTTTATTCATTCAACAATCAGTACAAACATTTGTTATTGTGATTTTCATCCGAAATAAAAGAAAACAACTTTTCTATCACTGTGGATCATTTCTATACTTAATAATTAATCATAATTACCCCATTTGTAAATTGTTCGGTTTTCCGGCCAAAAGTTTTGTTGAATTGGAATTTTTGTAATTGTATTGAATCGTATGGATTTTTGATATTTATACTTTTGAATCATTACGATTCCCGGAGTATACATGGCAAATTATTGTCAAATAATTCAATTTATGAATAAGATAATTCGTTATTCTAGATTCTAGGACATTTATGGTCCGTAGGGTTGGCAAAACTCATTTCTAACGCAACTGTACATGCGCAATAGCGGACGTAAATGTCACAAGTTTTTTTTATCATCGCGGCCGCGGCGTAGAGTGGTGCGGTGGTGTGTGCGCCGCGCCAGTGTCCGATACACGACGACCGAGCGACAGATTCCTGTTATCTTTTTCATGTGTGTTATTTTTTTTCTGTCTCTGTCGTATGCCATTATCACAAAACGTTTGGTAGGTGGCTCGTCTCGGGTGGTTGAAACGTTATAAAAAAAGTGGGCAGTGTTAGTAATAATGGCAGACACAACGGTGGATGCAACGCGGCGTCTGAACGTCAAAAAACAAACTCTCGATGACGCTTATGCGGCCCCAGCAAACTTTCTCGAGATCGACGTTATCAATCCGGAGACTCACGGTGTTGGAAAGAAACGTTATACCGATTATGAGGTTCGCATGAGGGTGAGTAACGAGCGAGATCGAATATACTGTCGCAAATCGGCTGATTAGCGATAAAGACAAAGAGAGACAGAGAAGCGGCAGAGAGCGCGAGAAAAAGGGGGTGTGTGCTCGTAATAATGAGATTATAACTACGAAAACGATCAGAAAATTGGAAATTATTAAAATAGTACTTAACGACGAATAAAATGACGTATAATTCGTGTTCGAATCATCCGGTCATACGTAGGGTGTATATGCATCGAAACGTCGTACTTTCCTTCGTGCGTCAAGAAAGTTATTGTAAAATTCACGTTCCACGAGTTCAGCACCGTAATCCAATTAACCACTTTATCGAGCGATGTCGAACAAAGCAAAACAAATTCCTCATCATTTCCATGCACAATTTTTTTATCCCCTTTTGTAATTACCTCAATTAAAAGTTACGTAAATAAATGCAGACTATCTCGCCGTGTGTTTTCTATGGTTGTAGAACGAAAAACTCAAACATTCGTGCGTCATTGTGATTATAAGCTACTTTAAATATCTTTGACTCACAATATTGGCAAAATCTTGTCTGGCTTCTCTCTAACATCCTCTGAGCAACCTTTTCAGTGTCACTTGACAATTGCTTACTACAACATGCCCTGTACAACTGTGTCTTTAATCTTTGATCTTTTTCTTGCAGACTAATTTACCTGTATTCAAAGTTAAAGAATCCAGTGTAAGAAGACGTTACAGCGATTTTGAATGGCTTAGGAACGAGCTCGAGAGAGACAGCAAGGTACGCAACGTGCTACGGCATAAACATTTCCATGGAAATATTAAAAAATGCATAAATATTTCTCGAATTTCTACAAAATATTTTCAATTCCTTAAATCTGAATCGATTGTTTATTTTAACATACAAATTATAATTTTCAGATCGTCGTACCGCCATTGCCTGGCAAGGCATGGAAACGTCAAATGCCTTTTAGAGGGGACGACGGAATTTTTGAGGAGGATTTCATCGAAGATCGTAGAAAGGGATTAGAAATATTTGTCAACAAGTATGCAATCATGTTTTTAAGCATTCCACTCAAGAAGGCGATCTTACTGCGTCTTGACTAGTAAAAATTTCACATTTTCTTCCGAACGGTTGAATTTTTAAGAAACGTAGAAGTTCTATATTCTTTTGTCATTAATGAACAATCAAGTGCAACTTTTGTTCGTTTTGCTCTATCGACAATGTTGGCCGACCGTTGCATCGCCTTAAAATGTGAAAATTTATTCGAAAAACTAATCGAATATCGTCATTGCGCGATTCCATTGGCGTTTAGTTTTGAAATGACTTTGAAAGATTTTATAAGAGAATAAAAAACTTTGATTTGGTATTACAGAATAGCCGGTCATCCTTTGGCACAGAACGAACGGTGTCTTCACATGTTTCTGCAGGATCCTGGGATAGACAAGAATTACGTGCCAGGAAAAATAAGAAATACGTAGAGATCGTAATTCGGTACAACTGCAAATATTTGATGTTTTATCCGTCACTTTAATACCACCTGTAGATTCCTAAATTCTCCATTCTTATGCAATTTATACTCGTGGAAAGTAAACACATATTTTTCACATCGTTAATTAGGAAAGCTCGAACAATTGACCAATTTAATCGATCGTTCGAGATTCTCAAGTCTCTGGTTGGATTAATTATTGGTACGGATTAATTGAAACACTTTTTTTCCGGTGCTACGTGAATGCGGAGCTTAAGGATCTGTCCAGGGTGGTAACGAATATTTGCAAGCTCATCTGATCGTCGTTCAGATAGCAAAATGTGTAAATTGTTACGTCGATTCAAAGTTACGAAGACAAAACGAATGCATTCAAGTTAAAAACAGAGCATGATAACCCGCTTGAGATTTATTATTAAATCGGAATAATCCGCGATACGGATATTTTCTTACATGTCGGCAAACTCGAATGGCAAAAAGAGAGAGCAACAGAGATAATGTTTTAAAATATCAATTCGATTCGCGATCTGAAAAAATTTCATTTCAAATTGTTGCAATAAATATGAATATGTGTATATACGATGATACAAAGTGCGACGACAGGTTCAATGGTCAATGGACATGGACTTGAGAATCGAATCGGAATCAAAGTCGCTTCTGAAAATATATTGAATATCTAATTACGTCTCGACGTTTTCCTCCTCGCGAGCGGTTCAAAATCTCTTTCGACCGGCTACGAAGACTAAATCGATAACTATTTTGCATAAAATTCATTTCCGCAGGTTTTGACTGTGTCAAATAGAACAAAAACATTGCTAAGCTTTATTAATTAATAATTAAAGCGAAAAAATGTTAATTCTAAAAAATTGTTGCCTTTTGGACTCGAAATGTGTTTGTCAACTCAATGGAGTCATTGACCATTTAACCTGGCATGTTCTGTACACATATATATTTCGATTTAATTGTATAAATTGATGGAGGAAGGGAACCATGACAGACGAGTGAATTATCTGATTTACCAAGTATACCGATAGGATGTAATAACTGAATCTTGTGTATCTTTATTATTATGAGTTTGAAAAAGAAGTGTGAAGATAAAAAAAGATAAAAAAAAAACTGTATATGTATAGCCTTAATCATATTTTTCGTTGTTCATCTGTGTCTACCACCGTATTTGATCATACCATGATTTCGGGGTTCGGAATCCGTTTGATAGAAAAACACTTTATTTTCCAATGACTAAAGTGGGAGGTAAATAGACGACAATGTTTGTATTTACGACTTTTTGTACGCGAGCGAAGAAAACGTAAATGTCGAGATGAATTTATTGATTACTCATAACTGTTAAGACACACGAGTATATTCTTGTTGGAAAATAATTTTTAAAAGGATTAATGAATAATAGGAGGTTACAAAAAAAAATAATAAAAAAGAAGAGCTTGCGCAGGATGTGATAGGCGAAATGAGTCTTGAAATTTCTTCACGACTGAGAACGAATGATTTTTCGTAGCGAATATCGCGAAATGAATGTGTTTTTCTTTCCAACAGCAGTGAATTGTATTGTGTCGTGCATAACCAAAGTCATTTGGCGTGGAAACAAATGTTGCAAAGTTATCGATCTCATGGGAGTAAAAACTTTATCCACGTGGAAAAAATGGTCAAGAGGGCTTTGGTGTTGTTAAATCGTGTGTGAGTAATAATACGCTCCTTTTCGTTTATGTAACGGTCGATCGTTCAGACCTGGAATTTGACAAGCAAGAGAAAAACGGGAGAAATAATTCATTCAAAATTGTCATATTCTGATTGGCATAATAATGTACGTATTTCTTGTAATCCAATGAAATCTTGTATGATTAATCCTATTATTTGTACAATACGAATAGAGATTCGTCAGCACTTCATTGAAATTACACACTATATCGCATTCTGGCAATATTTGCAACGTTTCTCGTTGACAACATACCATGATATTTCGGATTATTATAAATAAACATATGTTTAATTTTCAATGAAAACATCTTTCAATACTGCCTTATCATTTTTATGTATTCGACCAATCGAGAATCCAATGTGCGACTAAATAATAAAAAATAAAAAAATATGATTCTGAGTTCATTGATATGTTGTATGAATCCTCAAATTCATGCAAGTTCAATTTATTATTTAGTACACTTTCGTTTCAATCGTATGGACCTCCATTGCAAATTTTCAAAGGTGGACCTAAATTTGTTTCGCTTTTAGAAATTTGTCAAACGTAATTTGATACTAAGTATTCATCAGTATTACTGCTCGAAAGTTGCAACAAAATTTTCATATTTGTTTTTCGTCGTGGGGAATAAATTCATTTGCTCGATATTTCTTTTTGCAGAAGCTAGACAAATCGTTTTTTGAATGACTTAGAAATTCCGTGAACATTACGTGACGAAAAGTTGTCATCATTTCCGTCTGTTTTCGTGTCAGAATTATCGCTATTTGATCTGCAATGAAAAAGATATATTTCGTGTTCGTGATAATTTTGTTGACGGTAGCCTAAAGATTATTATGAGCAAATTAAATTGTACAGGGAAATTTCTCATATATGTACACATGGAATCAAATTTCTCGTATCAGTTTTTTATAATACATTTGCGACAGATATAGTAGTATACATGATTCTTACGGATAACAGTAGACGCAACCCTAGGCATGTTCGATGCAAGAAATATTTGCGATTATTTGATTCTGCGATTCGATCACATTTTATTCCGATTTTTTTAAAAGATACGAACCAAAAGATTAAAAAACAGAATTCTTTCCCTAATCCTTCGTTCTTAGTGCCTTCCATAACGAGATTATATTTAATACTTAAAAAAAAATACAAGTTGACAAAATTAACGAACGAGTTCATCCCATAAATTATATAGATTTGCCATTTCGTACAATGTGCAATAAAACAAAAAATAATGTCCAGAATAAACGAGAGCGGAGTTTCTAGTTTTTACAACGCAACATTCTCGAAATTCCTCGGGGAGAAGTACACATCTGATACTCCTGGTTATAGCTTATATACAAAAATCAAAACGACCTGCTTAATTATTGGGTGAACTACTGATTGCCTTTGGTAAAAATACTTCATGTGTGTTTAGTAAAGAATAAGATTTCAACCTGATTTTGTGCTTCGTCGTACAGCTCAATTCATGAGTAAAGTAAATCTTTACTGTTGACAAGGACAAAGCGAAGATTCATCCCTTTTTTTGAGAACCAAGTTCATTGGGCAGCAAAGGAATCACAAATCACTCGTGATCATCTGATACCCGGTCCACTCTATTTTTCCTGTCATTTACGAAGCCTCGAAAAACAGGATTCTTATAAAGTCTGCGGAGTACTCCAATGCAACTGTTTGAAGCAGTATTATACGTTCGTTCTAGAACGATTATATCACAATAACTAATAATAAAACAAAAAAAAATCATCGACGAAGATTTTCATTTTATCATGAAAAACAAAAATACAAACTGCTGCTTTTGCATTTGATTATTTACAGATACAGGCCATTTCCAGTTGATTCACTTGTCCTTTTTCTTTAATATTGCCACCGAAAATCATAATGCGACATAAAGGCATAAAATATTGCGAGAATCATCGATCGTGCAGTCGATAGATAAGAAGAATAAAAATCGACGTTCGACCGCCGTGGACTTGCGTTACACTGTTTCAAATCCGATCATATTCGTACAATTCGCTTACAAACTCTTTACTGTTTCATTGATAAGCCATGCCAGTCCATGCACCTTGAACTATATTCAAAAATATATATTTTTTATACATCTCAAAAGCAACGTTTAGTGATACGTACATGATTATGGATGGTGGAGAAAATTGTCAGTGAAGTTATAGTTTGGAGTAATGAGCGAATCGGGAGTAAAATAAAAGTTTACCTGTCGGACCGACTCAGCGCTCCAACATTTTGTAAAACTTTAGTTGCAGATTTTCGAAAAAATTGAGAAGCAAACCGTGCGATAAGAAATATTGAAAAATTAAACCCAATTTTTCAAATTACAGTCTTTATGGACGTCACTCAGTATCTTTCGGAATTAGTCAAAAAGGAAAAGTCTTCAACTTGTCATAGAAAAAATGTTCCATGCTGTGTGTATAAATATATATATAGATCGTTGCGAGAGGAGAGTTCCACGCGACTGTGGAACTAAATGATTTGTATTGTGCGAATATGTTTCTTAGGAATTTTACAAATAAATGATCGTCGAGTGATTCTACGATTCGACACATTTTAGTTTATCGCGCAATTTCTTTATACGAGCACACGTGCTGCACGATAATCCATTGATATCGTTCGTAATGATTAAAACTTGTATCTGTTCGGGTTGTACCAAGTGATAAATAATGTAAACTTTGTCAAGGATGATATTCCAGTCAAAAGTTCTAGAATCTTCATTCCATTTCTTTCTGATTAGCAATGAATCGTTAAAATCGCTGATTTTTCGTATTTCAGCTCATAATTTCACAACCGTGAAAGATGGAGCAATACTGCATAGGACAAATTGTGTAGAGCACGACTGTTTCCACGGAAAAGTCATGACAAAATTTATTCCAAAGTCGACGATTTAGCCTTGAATTGCAATAAAACCGACTTTTGAATGCGACGATGATTTATAAACCGTTCTCAAGAGTAAACTATCGCAGTTGGACAAACGTTACCGAGGACTTTTCGTTAGGAAATTTTATGCTCTTCAAAAGTGCCCGTATGCAATTTTGCGCTATTCGTCACGGTTTTGCCGTATACACAGTAATAGTGCGAATCTACGTCAATTTCGTGCGCACGAGGAAACATCAAATTTTCAAGGACAAACACCCCAAGCACTGTTGATAGCTTTTTCGTACGGGCCCGAAAAAATAGGCGGAAACGTGATTTAATTATTTCTGACAGCTTCTCGACGGCGATGCAAGTTTGGCGGAAAAAAATCGATCAAAAATACTCAATTGCTCACGAAAGAAAGAGAAAAACGGTGTCGCCTCGTGCAATCAATATTTCTTCAGGAGCGTCCGATCAAAAAACAGTATTAGACTTTTTTACATTCCAAATTCAAAATTCGAATATGAAGTTTACATTATAGTGTCCAGCCTGGAGGATCCTTTTAATATATATTCATATATATATATCATACTAATGACCAATCCCTTATTCTATAATCCACCACGCTCCCGTCTCTTCTGTACAACGCGTATTTAACACCAACTCGAATGATTTTCTCCAGGAAGAATAAAAAACTTCGCTCTACAGATATTCAATCCCCGGAGTCTTTTATCACTTTTACTCTCCGAATAATCGAAATAGTGACATTAATAGACGGAAATGTCACTGCCATAGATCAATCGTTACCCATGCTGATAGACTTTTTTACTTGGACGACGAACAAGGTCACAGCATCAAGTGACGTCGTCCGTTTATACGATTGACCAGATTATATATCTTCAGAGCTGGACCGAGTTTCAAGCCCATGTACTTCATCATCGTGTCGGAAGTCAAAAGGAGCAGAGCTTTGCCATCGATCTCCTATGGAAATTCCGAACATTAATTCATTCATTTCTCTTTCGATTATCATGTTAATTCTAACAGAGTCGAAATGTACTCACGTGTATCCGGAAGAGATCGGCGTGTATACCGAGTGCAGGATCCGTTGTCGATATATAATGAATCACGTCGTCGATCGTCCACTCTGCAGGTTCCGTAGACGATATACGAGTCGCTGGACTTTCGGACTGTGTTGTTGAAGTTGCTGCTTCCAACTCTTAAAAAAATTCGATAAATTGACGTCATTTTGTGCTACAAAGTCTCGAAGTCCCAGGAAATCCGTCTCAACATCAATCTGACCATTCCTCCATGGGTTTCGGTTATAAATGCTCAGGGTTCACGTTTCTTGACTTTAGCGATAAGGAAACTTGTTGGAAAATTAAGGTCTGATGGAAAATGGACAAATTCCTGCATTTTCTCGTTCGCTTTACAAAGAATTGACGAAACATTTGTAGAAACGTCGGAATCGTTCGTCATTTTCATTCCAAAAATATAAAATGATCAAAAACTCATTAGGCTTTGACACAGTCGCGTGAGAAGTCTAAATAATAATTCGATCTTACCAGGTACAGATCTCAATGGTTTTTTCGCGGCTGTTGGAGACGACGGTGTAGAATTGATGGTCGTTGAAGGTGCATAAGGTTGTGTTTTTGGTTGTTGAGTTGTAGTCGTTGACGCATTGTTCGGCTGGCTGTCCGACGACCATTTTCTTTTCTCCAGTTTTACAATATTCACGACTTCTTCGTGATTGGTCGACTGTGGGGCTTGCACAACCGGACATTTGGTGCAAATTTCTTTCCGTTTGAACAACATACTCTCACAAGCACAAAGATCTTCCAGCTGTCGTCTTATGTAGACGTAAAAATCTTCCTCCTCCAGAAACACCGGCAACCTCACCATCATCGGTTGACAGTCTATATTCAAATTGATCGTTTCACCTTCGCCTCGTTTCACGAGGCTTAACATTTGTCGGGGACTCATCGCAGCCATCAGGAAGGTTTGAAAAATTTCACGAGCCACAGTCAATATAGGCCCACTCCCAAATTGCGCTGGCATCGCTTTTACTTTCCGAGGATCAAAGTATGGCCCGCAAGCGCAATTGTGATTCACAAAAATTGTCACTGCAAATGAAGAATTTTTTTTTTCAGAATCACGAGGACAATCCGTCTATTCAAATCATAAGTTCGACTAAATATTTTCATATAACTATTGACCCGGGAACTGAAAAACCCATTTTTTTTTACATTTAAACTACAAATCTGAGTAAATATTAACCCCACGCGTTTCTTGTTCGTAAAATCGTTCGGAATGCACTATTCCAAGTTATGAGTACATGAAGGTTCTTGTATTGCCATGCCAAAGAGAGTGGTGGAGACCAAATTGTATTTTATCGAATTTCAGTTGGTGGAAAATCGATTCAAATGTCTAAAGTGTTGAAAAATGAAATTAGGAACATAATGCGAAGCTCGACTGGGGTAGATATCTATCCTGGTTCTTAGGCTAATCACAAAAAGAACGGATGAATTGTTCGGCTCGTCGGGTCGAAACGATAAATACTTTGCAAAGTTTTAATTTTTTTCTAAAATCCTCGGAAGTTACCATTGTCGAGAACGCGCGGTTTATTATTTGCTGTACTCGTGTCAGGTTCAGTAGCGGGTTGCGGAGGTGCGCTGGATCCCGCAGGGCTGACAAGAGCGACAGCTGGTTCGGTTCCGGCGCCGCTACCAGACACAGCCATAACCGGCAGGACGTTGCTCGTCCTGGATTTGAACCTGTTTGGTCCCGTTGCTGTGAAGAAATAAAAGTCAAAAATGCGTCTAAGAATAAAAAGCAAAGGATCGTCGCTTGACTGGCTTACATTTTTGACCAGGAGGTTGTAGAGGATGTCCACTTTTGAAGCACCAACCGGCAGGGAAAATGTCCCTGGAGTCATAACGACACCAATAATCGAAGGCTCCTTTCCAACCGTCAAAAGTAATGTGGATCATGTCGTCCTTGACAGCACCGACAGTAGCGGTGCAAATTAATTGTGGATTCTTTTTGTCTATCGCCTCGAGTTTTTGTCCAATCGCGAAGGCATTAACTCGAGGCTTTTTGGGTTCCCGTTTGAAAACTTTGGCTGGCGCCATTTCGGCACCGTTCAAAGTTTTCAGTAGAAACATTGGCCAACTGGAAGCGTTCATTCGGAAACCTAACGGCGGTTGTAACATTCCACCCGACTTTTCACAATGGCCGATCGGATGGATTTCGTTGCTGTCGACCAAACGCCAAAAATCATTTTTATTGTCGGAACCATCGAGCCTTAATCGCAAACGTGGCCCGAGGACCCCGACCACCGTCGCGATACAAGTTGACGTCAAATTCCGAGGATCCAGGGCTTCCAGTTTCATTCCCATTTTGAAATCGTTCGTCGGCGGTACTTCGTGCTGTTTTTTGGTAAAAAAAAAAAAAACATTTTTGCATAATCCAATGAATCAATTATTTTTGCACGAAACTTTGCTTTTTTTCCCGTACAAACCTGTTTGAAACAATCGGCCGGAGCTGCGATGCTGCTCGTCTTTTTCAAATACAATTCCCAATCGAAAGTCTGATAAGTTTCGTATTGGAAGGGTCCACTGGACGTTGACGGAGCATGCGAGTTTACAGCTTGATTAACCGGGGATGGAGCCGTTGGAATTGGAGGTATTGAGACTGTCGAAGGCGAGGAGAAAGCTTGAGGCATGGAAGCATTACCGTTGCTACTGGGTATTCCGGAGGGTGCTGGAGATGCTGCCGGAGATGGTTGTTCGCCAGGATCTATAAAAAAAAAGAGCAAACGTTCTCAGTTTCGCCAAAAATTACGAATCACCTTCCTTCTTTCAAAGCGGTCGAGGAACTTGAGATTTTATAAATATTTTCGACCAGCCGAATTAAATCCATTTTTCGATATTAAAGGTTTTAGTTTCTCTTCCATGATATTCTTAACTCTTCGAGTGCATGGATCCTATAAGAACATATTGGGTCAAATTGACCCAAGGCATTTTTTAGATCATTGTATATCGGTAAATATACAATTTTTAGTTTTGTTTTTGTCGAAACGTTTTTCGTACTAAATTATAGATATTGTATGGTCTTGAATTCATTTTTTGCTGGAAATTGAATGTCAAAACATTTTTTGCTATTAAATGCCAAAGAACCGGTAACAGGAAGTAGTTGAGGTCAGAAGGACCCAGTATGCACTCAAAGGGTTACTGGTGTTAACAGTTTTTATTCGTCAAACTCGTTTGGTCCGTGCTTTTGAAGCAAGATACAAAAAAGTCAATGCGAAAGTTGAATTTAGTGTCGAAACGGAGTTAATATTGAATTAGTCAAGTGGCTTAACTTACTTTTCTTAGATTCAGCTTGAATCTCCTTTTTTTGATGTTTGTTGAGACAAAAAGAGGAGCAAAAGTCTTTGGTGGGAGCATCTCTTTGTTCCAGTCGGACAGGCGTACCTCTAATGACATTGTCACACTGAACGCAGGCTCCACGAACGTAAGCTTTCCGGAACTCTGAGAGGCAAGTTTCGGAGCAGAACTCTTTTTTGCCGTGCTGCGTCGGCAAAACGTACTTGAGGAGTTGTTTTGTCTCGCCGCACCATGTACATGAGTGTTTGGGCTTAGGCGGACGACCCGGACCTTGTCAGTAGGAAAATGAAAACCATTTCATTAATGGAAGAAACGAGGAAATCATTGAATTCATAAGAACGACAAGAACGTACGGAGATGAGAAATAAAGTATCAACGCGTCACAAGATCGTGGAGGGAAAAATAAAAGAGGTTAATTTTTCGTACACAGCTGATTTGACTCACCTCGCATTTTGCTCTGCATCGACGACATATCGTCAATCCTTGATCACTCAATAAAATTTCTATATCCGTAGAAGAGCTGAGCAAGGTTCATCGGAATGTTAAATTTCATATCATGCACGTAATTGCAAAATTAGAAATCACTTCAGTCTTGTCAAAACATTGTCGAGACTTGAATTAACTTCGTTGAGATGTACACCGTCCGATAATTATTCCGGCGGAGCACACGCTATATACGCAAAATATACACCGGTTTTTTCGTTTTTCCAATTCCTGTCAAGTACGAGCTACTCGAAACGTAATAATCGATCAACAAGGCCGCCTTCACCCTGTGAAAGTGACAATGAATTCCCGAACGATCGATAATTGTCAATATTCACGACGCGAAAAATAAAAGCGCACTATTCGGATAGGGCGATAATAAGAGAATTGTCACGCCGCCATGTTGAAACTCGCTTAGCGCACGATGCGTACCGCGCGCCGCGCGAAATGTTTGTGTATGTGTATACATATACATATACAGCTCGAAGGTGGCGGCGAGTGTTTATTTCTATGTAGGAACTATATACGCATTTACGTTTGTTACTGAATTACCGGAATGGTCAGAAATCAAAGTGTAATGATTAGTCGGTGAATTATTTTGATTCAAATCGTCAATTTCAGCATTATTAACAGAGTTCAATGGCCTGCAAGTAATTTTAAATTATGAACAGAATACGTGCATAAATACACGTCAACACATCGCGCCATTCTTTGTACCAACACTCTCATCATCGAACATATGCGTCCGGTTATCCCTAGAGAAAGAAAGAGAAAATGAAAAAAAAAAAACTAGTGAATGAGATTCATCTTCGTGTGAGTTCGGACAGATTCGGGATAGATCGGGGTCGTCTAATCTCCGAAACAACCTTTAACCCTCGCGTAACCTAGAAAAAAAATGATGTTCTTGTTGTACAGTAGGAGGGGAAAGAGATGGTGTGCCTCGCGCTAGCAGAAGCGTGTTTGTATCTTTATAGCACGTATCTATAAGCTCCGTGTAATCATATTTCGTCAGTCGACGTTCGGCGGACGAACACTACGAATGTACCTTACAATTTTTAATGTACGTTGGAAGTCTTAAGCCTACGTAAATACAAAGAAAAGTAACGAGTAGTCTCAACCTATATGATAGTTGGATGTTGGAAGAAAAGAGTCGCAAGAGAATCACGTTAATCCCGTCCACATCAGTCTCGTGTATCTCGCGTGTTTCTCCGTCCCCTCTCGTGCAGCCATCACATTTTCGCGCGCGAAATTGATGTAAAAATACATCGATAGTTCTTTTTTTACTCAACGACAATGTACCGATCCATATAATCCGTAACGTTTTATAAGGCTTTTGTGAATTTTCGTGAAACACGTGTTGAAAAATAACCAAGGAAAACGAGGTGTTTATCAGAAGAAATGGCGGGCACCTACACGAAAAAAGAATGCGGCGTTGGTGCAGAAGAACAAACCCTTCTCAAAGATTCAAATGGAGCAGCACGCATCGTGGCGAGGGGTGAGTTTTTTTTAAATTTCATCGTGGCGATCTGTTCTTCCTCTCTCGCTTCTCTACTGATCTTTTTTCCCTGCTTCTTATTTCATACCTTTATTCGCTCGTTCGCGAAACCTCGTGTGGTCTCGCGTCGACTGCCGGTTCATCCTCGCGAGCCTCCATATTATTTGATGCTCCCTTTTTATCCCTTCCCGAATTCCTCAAGTACCTTTTTTTCGATTTTTATCCCCCAGACCCGTAGAACCAGTACCAAATTCCTCAACCCAATTCTCACGAATCTCTGTCCCTGCACGTAAATTCGTCGTCGCTCGTTATCTGTAAGTTCATCTTTTAAGGCTCTACATTTATCTCCCCTTATTACTCTATTCGTTATTTCTTATCATATTATTATTGCGAAACAGTGAGAGAGCTATTGCACATTAATTTTCTATTCCCCTCGCTGCAACGAAAATTCTCTGCTCTCATCCATGCAATCATTCAACTTCAACAAATCCCTCTTGTTCTTGGCAACAATGAAAATTATGACGTAACTAATAGCTCGTTGAATCAGTTAATTGAATTATGTATTTTCCAAGAAATACACTCAAAATATTCCTCTTTAATTCATTGAAATTTCCTGCATCTTTTGGCATGAAAAAATATATTAACGGGGTGTGCATTAGCGAATGCCAACAAAAAAAGAAAAGTTTTTTTTCCATTATGTATTCAATTTCCAAAATGGTCATGATTGCGTTGACGAATTTGATCTCAAGGCGTTTGATTCACTTTTCAAATAATTGTAAATACGCAAATATGTTGGAAATTCAACAAAATAGAGAAAGTAATTCATTTTCACTATACAAGCATTATTCTTTGAATTTTAAAGAATTAATTAGTCTGTTTTACTTGAAAATCTTGAAATAAAGTTGGCAATGTTTTTTTTAAGGCTCTCATTGAAATTGGCTCCTTTGACGTTTAAGCGTTTCTTGTCTTTTCATGAAAATCAATGCAAATTAGATTCACATGTACCTAAAGCTCTGAAAATACGCAATGCTCCAGTGTCTGCGAGCTGATGCATGACGGAAAAACTTCAGTAAAGAATGCATGTGTAACTCGATCCGTTGTGATTACCACAGCAAAACAGATAAACTCTTTCTGTCAACACTCCTGAAAGATTTGAATGTCATATAACATGTGGGCAAAAAAAGCGTAGGGTTGAGAAGGAAATAAATTATAACTGAGAGTTGCATCACCGTTTTGGATTATAAGGATCTGTAAAACCATTATCACTATTAACAGTATTTATTCCTCAATCAAAAGCGAAATATTCCTATCATGCCTATTAACTTATGGAGGTCAATGCCAGATGTGAGAAAAAAATATTCATATTATTTTGGTGCAATATGCGGTGGCCCAAAACAGGGTAACAGTCTCCAACATTGTTTCAGGGTCATTCGAGAGCACGATTAGTAACTATAGAACATTTATCTACCAAGATTCTTCGGGTAATTGTCTTTGAATATATATTTATAAACATGCATTCATTCACAATCCTTTATGAATCAGTTATTCATCAGCGTAGCAGCAGGAAAACTATTATTATAGTGATGACTCGCAACTCTCTCTATTTTTTTGACACTCGAATGGGTATCTGGGCTCCGAATGTGCCAAACCGAAATAAACCTTGGCAATACATATGTCTCGATGGATACTGAACCTCCCGTTCACAGCCTGAATTTGAATCAGCAAATATGGTTTTTCCGAAATTTGTGTGTTTTTATAAAATTATGAATTTCTTGATTCCTTATGAATTCCATTTTACATTCAATTGAAATACATTGTTAGTTATATGTTCATGATGGTAATCGTTTTTTTTTTAAATCGTCTAATAATACAGGTAGCGAACCGGTTCGGTTATCACCAGGTTGGGAAGGCACTGGAAAACCGGAAGACGAGTTAAACTTCAAGGGTGTCACGATGGATCAAGCGGACTTGGAATTAAATCCCCCAAAGGACAGGTATAATTTTTTTTCTCCAAACAGAAAACTCTGCAGCTTAACTTACTTTATTTTTCCCCATCAATAATAAAGTTAGTCCAATGAATTTTTGTCTTTTTTAAAATTATAATTTCCATCGAATTTTCATGAATTTTATTTTGATCGTGTTGAATTGATTTCTCCCTGAAACTCTGAATTTTTATCCAAATCACTTACGACTCGATTACGCATGACGGAATATTCTGTACATTACATGATAAATTACGAAGGCAACCGTTTGTGAAATGAGATAAAAATGATTGAAGATAAGTTTATCTTAAAGCGCCTCAGGTAATTGCTACAAAACTAAATCACGCGTGAAACGATAGGGCGAAAAAATGTGGTGAAAAATACAAAATTATTGTCAAGATTGATCGGATTTTTGTTCGTCATGTTCATAAAGTCGCTTTTTTTTGCACAGGTTATTCCACTTGCTGTAGTTTTTTCATGCAATACGAAAAAATTCGTCAATGCAAATATTCCGTTTTGACATGTGTCTTTATTTTATTCTTTCACTAACTTTTATCAGAGGGTCTCAAATACGACTTCTCTGATTCACTACATCCTCTTGCAATCAGTCAATCTCCGAGAGCAACGGCATTGACCCTTGTGTCGTTGAAAAAATGTGAATCTTTGTCGGACTTTTTTCATTTTCCAAAACTTATCAAAAATGCTTCAAAATTGGAAAAAAAAATTCTTTCTTCATATTTCAAGTATAAAAAAGTGTAAGATTGTATGATAAACAATTAATTTTTCCCAATAAATTCAGTTTTCGAATTCCATCTCTATTAATTTCATAATGGATTCGTTTTCAATTGCATTTTATTGACCAATAATTAACTTGTAGCTATAAAAATCGACAAAAAGAATTCCAAAGATGTTCAATTATTCTTTAACAAAAAAATGTTTGTTGCAGATTAAATATCGTCTTTTTCATCATGCTTCTACACGGGATCGGCGCTTTGATGCCTTGGAACGTATTTATAACGGCTAACGATGTGAGTGACTCATAAAACCATTTCACATCCCTGTCTATCACATCTTGACAGCCCAATAGCTCTAATAATAAGCAATCAACATAGCTGAAAAATTCGAGGTCAATCGTTGACACAACGTGTGAATTTATTTTTTAAACTAAAAGGACAGCGATGGGGGAGTAACTTCAACATCTAAACTGTTATGTCATTTAAATGGAAGTCTGTAAATTTGTAATTTGATAAATATCAAAATACAATAAATAGAAATCCACGATTTTTTCAGTAAAATTGATTCATTCTTGAATTTACGGAACTCAAATAATTATGGGTCTCGAAAAATTTGACATGAGAATATAGTGCAAAATTTTTTAAGTGGTCGTCAAAAATATGATCGATTCTAAAAGTTTCTCCATCTTTCAGTATTTCACCAAATTCAAGTTGTCGAAAGAGTACACTGGCACGGATTTTGACACGACAAATTTCCTCGCTGATATAGGATTTGCCTCGCAAATACCAAATTTGTTTTTCAACTGGGTCAACGTGTTCATACAATTTGGGTGAGCTCTTCAAAGGATTTTAACCATCAAAATATATGCATTCCGTGCTGGAATCATGGTGATATGAGAATGTCTTGACAACAATATTCCAGTGGCAATTTGACGACGAGAATTGTTTGGGGACTTTTCGTACAAGGTGTCATAATCGTTTTCACTGTTGTACTCGCAATGTCCGACACTTCTGGTTGGCCCGGCATATTTTACTGGATCACGATAGCCACCATAATTATTTTAAACAGTGAGTACATCAGAATCATCAATTAATTCATTGAGAGATCCTGTGCACCCCCAAAGGATATTGTTAAATTCAACCACTTTTCAGCTACAAAAATGTACTAATTGCAAAAATTCCGCAGTCCTTTAAAAAGTCATGATGTTTTCAATCATACCAGAAAATGTCATCGGAAGAAATCTTACAAGATCGTGGTTGCAGTTTTTTTCAATCGGTTTTTTCACAAAATACAGTTCTCCGAACTTTGCGTTGACCATTTTTTTCCGAAAATCAATACATTTTTATATTCTCATCGAAAAGTTAGCAGTGAAACGTAATACAAGTGGGACGGCCCTAAAAATCTGTTTTGAGGAATCATATACACAAAGGGTGACTATTAAATACAAATGCATTTGGCTCTCTGGAAGAAGTGAGTGAGAGAGAGAGAGAGAGAGAGAAAGAAGGGAGCTGTAAAGTTCGGAAGTATACATTTCCACAGTTATCCGATGGGCACGAATAAAATGGTCTAAACCCACTTGTGCTCGTCTTCGCGATACTCTTTATTCCGATCAGTAGAACGATCTCGATGGTGTAGCTTCTTCTATGATCGGAATCCATAATTGCTTGACAAGTGGATAATAAAAATGAATCAATGATTTAAACAGTCTATTGAAGCTATTTGTACAACGTCTGGGCGCCGTAAGAAAAACTTTTTGAATTTATTTTTAGCTGCCAATGGAATATATCAAAATTCCGTCTTCGGAATGGCAGCCAAATTACCAGGGAAATACACCGGAGCCATTATCTTGGGATCTGTGAGAAATTCATTTCCCATTTACGAAAAATAGTAATTGCCTTCTCAACTATGTATTTATGCAATTTTTTTCGTCTTTCAGAATATCAGTGGAACTTTTACAGCGGTTGTAAGTTTCTTGGCGAAAATTATGTCGCCTAATGCTCGTACTGCGGCTATCTATTATTTCATAACAGCTCTGTTTGTACTCCTCGCGTGTTTCGACACATATTTCGCGCTACCAATTAACGTGAGTAATTTATTTCTGCCATTTAATCGATTCATGACTTTCCAAAATCCTCCATAATTTTGTGGCATTATTTTGTGGCGTCCGGTGGAATTTTCATTGCAGAAAATTCCGAATAAATTCGTCCTAACGAACCAAATACAAAATGATAGAAATTTTATTTAAAAAAAAACCAAGTTCTCTTTGCATTTGTTTATTCAATTTACCGTTTCTATTTTTCCTCAGAGATTCTACCGTTATCACGAGCTCGTATACGAGAAAGAGAAGAACAAGAGGCAACTGGAGAGTCGTACCGGAAGTAGCAGACCGCCTTACTGGTTGATCTTCAAACAATGTTCTCCTCAGTGCTTCAACGTTTTTTTCATATTCTTCGTAACTCTGTCAGTCTTTCCAGCCGTTCAGGTTGGCATTGTACGATCTGATGATTCCTTCATCATACCTTCTGAATATTATTCCGATGTCATGTGTTTTCTCACTTTCAACATAATGGCGATGTTGGGCAGTTTACTGGCCTCCAATTTCCAATGGGTAGGTTAATTCCCCCGAATACAATTTCTAAATTCAATGTAAAATAAAAACACAAGAAAAAAAACTGAACAACGTGTAAATTTTGAAATTCAGAGAAAACAAATTGCAAAAATATATTTACTAATTACTCGGTTCACACATAATATTTTGTGCAGTTGATTGGTCCATATTTGCTGAAAATTTAGAAACAAAAATCGAGAAAAATTCAATTTTTTGATGAAATTTTGACCAGGATTTTTGCTATCAATTTTTCCATGATTAATAATTATCTTTGTGCATTTTTGGATCCTGTTACAGCCCAGCAAGAAATACGTGGTCATACCAATAGTTTTGAGAGTACTTTTCATACCGTTGTTCTTGGCGTGCAACTATGCACCATCGGTACGAACGTTGCCCGTGTATATACAAAACGATTGGATTTATTTCGCAATTGCAGTCACGATGGCTGTGAGCAGCGGTTACTTTTCCTCATTGGCCATGATGTATTGTCCCACGTGAGTTTCTCAACCTCCATCCTTTATATGAACATTATTATTTGCATATTAAATTATTAGCACGAATCCTCTCACACGAGTCAAGGCTGAGCATTCGATTTTATTCGCGATGATTATAAATTATCGAATTAATTAAATTTTCCAATCGATTGAAAAATTGTTAAGAAAATCTTCAAATATGACGAAAATTAGTGAATTTTTGGGGAATCGAAAATTTTATAGAGACAACGGTAATTATCATTAAACCATACATAGTTTGCATTAGTGATGACCTTGAAAACCTTGACTCGTAGTGACAATTGGAAAATTTACATTTTCGAATGATAACTGTTATTGTTATTGTTGTTATTATTATTGGAAATAACTTGTTGGTTGCATAAACTCGTGATGAACGATCAATGGAAATTGCATTGTAGAATGGTCGAGCCCCGTTACGCCTCAACGGCAGGAATGTTCGGCGCGGCATTCCTGATTACAGGAATATTCATGGGTCTGATGTTCGCGAGGGTAATGCCTATAATCGTAACGAATATCAGCATCGGTTGATAACAACATTACTCGAACCGATAAAAACTAAGTTAAAGATTAAGCGACAAAAACAAAAAGATCAACGTCCGTAACACGCTTAACGACGTCATGAACTTCTTAACTTGACGAAGCTAACGAACAATGATAAAAAAACGACGCCATTAACTCCGGATCAGGCGAATTTAACGAACTATGAGAACATAACAACAAAAAAGATCCGTGCCTCGGAGCTGGAGAATATTTAAAATATCGAGAACGCCGAAGGCGAGTAAACAAAACTCGTTTTTTGCACATCGTTGAATATTCATTAAGTTTACGCAAATCTCTGTCATAAATTTATATAGGCTCGAGTAGTAGGTTATTATATAAGGGATCGATGAGAGATTTATTCAAAGAAAATCCCAAGGAGAATGCTGGTCTTCAAACAAAAAAAGAAAAAAGCTCACAGATCGAGGGAAAAAATATATATATGAGGGAAAAGCCATGTCGCCAAAAAGTGACAAAGAATCATGAACTTTCGTCATTACTAAGACGAGGAATGAGACATTGTTTCATTTATTTCTCGAAGATTGAAATAGGCGTTTATCGAATAATTGAGAAAAATCATCGAGTTCCAATGTAAAATATACATTGCGATAAATTCGCGAATCTTTACGAATAGTGAATTCATTGGTAGCACCTCGACGAGTCGTGCTCCTAAAATGCCTTTGATACCGCGTGTTCCATGTCAAAAAACAAAACTACAAAAGAAGAAAAAGCAGGCTCCTCAAAGCCCCATATATTTTCCCTTTTTTATACCCACACGTCATGGAATCATTATTGTTCCAGTTGCAAAGTCAAGATCGGACCAAACCGCCTTAACGTTAAATTCAACAATATCCATTTTTTTCAACTCACCTGTAAGGTCTTAGGACGTGAGATTGAAGTTTGCTTCGCTACGAGGCAACGAAACGTTCAGTTATCAATTTTTAACCATCTTTTCACTTTGTAAGCATTTTTTCAATTTTTTATTCGCTTTGGTTCGTTTTTGTCGGAATTTATTTTGGAAAATCTATCAAGAAGTGAAATTTCTCAGACCGTAATACAAATTTATGAGATTCCTCGATCTTCGAGACTGAAGTTCCAATCGAACAAATATTTTCGATGTTCCTTTTTGAAATTTGGAAAATTTTAGGCACAATCCGAAAGATACCGTTCTTTTCGGTGCCCTCGAACAATGCGAACTTCAATGCAGCACGTTAGAATCCAGAGCCGCTTTGTTAAGCACATAACTATTGAAAAAGAAGAATACAAAAGAAAAACAAACAAACCTATATGATGTTTAGGTAATAAGCGTTACTTACTTAGTCCGAGTTCAAAGTATAGAATGTTGGTGCGATTGTTCCGCCGATGAAACCGATAAAGAAAACGAAAATAAAAAAGAGAAGAAAGATACAAATGTTAAAACGAGTCGGTGGATACAGGGCATTTTGTTAGTGTTGACAATGTACCAACAAAATTTTTACAACGTTATATACAATTTTATACGCGTAACTTTTTTATCTTTCTACTTTTTCTTTTGTTTTTAATTCCCTATGCAGTTTTATTTGTGTTGACGTTTCTTTGATAAACAACCATGCGACGGAATAGATTTGGCACTTTGGGTCTAGTAAAACTCCGCCATCGTGTAGAAAAAGAAAGAAAAGACTTCTTACATTGCTTTTTGTACGCGAAAAAAATTGCACAAATGTATAATCAAAATATTGTGTTTTTGTCGTAATTTTACGAAAAATAACTGTCAGCGAACTTTTTACACGAATCTTCTGATTGTTCGTAGATTCGTTACAAACCGAAAGTCTAACTTGATTTTTGGAACACGTGTGTCTAACACGTGTTGAAGGGAAATCAACTTGAGGCAAATGACATTTTACTCCTTAACGCGTGTCCCTTTGACGACTCTCATCTTCAGTGTACGCGTGTGTCTTTTTAATTTACAACGTTATTTTTAGAGAGTTCGTCCCTATAGTTGGCTCCATGTTTTTATACACAGGTCGTACGGCTCCGAAATGTCGACGTCGAGCTTAGTTTTTCGTGTTCACTTATCATATTAGTGGAGGATTTATAATTCACATGAGGTCATTCAGTTTCATTCAACACTTCACTCTTTTTCGACTTCATCAAAACGAATCGAATGAAAATTCAATGAAACTCAATGAAAAATCAAAAATTTTCGATCTTTTATGAAAATTGAACCGACACGCGAGATTTATTTCACGCAATTGCCATTTACTTCGCTCTATGAACGATGGGGATAATTCGTTGCAATGGAAAAGTGTCTGCTTGCATGAAATAAATGATCTCATGCATAAATTAATCCGGATATATTTGGCGATGATGAGAAATATCTATTTCGGAATAATATATTAAGTATCAGTACTCAACCGTTAATATTACTATTTCATTCTATAAGGAAAAACAAACAACTATCTCGTATAAATCAATCATTAAATGCTTCCATTTTCACTATACATCATTTCTACTCGTACATACTCTCTGCTAGACTTGATATAGCGTTTAATGACTATTTCATGGATCTCTTCGATTTTTATGTCACCACAAATCCCACCTCGATTTCTTTTTAGCCAGATCGTTGTCACTTCAATGATTCGGATCATTCACTTTTATAGATTAATAATTTTTTATACTGAACATTGAGAGCCACAAGCTCCTTCAGTGCACCGTTAACCAGACCTTGGATGTTGTTGACATTCATTTTCAATATTAACAATGACAAACTGTTATCAACTAATTGGTTAAACAGAAACTTATCGCTCATCGTAGAAATCTTGTCATTAGATGCAGAAAGGTACGAATTTCGGAATAATTCCATTTTTAACAAAAATCCATTTTCTCTGCATGTCATTCTTGCAACTTTATCTCCCATTTAGAACAAAAAAGGAGAGTTGACGAAAATCGTTCAATACTCAATTTTGTTGACCAAAAAGACAAAACCGATTCGTAATTTTTTTTATTGATGTTCGAAAAAGTAAAAGGGAAAAGAAATGGGAAAGTATTAATTTTGGAATGGATCTGATTGCACGATTCGTTGATAACTTCTCGGCATTGTTACCGTTGAAAATCATAATCAGTACAATGGGTGTATGGTATTCCTTTGGGAATCGACGACTGAAGAAATTCTGGTCGAATGAAATTTTGAAAAGATTGTGTATGCAGCAGTACTTTGAAAAAATCATTTCAGCTGGCAAATGAGCAGGAGAGAAATGAGATTTTCTTCGACTATACTTTCGGCACAGAGTCAAAAATTGAAATATTGACAATCCTCGTATCAAGCAATACCGACAATAATCGTAAATGAGATAAATGGATCCAATAATTGCAAGGAATGAAAAAAAAAGTAATCGTTGAACGTGGAACTGATATAGGTATAGAGAGGGAATATTTTTGTATTATTGATTCAGATGTTAACCAAGTTCGGTTGACGATCGTTTTCATGAATATCGTAAAAACACTATTCGATCGACGACTCTGTAACACGATACGAAAATTGGCGAAGCAAGCGACGATAATTGGTGACGAAAACCAGCCAAGGCGTATCGACGAAGAAATAACGACCTATGCATGTTTCCTTGTCATTATTTTTTCTTTGCTTTCTCAGAATATTTCGCTTCGTCGATTCGCCTGGATAATCGACCGCTAATGTATTCCGAAATACTACAATAAGAATACATTTTTATGGTAAACGAGATGAGTGAAAATTGATGACTAAATGGTTGAGATGCGACAAAAATGCGAATTCATTTTAGATTGTAGTTACTCTAGTGTTATTCCAATGCTACAATGATACAATGTTGAATAAATCAATATTACTGACCCACCGATAAAAATAAATGCATTCTTTTACACTTTTTTCCTCCTTCTTCTTTCCGCCAATAAAAATCGTGTTCAGTAAAGTGGAAAATTTTCTTCAAAATATATTTATTCTCATAATCAATAGAGATGATGTTACACGTGTTAGTGACGTATTGCCGAAATTGTTACTACGCGGAGAGATAATACATATATATGATTCTTAACACTAATCAATGCATAATTATCATTAATTTATTTTTTTTTGTCCGTTTTCTTGCTTTTCTCTTTTATCACGAAATAATTATTTTACATTACATAAACTTTCTCGATCTTCCTGAATGGGAATGCTTCTTTGGTCTTCGGACAGATTACAGCACCGTTGTATTCGAGAGCCATTTTCTCTAGAGCCTGAAAAGTTTCAATACATTTTAACAACGTAAGGTCAAAATTAAATGATTGTTTACAAAATTATTCAAAATCTCGACAAATTTTGACGAAATACTGAATAATTACGATGGCTCCAGAGTCTAGGAGTTTAATTAATTTTCTTGATGTCATGCGAATCCAGAGACAGCCGATTTGGACTCGGATAAATTTTGAAAACGATTAAAAAAAATCAAGGGTCGTATTCAAATGAAATAACGACGAAAATCATAATTTTCTTGGTCAAATGTCTTTTGATTGTTGAAATATTGGATGCGTTGGCTTTTTCGTTATGAGTGAAATGGAAGAAATTTCGTAAAAATTGTATTCGTAGGTTAGAGTATTTACCTGTTCACCATAAACATAACCATTCGGCATCATCATCGGTTGATTGTATTCGTTCAACGGTTTGCCACTAATGCTACAGACCAATCTCGACTGTGAGCAATGGGCGAATGGCAAAGGAGTAGCCAAAGAGTTGAGGTTTTCGTTACAAACTGGACAGCTTGGATTTTTGCCTTCTTTACTGGCATTATAACACTGCGGAGTTTTAAGCGCTGATAATCCGGCTTGTAACGCAACAGTGAAGACACTCTGGTTCGCTAATTGGAAAAGTTTGTAATTCTCATGACGAAATTGTTCGATGAGTCTGTCCCATCTGTAATTTTCAAAGATACATTCAAATATATTTTTCTCACAGCTGCCAGCGAGTTATTTTTAACCCGAGACCTCCGGTACGGCGAAGTAAAAAACTTCACAATTTTTCATGTGATTGAAACTCTTTTGTTTCCTTTATTCAAACGCTTGTTGGATTCATGGAATTTTCTACGATAAATGTTCATTTGCTGTAACATTATCAGACGCTCGTCGTTATCAGAAAATTAAAGGAATAGAATTTTCACGCAAAATTGTCGGTAAATCGATAAATAAATAAAAATTGATCAAAAAAATAATGAAATTGTAGAATAAAAGAGTTGAGGTGGACTTTCATGTTAAGCTTAGATATCTATAGGATAATTACCTTTTTTCGTCGAGCAGATCTTTGTACGGACTGAGATAAGCGTTGGCTGGGAAAGCGAGCTGTCCCATACAGCTCTGAATCTCCTGGAGCTGATAATCGTCGTAATTGGAGAAACATTTTCTCGCGTGTTTGACCGCATCCAAACGGCGATCGGACCTCACGAGCTCGATGAATTCTTGGACCCGTAAATTGAATTCCATCGTACTGCCCAATTTACGCAGCTTCGAACGGTTATCGTAACACCAACCCAAACATCTCGCAGTCTCGTGATTCGCCAGCGATATTTCAACCTCTCGTGAGACCATGAAGACGTCTGTAAAGTTTGTGAAGTTTTTCGTTAAAGTACGAGTCATTTCCGACCAGAAAATCCCTACAATCTATTTTTTTTTTTAACGGCAATATTAGAGCGGAGGGAGAAATAACCCGATGTACTCTTCACATACACGATGATGAAGTCACGATTGATCAACGTTCAGTATCGAGAACTTCATAGAAGAAAGAAAAATATTCTAAAAACGCAAAAATAATTTTTCAACTTTGAACAAACATATGGATCAGTTTTAACTCATTTTATAAGTTCAAGGTCAACACAGCTAACGAACTGAACGAAATTTATCATAAAAACTTTCACAGAGATGATGCAGAAGGTAAGAAATTGTCAAAACGAACAAAATGAAGGAAAACATTTGCATTTCGATGAGAAACGCTGTTCAAGTGCAACGAGAATCCACAAAGAGTTCAACCTATTCTTCGTTCTAATTATCTTGACAGATCTTTATAACTATTGTCAAACGATTGTGAAATTTTCTCAGCTTGTCAAGTTTAATGGAAAACGGAAACAGATTTGTTGAGCAGCTCAATAATCCTTTATGGACCAAAATGATTTAAAAACTCGTGACAAAGGTTCGTGACAATGCGGAAAGTTTATAAAAATGATTTGAGTGGTCAATTCTTTCAATTGATGGTAATACATTCTCATAGTCACTAAAATGACGTATTCATTACATTGCCAATGGATTTCCAGAGTTAATCATGAAATTTCAATCTGCATTATCATTATTATGGTGACGAATAAGCATAATTATTATTTTGGTGAAAATAGTCCATAAAAATAATCCGAGCCGATCAAATCTATGAACTTACGGCAATGAATTATAGTAAAGTTGCTAAGATGACGTATTTATCACATTGCAATTGAATTTTAAAAGTTGATTATGAATTTTCAATCTTTATTGTTACTATAACGAATTAGCCTTCGAAAAATGTCAATGACAATATGTTTATCCATCGTGGCGATTGGATCTCACTTACTGGATTAATTTGAACCTGTTTTACCTTAGGAAATGAAATAATTTGTAAAAGCTCTGTACCAATATTTGTGAGATCCCTGAGCTCCATACTGTCGGCCAACTTAGTAGCAGTTTTATAGTATCCTTTGCGCAAAAAATATTCCACCAGCATTCTATCGAGTCGCTGTCTTCTCCATTGATTGACTGCACTCGGTGCTGTGTTTCCATGCTCCTTCAAATGATCCAGACGTCTTTTGCAGACGATACCAGTTTGTAATTCTTCGGCAATGGATTCTTCTGCCTTTCGTTTTAAAACTTGCAGTTTGGCAACTACCCCGCCCAAGAGTCTGGTTATTTCGCCTGTTTGGACCGGTTTGCCCGATGTTTTTAATCCTTTCTCCAATTCGTTCGCAGCTATATGAACATGGCATACTTCTTTGTCCAAAACTTTTTGAGTTGATCTGAACTTTTTGTTCAATAGCTCGTACGGCACCTGGAAAATCATTTTTTCATATAATGCGAATTTATAGAAATTGCAATTTAATTTTATTTCGAATTTTTTTTATTCCGAAGAAAATATTTATCATCAAAATTGTTCTTTCGATTTTTTTTTTTTAATTCCGTTAAAAAAGTGTAACAAAACATTTTTTTAAATATTTTTTCAACAATGGAAAACGATGTGGCAATAATTTTTGGGTATAGTTTGAAGAAAATTGTACATTTGGGGCATTTTTTGAATTTTAATTTGAATTTTTCGGATAACCATATTATAGCATTACCATATCGAGCATTTTCTTGCCTTGAGGAAAAAATCCCTTTCAAAAGGGCAGTTTAAGATCGCAAATAAAAGTCATTTGTGTCATTTTGGTAGATATCTCGGAGGTTTCGTGATTATACATTTTTTTCGGAATGAAACGACAAATGCAGTGAAATTTTCATGAACTTTCTCGAGGCAAGGAGAAAACGCGTGTAATATCGAGATGATGAAAATTCGTCGCGAACTGTGGGAAGGGATTTTCATGAATGAAAAAAAAATCAATATTCATGAAAAATATTTATTTATTGCAGGTGAATGAGAAATAAATTGCAAGGAGAAATCCGTTTCCATATGATTTTGTGTGGCAGTCGAAGAAAGGAACTCAGAGACGTATAATGGCGCATGTGTTACAAGGTAGTCACGTCTAAAATCGAAACAGCTATGAGAAAAGTTTATCAAAAAACCTTAAGATTTTTTTTACGATATGATTAACAAATAGGATTGCCAAGGATTGGCGTTCGTTCATTGTAAAAGAAAGACGTGGAAGCATCGAAGGAGATTCGATTCCGGGAAACGATCTTTTCATCAAATGCGCATTAAGACAGATTTTCCGTTTTTTTTGTTTCTTTGTGTTCACCTTCAACGTAGAATGCTCCAAACTCTTGACGTCCGTCATTCTGAAATATTTGTTCGATGTCAACTAGAAAGGATCTTCGTAACGATTCAATTTACACACTAAAGTTCGTAAATAAATCAATAATAAATGTCTTATCACGCCCAAACACACGCGAAACTGCAGGCCATTTCTTGCCAGCTGATACTGTTTTGTCGTAAACAGAGAGACAGCGAGGGAAAGAGAGAGACAGAACGAATGCTCTCGGTGCGTGAAGACAAAGATCGGCTAGCGTCAACCAAAATGAGTTCTCCCGACAGTCCCAACACGCGAACCACGGGCAAACTGACGTAGGGCTCTTTGAATTTTTTCAACTCATAAACCGTCCACATCACATGAGCTGAGCAACTCATTTGGATAAACGATTTTAGTACATGAAATGTTTCATAGAATGCGCTTTTCGTTCGGAAAATTCTCGGTTCATCAAGCATTGTATTATTTGTCCAATAAAAAAACACGGTGGTAGCTAAGTTGTTAAAATAATCTCGTTAAAAAAAACCCTTATTATTATAACGATAAATCCTTAAATTATTGTGCAGAATATCAAAGTATAAATGGCCCGTTGAACGACGGTGCTCATAATGCGGTTTGAATTCCCCGCGCTCAAGTTCACGATCGTTTGTAAATAGCCAATAGACTCGTAGAACAAATGTTTCCATGAAAATCGACCAATTAGAATTGATCTAATAATGCTACGCGACTATGCTGCAGAAACGTTAAACGTTTCCGGATTGGTCGACATCTGTGAGCAGAACAGGCGACGCTAAAAATGATTGGCTGTGGGGGAGACGACGAAAAAAACATACTGGATCGTCGGTCTCTTTTCAAGTGTATGAAATTTCTTTTTAACCACGTTTCATTGTGTAGTTGGGAGAATTTACATGAATCATCATATTTTTATTATCAAATAGTTTTGTCTGTTATTGAGTGTTTTTTAGTTGACACACAAATATGTCACGCAGCAAAGCATGAATATGGGTTTGTGTATATCGTTATCCCAGTACACGTGATAAAAAGCGATTCGATAGGGACGCGTTTACGGTGCGTAAAATATAATTAAAAAAAGCGCGCCGGGTGCGAAATAGGAATTACTTGTAAAGTGTATCTGCTCGAGTGAAAGACCGGAAAGTGCATCGAAACATAAAACCGCGTGTTTGGAGTATCAGGCTCGTAGTGTTTCGTTGTAACTCGTTGAAAGTCGTTGGGTTACGGAAAAGATCGGGGGGCGCGCGCGAGTATACTTGGTTGGTTCGGCACACACCGGCGGGGGTCTGTCGTGTCGAGGGACGGAGAGGGGGCCGCCATTTTCCCTCCAGTGAGGGTCGAGTGTCGCGAGCGGTATCTCTACTTGCGATTGTTTTCTAATCGGGAAAGGACTTTTTTTTTCGTTTATTGGCTGGTTCTCGGGGGGGTGTGAGATTTTGTTAAGAGGTGTGTGGGGCGTCGGGCGGGCGCGCGGGACCACAGGTTCCGAAATCACAAAACAAAAAAGTAATAAGCGTGAAAGTTGATCGAGATAAAGAGAGAGGGCGGATGAATAAAAAAGAATAAGAGAATAAAAAATACTCGAAATAATAAAAATTTCGTTTGCTTGACGGTTCACCGTTGCGAGGTGCATTTACCTCGTTAATTTTTCGCAGCGGCTTTTGTAAGAAAACTCGTGAGAGATCGAGAACGACGAAGCTAAATAAAAAGAAAGACAGAGATAGATATTGGTTGAGAGAGAAAGAAGGAGACGGGACGGACACACCGGTAGGGGAAAAACGACGTGTTTGAGAACAGTGAGATTGTGAATTGTTCAGTGTCGCCGGGTCAGTGTTACGAGTTAATAAGCCAGTTATATTTCGTAAAGAAGAATCAGGAATTAAGTTGCGAGAGGATCGAAACGTGGAAAGCACTGAAATAAATCTTATCACCGACAGGTCAGTGCGTCTTTTTTATTTTCCTTTTCTCTGATACGGGGCGCGCTCAACACGACGAGACATTGCTCTCCGGGCAATTGGAGATGATTTACAAAACGGGCATGCCGCGATATTGATACGAGAGAATTGAGCAAATTAAGAGTGATAAAAATCATGCAAAAAAGATCGTCTCCGATGTGAGGAAGCGTGTGCGTCGGTTAGAGAGCGCGCTTGGAACGGTGCACGGTGCATGCGCTCTCGTGTCCTCGAACGAGCAACGAGAGAAAGAGAGAGACGCACCATCGATGAAAATTCCGCGCGTCCCTCTTTTAGCGTCTCGTAATGTGTGCGCGAGCCGGCACGTGCAATGAACAATATATCTTCGAAAAAAATTCACACTTTCCACTCCCTTTTTCATTCGACTCTCGAACCATTGTTAACCTCCAAATTCCACTATATTTTTCAATATTTTTCTATTTCAACTTGAATCCCTGTGCTCGGCATCAATCTTTTTGCATCGTTTTTTTTCCTCCAAAGGGTTTCAACGCGTGTGCGAACAAGTTGCGTCGTTTTCATGCGGTTTGAGCCTGTATCGCTGCTTTTGAGTACGCAGCGGTGGGAGAAAAAGGCAAAAAGATATGGCGGGAGACGCGTAGCCATTGAACCAACCGGGAATTAATACACTCGATTTTCTTCGACTTTCTTTCGTTTAATTATTTACGCTTCGTGTATCGACGAGTCAGACACGAGAATTATTTATTCACGCTGGATTTCGAGACCTTCGGAACTTTGTCTTTAAGGATGTATCGCAATAAAATCCTAGGCACAAATCTCCGATATATATATATACATACTTAAGAGCATATATACAGATAAGCGTTCTGAACATCGGAGACTCGTACGTATCGTAAATAAAAACAACGAAAACGAGTCTTATTTCAATCCGTTCAAAAGTCCAGGGAACTTTGCTTTTTCCTTACTTTTTTGTTCCTTTCACTTCAGCCTCAGCTTTTTCCTTCGACAACGCTCTTCATTACATTATATGAATCTCTTTTCTTATATCCAGAGATGTTCCAAATTCTTATCTGTGGGTATACGAACCATTTTTTTTTATCGCGATGTTTACTCCCGCCAAAATGTGTATTCGTGAGTTTCTCTTTTTCAAATTCGTTTCGATTGAAAACATTTCGGTTGGTCGATTTTCGTTTGCACATTTAGTTTTTATTTTTTTTCACAAGCATTTTGTATTTTGTTTTGATTATTGTCGTTATTTGTTTTGTGACTTTTTCTGCACAATCCCATTGGGGTCCAGAGTTCTCGGGATTGAGACAGGTTTTGGAAAAAATTAACAATTCCTAGCAACGAGGCTGGGCGAAATATTCATGGGGGGGGGGGGGGGGGATTAATTTATAAATTTGCTTCGACTGGGAAAATCCATTGGAAAATCTGAAAGTGCGTTTTTTGTTTTTTAAAGTGACTGTCCCGCTTGGCTGACTTTTCACAAAAACTTTAAATATTAAAAAAAATATCGATCTTCCTGAAAAAAAAATTGACAACGTCTCGCTTTTTTTTTATGATGCGAGCATCAACATCGTCCCGCACCGTTCACGTCACGAAGGAGTACTGACCTTCGATACTGCTCTCATGATTTAAGCGTTTACACAGCCACGTTCGAGTAATTGATTGTAAAAAAAAAAACAACACTTACACAAATGATTGGTGGTTGATAAGATGATGAAATATTGATATGAACTAGACATTGCATGACGGTGATATTTTTTTTCTCATTGGGAAACTGATCGAAAAATTGATAGCGAAATTTGCCCTGAATATTGTCGCAATGCTTATCATTCTCAACACCATTTCGATTGGAGTGAAAAATTGCTTTGATAAGCGATTAGAAAATACCAAAATTAGATGCGCTAACGATCGGCGGATCCGATAAAATTTTGTTGTCACCATGAAGGAGCTTTTTGAGCAGTGTTATTTTTATTATGATGATTGTGCCTGATTTCTCTTTGGTTAATTGCTTCGAAATCTGCATCGTTGGCCATATACGCAGCAGAAAATTGATTCAAGCAGCGCACAGGTTAATTTTCGTAATTTGAAAAATTGGTTTATTTCACGATTTGAAGCGGAATTTGGATTTCGGGTCACCGAGCTGCGGAAAATCGGTTTTTGGACAATGTTTAGAACAAAATCGTAACAGTACTCTGGTAAAAGATTTTTTTTTTCGTGTGAGTAATGAAACCGTTCAATTTGCTTTTTGCGGTCGTGACTCGTGCGGGCAACGACGCCACATATATTCTCATTCTTGACGAGTTATCGCGTAAGATGGCAGCATATCGCTCGCACGACTTTCGCGAGCCGTAGAGAGGGAGAGAGCGAAGCAAGGGGAAGGGAAAGAATTAAAGGCAACCAGTTGTTACCCGAGTGACAAGAGAATCCTTCTCCTCTCTCTCTCTCTCTCTCTCTCTCTCTTACAGAGTTTTTCTTTCTCGACGGGATCGCGCTAATTACTTCTGGAAATTGCGAGAAAAGAGAACCCCGGCTTAGCGGTTCTTCGTTCCGGTCGCGAGCTTTGACTATTTATTATTCCAAACGCTTAATAACACGTCTTTATTTATTGAATCATTCGCTTCCCCGTGAATATATAATTCTCCATTGTTAATTGATGATTTTCGATTCTCCATTCGCATGGCCTGACAATCAGCCTCGTCTATCGCTAATTAGTGTAAATTCGATATTTTTGAATATTTTGAATTCAGCTCTCGAATGCCAACGTTTCCATCAGAATTAATCGCCTTAATTACTTCTTGAATTGTCAATGGATCTCGAAGGAAACTACACGAAGCTGGAAGGACTAAAGTCACAATGAAAAGTGCTTCACAGTGTTTTGAAATTTTGCGTTTGAAGCCAAAAATTAATTTGAAAAATATGTCAACTTTAAAAAACTCAAAGGGTCGAGGCATCATTTCCGAACTTGTAGTTTGCGCTCATGGCAATTATAGGAGCACGACGACCTCCGTTAGATTTACCAGCGTAACCTTGAAACGAAGTATTTGTTGACGATCGATAACGCACGTGCGTGAAAGACCAAAAATTTTTGGCACTTTCGATTAACATTTTCATTACTTTTTCTCATTGAACCGAATTGTGAGAATGAAATGACCAACATTTCCTTCGAGCTTTGAGTTCGTAAAGAGAACGACACACGCTCCTTCGTAAGCCACTATTTCCTCCTAGAAACCGAAAAAAATGTATAAATATCTTAGATAAAGTCGAGCGGCTACGATCGGTTAAATTAGCTGGGCGCACCTTTACACAGTGTGTCACTTTGCTCGTAAAATACACGCTTATATACATATATGTCAACTTGAAACACACCTGGCTTCGTGTACATAGTCAGGAACTTTGAGACAGAACGAGTTACGGGGACCTCACTTTTGCCAGGCTTTCTGAACCCTCGAAAGATACTATTTTTTCACAAATTTTTCAACTTCTCAATTCTTTCCATATATCATCAAATTTTTGTCTCCATTATTTATAAATAATCTTATAAATTATTTATAAGTAATTTTATAAATAATTTTATAAATAATTTATAAATAATTGTATAAATTAATTGTTTATTTTGAAAAATAATTATGAATAATAAATACAAATAAATAAGTTATAAATGATTGGTATACCATTATTGTTATTGTGACTATTATTATTAACAATTATTATTGTAGTTATTAGTTGACTATGATAATTATTTATATAATTACTAAATTACTTGTTGCAATTTATTAGCGATTCATTTGTTGCGGGTCTTGGCCGTCTACATTTAGAATTTTTCAGTTACTATTATTATTGTTTATTCATAATAATTGTTATTATTATCAATTATTTTATTGACAAAAACGATTTCTGATGTGCGACGAAGAATACATTAGGGAATTGTGAAAATTATGCAAAATTTAATTCAATATCATTGCGATATATAAATAGAAAAGCCTCGACTCGGAAACACCTTACATTGTATTTGATTGTATTTGTCAATTGTGATTGACATTGTCGCGTTGCTATCGGCCGGTAATTAGAATTGATAATCAAACGACTCTCAAGAATTTGTTTTTCTGACATTCTTTCGAAATCGGAATCCCCATATTGCCTCTAGAAACTAATATACAGACACTGAAAATCGACTTTTTGTTAAAAAGATCGATATACGTTGAACCAAATTTTTTTTTTTTTTCATTCCAAAAATTCTGTCTTTGCAGCAACAAATATTCTGGAAAATTTGTTCGAAAAGTCAGTTTTTGTCATACCGGCCATAAATTTAACTGACCGTTCTGTTGAAAACCGAGAATTTTTAAAATAACCCCAAAATATTTAATTCACCATGTTCAACGAAATTTCAAAGTTTTTCGGTTAAATTTTATTTTCACTGGAGAGTTTGTACTTAGTCGGTAATAAACTGTGCACAATGGAGTTCATAATTGCGTTATACAGGCAGGGGAATGGAACGGTTCATACGAGTGTAAGAATTATTCACGATATTGAGGATGCATGATGACCATTGGAAAGAAGGCGTCTATAAAATCCATCATTCATTCGTGAGGTCCTCTTCACCAGCCAGTCTCTTTTGCCTGCCTCACTATTCTCTACCCATTCCTGCTGGCTCTGTTGCTGCTTGCGTACATGTATCTGTGTCGCGCCCCCCCCGCCCCTCCCCCCCCCCCGCCCTTTCTCGCTTCCACCCTTCTCCCTTCTAAATCCCCAATTGTCAACTCTCGCTATTATCGCGTCTCCGAACAGACTCGCCGAAGCCAAATCCTTCTTTTTGTTTCCATCTCCTCGCTCTCCCGTTCGAGGTTAGCTCGCGTTGGGTTCGCAACTCGCAGAGCCAGCACCTTCAACGAGCAAAACTCTTCCCTTTCACGGGCGCTCGATCTTCTCTCTCCCCTCGCTTGTGAATTCGTATACATGAACTCGAGTATATGTTACACATATTTATATTCAGACTGGCGGGAAGAGAGTTTTCTCGTATTCTTTGTTTTCGGGGCAACGAGGTCCTTCTAGTTATTAGGCAAATTAAGAAACGTCGTGCTCGTGAAACTGCGGGGCGTAATTCCCGGAACAATCGAAATTTGCGATCAATACCATTTTTTTTCTTCTTTTTTTATGGCTTTAATTTTTTTATTATTGTTATTTTGTCATCGCCGAAGTCTCACCGATCATAATGAAATGCGTAAGTCCGACAATTGCTGCGTGACTTCTATCGAACGAATTCTTGTTTTTCTTCCCCGCACACGGAAACACCGTGACGCGTAATTACCATAATGGATGAGAGAACGCATGTTAATAATTGTTTCTCGAAGTGTTATGGCGAAATTCCGTTTTCTCATTAGCCATCGAGAGCTCCTGGTATCTTACTTAATCCCTCATTTCCGCTAATCTTAAGTATCGTTCCCTTCCCCCTTGCCACGTCGTCCTGTTCGCATATACAGAGACACCACGTCGCTCCATCATTTTTGGTGAAGAGACTTATAGCTCTGCCAAGCATTAGTAGTTGCGCAAAGTAATGTGATGTCTATTAATCATCGACGTACCAGGTTCAACGTGTGTGTGTGTGTGTGTTGCTCTGTTTATCCAGCAACTATGCTACCATTTATATTAATGTACAAATTTCTCGTGTCATGTATCTGCTACGATCGGGACACGATACAGTCGAGCGCAAAAGCTGTTGAATTATAAATAAACTCGAAGTCATTATGAAGATCGATTTTTTTTTTTTTTTAAATAATTTACTCAATAATCGAAAGGTTCGAGCTTTCGAACCATGCGCCGTAAGAGAAAAGAATAATCGTGCGACGAAAAAGAGAACGAATCAAGCGAAACGTTCGAAAAACGTGACGTTGAAATTTGCATCGTTGGAATGCAACGAAATTTTTTTATTCCCTTGCCAAAATTCATTATTTATATTGAGAATTAAACTGCGATTATAAAACGATCGGTTTTTGCCGTAGAAAAATATATCGACTCTAAGAATTTGATAAAAATAAATATTTTTCGTTGCAAACTTCAGGATATTATTCGAAAAACTTGGTTTCTTAGTTCAGCAAAGAATTGGAACGAACTTTTGTCAACTCACATCATTTTTCGAGATGATTTTGGAAAAAAAAAAATGTCCTGGAGTCTGCGGCCTTGTTTTGTTTTAAAAAGCTTTTGTAAATTAGTAACGATTAAACTTTGAAGCTGGAGCACCTGATAGAGCCCCATACATGCTAAATGCATGTACAAAATTTCCACCAAATAGACGACAACAACGAAGTGATGCATATATAGTCTTGCAGCCTGAAGGCTCACGCTAGCTCGCGCCTCTCTCGAGTGCCATACACGTTCGATCTTTGCATACATATATACATCTGGTAAACAAATGTATATGTACTGCATATAAATATGTATGTGTGTCTATGTATAGCTGGATGCGATGAAATGCTGGCGTATAGAGAGTGAATTATTCATGCGGGACACCGAAAACTCGTACACCGACACACACGAGCACGCACGCAGATACAAGCCACTTGGCTCATGAGCAACATTTGACACTTACATGTCGTCGTCATGATAGTGGAAGAGCTATGAACGTATACGCGAGCGTCAACACGCGCCTGACAAAACACTACACACAGTGTCTCCCAAATTTCGTACTTGTCAGAGCGAATCAACTTTTTTTTTTCATTTGCATCGTATTAAAAATTCTCACGACGTTACGAATTTTTTCTTTTTTTTTTTTCTGACTTCGTGGAGATTCCGGTGACAGGAGCCACTTTTTTTGAGAGCGATTCATTTTTATGGGAGCGGAAAAATCACGAAAGTCATTGATTCGCATTTGACGTCAGCCCAGCCATGAATTTTTTCCCCGCTTCATTTCATTTATTCTGCTTATCTGAAGCACGACTTTTGGCACACCCTGTATAAGGCTGCTCGTTACATCTCGTCCGAATTATTCAAGACGTAACTGTATATCGAGCTTCGATTATCGTTGGAAACATAACGAATGAGGGAGAATAAGGAAGAGAGAGAGAGAGAGAGAGAGAGAGAGGAAAGGAGAAAGGAAAAATCAAGAGCACGTCACCCAAATATTTCCCAACGATCTCGACCAATCCTGACAACTAAATCTCTCGAACATAGTAATATCCTTAATGTTTGGATAACCTCTTCTATATAGAGGCTTGGTTATGCTTCCACACTTCTATGTCCCCGTGGTCACTTTAACCTAATTACCCGGTGTATGCGACTATATATACGGGTACGTAATGTCGTAGTCCAGTCATTCTCGTGTTTAAACACTGCTCCACGTTACCAAGTACCCCTCTACCATATATAGCATACCACTGATGATCAAAGACACGAACGCGTTTATATCTTTATAGGAACTCGCAGTGCTTAGCTATTTATATTAATTTTGTGATCCTGCTGCTTCACGTCGAACCATTTATTGACTCGCATCAACCACCATCTCACAGACTTTGCAAATTTTCATTCAATGCTCTCGAGAAATTTTGCTTCGATGCAGAAAACTCGAATCAACATTTTTTCCGGTATTATTTTTTAATTTTTTTTCCATAATTAAATACTAATTGAAAAAAAAAACTCTCATTACAATTACAATTGGTTCGGAATTTTTATCTGAATCGATCGTATACCGATGTACCAGACTCTATTTATCATTTCCATCCATCCAAATAATCGATGCCAACACGTTCTGCAGCTCAGTAAGAAAAGGTGACGTCGAATCAAGTTCCTTGTTAAAAATGCAACTCAACTCTAAAGTCACGAAGGTGGCCAAGAAAATAAGGCCATTTGGCTCAAGTCCATCGTACCCATAAATGGATTCAACGAATTGGAATACCGCAACAATAACTCGAGCATATATACAGACAGAATAGCAACCACAATTAGTTATCAAAGTTTTTTGTACATAAACGCACTCGTTAGGGGATATTTGTGTCTCCGCAAATTCCAATGAATAATTTGCATGGGAGAATACTTTTTGCGCTCTTCGGGAGATTGCGAATAGGTTAGAAGCCAATTTTTTTTCTGTTATTAAACTGCGTGGAAATGAAGAAAGTGAGAGGCAGAGAGAAAGAGACAAAAAACGAAATCCCTTCTTTTGCAATTCGCCACTTTATAACATAATTTTTGGTCTCTTCTCGTAATTATGAGACCCGCACCTTCGAATGAAGCAAAAAAAAATCGAACGTTCGTATTTCAGCATTAACGAAATGTTCAGCTCGCCATTCTTTTGGGGAACAGCCACGAAAAATGGCAAATTCGCATATTTTGATCCAATTTGAAATTTTCAAATTTCAATCGAAACAAATTGTTTCGATCCGAACGATTCCATAATCAGACTCGATAGTTTATGTTCATGAAAAAAAAAAAGAAAAAAAGTTGAGCAAACAAAAGCGAATTCGAAGAATTTGGTGGTGACAATTTTGAAATATGATTGGTGACCGATTCGAGGAATTAATTGACGTGTATTATAAAGTTTGCGAGCTCAATGATTCGTTGAAAAGCGGTTGATCTCTTCCCTCGAACTGATTCCATTTCGTATTGGCGTATATACATGTAGCACGTATTACGTACACAGCACAGAGCGTACATATGTCTCTATAGATACAGAATATACACTGGTACGAACTCAGGAGACACACTCTCAATGTAGTACAAGCTGGAGAGTTCGCTATCCGGCAAACTTTCGCCAAATTTAACGCAAATACGCTCAGAGAAGTCGAGCCACCGCGAGAGTTCGGTTGGAAAGGGGCAACAGCCCGTGGAGGAGGGAGAATGACGGAGAAGCATCCGTTGTTTTCCTCCAAGTCCACTCCATCTCCTCGTGCCTTATTCCTCGCGTTTATCCCATTTTATACTTTGTACATTTTCAACCCGTATATATATATATATATATATATACGCGTGCATACATAACTTTACATTAATTCGACAAGCAAAACCTTGATTCACGAAAATGCCTTCAAAATTTCATCAATTATACAAACTTTCCTGACACGATCCTCCATTACCATTCCAATCCAAATTTCGTACAAATATCGTCAGAGTTTTTCATTCATTCAAATTTGCCAACATCGCCCGGAAAATCAAAAACGTCGGATTTTTTTGACACGTTCATTTATAAATACGCAGCGTACGTCGCAGCTCGATTGTCCAATAATGCTCAATGGTTCCCTCGGCCTCGACCGGCCTTCGAGAAAATCTCTCGAATCCACGGAAAAAAACGCACACGAAGTCACTTGGATTAGATCAAAATAATCTCAGATTAACGATTCTGAAGAAGAAAAAAAATGGAAAAGTATCGTGTCTTTTGTATTTATCCGAAAGCAATTGTTCGGAATATAATGGAGGATAGACGATGGTATTGTAAACAGTGAACTCGGCCTAACACATACAGTATTTAAACGAGCTCTCGTTGCTACAGCCTTACGTAATTCTCGCTCGACACTGTCTTTCTATACATCACACAGCAGCAGCAGGACGCTATATTTTATATACTGAATTCGTATATGTACGTGTGTGTCTGTGCGTGCATGTGTACGGGGAGGATAGTAATATAAGAGTAAGAGTATATGAAGCACGAGCTCGGAGCAGCACCCGACTGTCCTGCTTACTCAGCGTTGTTCGCGCTGACCCGTATATTTTCGTACTCTCGACATTTCTCTTGCTTCTCCTTCTCTCGATCGCTTGTATTGCTTTCAAACAAACAAAGAAAAATGTCCTAATCGATGATAGATAACGATAACGTTCGCTATATCGCAAAAACTGTTTGTCCTATGCCGCCTTTTGATTAAATTGACGATAAACTAAACGGTCGAAAAGGAAAAACTCGAATGAAAAAAAGGAGTGAAAGTGCTGTTATCTATGCCCAGTCGGTTGTGGCTCCCATTTCACTTATAAGAGCCATCTTCTCCGGAAACGTGTAGCCAGTACTCACAGGGTGGCCCAAAACTTGTATTCGATAACCCGAACTGAAATTTAGGCGATTTGACAACTCGCGGAAACCATTGGATTCACAATTTTCCAGTGTATTTCAATTTTTCATCAATGGAATTTCTTACTTCCCGTGAATCGACTTTTTTTTTATCATTTCTAAACACCGAGAGAATGAGTTTTGAAAATCACAGAAAAAAAATTGAACGATCCAACTTTTTAACAAAAATACAGACGATCGAACGTGGGGAATAATTGGAAAAGATCGAACAGGCTATACGTAGAAATGCATCGAGCCACGAACTGGATACGAGGCACATTTCATCATTAATCGAGCTCATGAGCCTGAAGTTTGCATCGACGCAATGCCACGAAATGAAATAAAAAAATGAGATGATTCGTCTTTTTTTCATTTAACGAATTCATTATTGAGGTTATAAAAAAATAATTCGAAAAAAAAAGTGACGCGAATCATTTATTTATTTCGTGGCATTGCGTCCATCCAAATTTCAGGCTCACTCGAGCTCCATTTTTCAGACACCCTTTATATTCAATATATTTATTGATCATATATACATAGCCGAAGTATAAACGCTTGGAAAGAACCGGTTACCACTCGTCGTCTTCGTCTCAGGCTGTATTATAAATTTTATCATAACGGGTATACCGTGTGTACTTCACCAAGAACCTCACCGAGAAATTATGTATATACTACACAGAGCTTAGTGCGCGTCCATATGAGTCTGTACACGGGGACGTTTGTTTCGGTGAATATTTTTCATGCGACGCGATGGTGAGAGACCGAGAATGGTCTCGGTATCCAGGCACTCTCGTCTGCTTCGCAGACTCGAAAGGTTGTAACAGGTGCCCTCACACTCGTATCGTTACCAACAACCACTGCGAGACTTCACTCAATTACACGTAGCTTTATTTCGCCCTTTCTCCCCTCCCCGAACCTCATCCCTCTCACTCTCTTTTTCTCTTCCATATTCTTTCCCCCCTTGCCGCCTCTCTATAGGCGATGTGCTTTTTGCTCGAGCCTCTAATGCGCACCTTACAACTATCTCGGTTACCTGCCACTCGCCTACTGTTCAAACTCGCCTAACCAACCACTATCTACTGCCTACGATCGCGTCGAGCCAACAGACTCGCTCTCTTTCCTGTACACACCGTCACGAGTTTTATTCGATGCCTCCTTGCTTCTCCGTCTTTCTACTCTCATCTACACTGGGCTTGACTAATAATCGAATCGATGAGCCTGAAGTTTGCATCGATGCAATGCCACGAAATGAACAAAAAAAAAAATAGAAATAAAAAATGATTCGTCACTTTTTAATTTTTATTTTATTTTTATTTTCATATTATTTATATATATATATATATTTTTTTTTTCATTTCGTGCGTCGGTGCAAACTTCAGGCTCGTTTGAATCGTGCGATCGAACGAATCAATATTTTACAAATATAGCAATCAAATTCTTATGAATAAACTGACCGATTGTTCCGGTTACCGGTGTACCAAGGTCATCCTACATATTTATTATCACACGATGCTCTGGAGAAGACAAAATCGATTGGAAGATAATCCGAATTTTATTAAATTGAACAAACAATAAATAAATAAAAACGTGTTTTTCGTCGGAGCCCAACGAACTTCAGTGTCATACGAGTGACTGATTGCGTGGGTGGGAAAATATCTGACCCGTGAATGAATTTTTGGTCGTAGTGAAAAGTTACAAAAGAATTTGAACGCGATTCTCGAACAGAAAGGTCAGTAGATGACGAGAATCGTTCGTCTCGATGCGATCAGGTTATTTTCAACTTTATGGAAAAAAAAAAAACGAAAATTTTGAAATATAAAAAAAAACTATTCATCGATATTTTTGGTTGTTTGGAACTGCCGGCTTCGGGGCTTTTGTGCAATAAAGCGCTTCTAATTCCGACGAAGAAGGAAGTATGAAATAATCGATTCGTTTGGCAACATCTTAAGCGACGTCGTATATTAAGTGAAATGTAGAATTTCACGGAACAGCAACGATTTCTTAGCCTGTCACTTTTCTTCTTTGTCAGCCTCTTCGCTGTTCTCCTCGCCGTTGCGTGTACTCTTTTTTTTTGTTTTTTTTTTCTCGCAATCGTCGAAGTTTTGCTTCGCTGCCACGAAACTGCTCCCAACACTCGGCCCCAACTTTTTCACCCCAGAGCCAGCAGTGCGAGCAGCACCTCGCTCTGGTCAAAGTGCGAGGCGGTCAACAGGAGAAAAGGGAAGAACGATCAAGCGAGATTTGACGAGAGATGGAGAAATCGACCAAAAACAAAAGTTGGAATTCGTCGATATTGTGTAAGATTCTCACGTGTCTTTCTACCCTGTGGACGAACCTTCAGTCCGGCCAGTGTCTAGTCCATATGAGAGTTTCCAAATATTCACCAATATTTTTTCGAAACATCGAAGCATTAAACAAGAATTGATTGGATAATAAAAATTCCGAAAGTTTCACAGTAAACGTTGAACTTCGTGAATCAATGTCACAGCGCAAACTTGAAATAATACGAAAACTTTAGAGTTTGGCTTATAACTTTGTGAGTTTCCTCGAGAGGGAACAACATTCCACGTTATCGAGTCATCGTATGCGATAATCTCATATAATTCTAACTCATCGTGGCAAATGTTCTCAACTAAATGGAGTTCACGAAATGGAGATGCACGAATTTTTCTGCTTCATTGAAATGTCGAAAATTTTCCCATGATTTTGATGAATTTGGAAATCCTGCTGATCGAACGTGTGTAATGAAAAAACCAACGACTTGTTGTCGACTTTGAAGTTTGCATCGTTGGAATGCAAGGAAATTCATTTTTTCATTTGCCAAAGCCTATTTTTTATATTTAGTATTAAATTCCAATTATAAAACGATCAGTTTTTGCTCCACAAAAATATATCGCCTCGAAAAATTCGGATATAAAATAAAATGAAATAAATAAAAATAAAATATAAAATTCGGAAATAATGAATAAAAAATCGACATTTTTAGTTGCATCCGAACGTTGGAAACTTCAGCATCATGTTTATCAAGTCGCAGCTACATTTTCTTTAAATCCGGTTAAGGGTTGTTGCCCCATAAATGCAATCCTTTTCCATATTGCCCTGGCCGAGTGTTTGGAAGTTGGTTGTTCGAACGAAGCGAACTTTATACGTTGGTATATATAGATGCTGGTGGTTGCTTTGATACCGGGACAGTTTAAAATATCGACACGTATTCAAGTGGGGAGTATATATCTGGGAATAATGGAGATGGGAAAGCTCGTTTCTCTCAAACCCCGTAAGATATCGTTCCAGAGCTTTCGAGTGTAAAAGAAATGGGTGGTGGTGGGAGGTATAGGGTGAAGGAGAGTGGGGGAGGGAGGGAGGGATCGGATGGTTCGATGGCGTCGTGCGGGTTGGCGTCAGCGTCGAGACGCCTTTCCATTTAACGGTGAAAAGATGGGCCAGCGCGTCGCTCGCACGCAGACGGGATGATGAAGAGACGTATCCGGACGTGTCTCTTCCTTCTCGTCCATACTCGGAAGAGGTTAAGTACGCGAGAGCTCGGCGGTAATGGGCGGCAGGGAAGGAGCTGAATTTGATGAGAGGAAAGAGGCGCTTCGCTCGCATCGCCATTCTAAACGATGCTCGAGAGAAAGACAAGGTAAGTATTTAAACCACCACGAGAATTTAGTTCGAGTAGCAACAGCGCTCGGGCTGGCGATGTGTTGGATGATGGTTAAAAACCACCACCACCATCGTGCCCACCGCAACTACGCTTTGCTCCGCGAACCATGAAAAGTGTTGAAGTGGAGAGTGAGAACTTAAAGGGGGAAAAAGAGAGGAAAAGGGCGGGGGGGGGGGGAAGGCTAGAACGGAGGTAGTTGGAGTGACGATGAGACGTTGTACAAAGTATCGAGTAAAAAAAGCCATGTACGTATTGAGCAACGAAGCAGTAGAGATGGAGGAAATAGCGATACATGTCCAGAGACCCGAGCCAAAGCTTAAAGGAATAATAAAGATGGCGTGCGCCCCAACGGGAAAGCCCTCGCGGTTATTTCTTTGCTCCGACACTCTATTAATTAGCGTGAGCGAATTTTATCAGCCAATCAGGTGTCAATCACTATTAAGGAGCGGGCGTGGCAAGAGTAGAATTCTAGTTCCAAGTTTATCCAGAGATTCTGCGAGCTCAGCTAAAAGGAAGAATGTCAGCGTCTCCACGATTTATACGATTCTCTACATTTGCCATCTCGTATCACACGAAATATGCACCTGAGACAAAAATCGCTCAGGACTTTATTGTTCCGAGTTCAACGACCTACGTCCTTGCTAATTATAAAAGTGTGACTTTTGGGACACCCTTTATGTCGATGGGCATAGTATGCGAGGTGAATCTCCGTTGGAAGAGGGTGACAGTAGAATCGAAAGAGCTACAGGAGCGAGGAAATAGGAGCGAGTATGATGAAGGAGGCGGAGGTGGTTGGTATAGGGTGCCATAGCAAAGAGGAGAAGGTACAACGAAGGGAAAGGGATTTGAGGGAGGAGGGGGGGGGGGAGGGGGGGGGAGAAAGACATATACAACGTTTTCTGTCGTTAGAGGGTGGGAAGTTGCAGAGACATCGATCGGACCGGCCATTGCTTGTGCTTCTCTCTCTCTCCCTCTCTCGTTCTCTCTGTTTCTCCACCCGAACATGCTACACTAGGAGTCAAGATGCCATCCCACCTGGAAACGCGAGAAACCAAACTCCATGAAACTCTCTCCATCTTTCTCTATTCATACGGATATATATAGTTTCTACATCCCGCCCAAGCCTGATATACGCACTTGTCCCGAACAAGTGCGCGGGCGCGCGCCCAACACATTCGCGAATTGGGTAAGCCCCCTCCCCCCTCGCCACCATGCATGTAACCAACTTCATATCAACCGCTAACATCCACAAGGGCTTAAATTACATACAACTTTGACTTGTAAATCGTCAATGCATACGCGCTTTTGTTTCTCACCTCTCCTTTATACAACACGCACGCGCTTATATACACACACACCATAAACACACGATGCATGGTGTACATGACCGTATAACATGTATAAACGCCATCATAATTCTCTCCTCGAGAGCTCAATCCTGTTAGATACCGAGTTTCCGGATATTCTCGTATATTCCGTCATATATGGGCAATTCCACCCTTCACGGGTCCCTTTGGATAACGTACATTTTCATTAATTTACAAATCCTTTACGTGCGGAGGCTTAATGTTCATGTTACATTCACACGGACAGATTCCTGCAGGCACTTTTGGGGATAATCGATTTTCTCGTTTGCAACTTTAACGATTCAGACCCACAAGGAAGATTCGTCCAAATCTCCAGTCCCACAATCGATCTTAACGAATTAGAGGCTACGATGTTCCTGTTCGCTTTGAGCATCAGGAAACGGTAATTGTATCAAATACACTATTTCGCGTTTGAGCACTCGCGCGAAAGCTTCTCCTTCCGACTACCACGTGGCGCAGCGCGTCGAGACATTTCTCTCGCAGACGGATCGCGCTGGGGATCCGTACACTTCGTGAGAACCGGAGGAACTTCATTGTTTCGACCGACAAGCTCAATTTTTCTACCTATCCATGCCTGCCGAGCCGAGGAAATGTTATTAAATGAGAATTTAATTAAATATGATCGACAACGATGATTGCACGGACGCTGTGTGCCTTCCGCGATCTCCCAAGTTGAGCAACCTCCCGTGAGGTTTAATGGTTTTTCTCATTAACTGTAAATCGGAAAAACTCTCAATCAAAAAATCGCCCAAATTTCGATCGTCCGAATACAGAACGACAAAGAATTTTGTTTAATCATCGTTTTCATAATTAATACGATCGTTCCAATTTTTTTAGTATTTACACTTCCCAATTGCAAAAATCACCGTAATACTTTATGCAATTTTGCGCTCTCATATTAAAAGTAATCGGATTTCGTTGGATTCCAACGACGCGAACTTGACCATCGTAACCATTCGATAGTCTTTTGTACTTCTCTCTGTCGCACAAAATATAAGAAACGTCGACTACCGGTTCTTGGCTGAGTACTGGATGTTATGAGCCTGAAATTTGCATCGACGCAATGCCGTGAAATGAAAAAAGAATTCGTCATTTTTTTTCGATTTTTTTTTTAATTTGCCTCTCGCCTTTTTTGGACCTCACAAATGTATTCGTCGCAAAATGAAAAAGCGACGAGTCGTTTTCTTCTTTTTTTAAAAAAAAAAAAAAACAAACTTCAGGCCCATTTTGTATTTCCTATGTTCAAAATGTCTATCATACAGACGTCCCCGAAAAGTCAAACGACAAAAGTTTGCCGCACGCACTATTAATCGACTGTAACGCCATTTAGATCCGTCACAATCAATGGACGCGTGCACATAACCTGCTCACGAGCAAGCTTATATATTAAAATGGTAGTTTAAGCTCCAAAGTTATAGAAGGCGAAAAGGGAAACGATTTTGTTAGTCGGATTGCGAAATAAACGTATTTAATAATTCTATAGGATAATATAAGTGTGCTCTCACGTTCGTCTACTTCCCATTGCCATTTGGCGAAGCACGTCGTTCCGTATGTATACACCGGCGTTACTATCGAGCAGAAGTTGCCCAGAGACTCGACGGATTGATAGAGAGAGAGAGAGAGAGAGAGAGAGA
>JAPYYS010000265.1:0-141003 GCA_030522525.1 Campopleginae sp. 14b
TTCGTTATTTTTTCTTTAATTTTATAGTTTTTTTATTTATCGCTAGACACTAATATCTTACGTTGTCTACACATTTATACTAATCGATTATGACTAAACGAATTTTCACTACTTCAGCAAGTATTGCATTCATCTCTCAAACATTTTTATTCCATTTTTCTGTGCCCCTCTCTTCCGTTTTCTATTTCACGACGATGTTGATTATTGAATATCGTCTTATTACACGACTACGGGTAATTTTATTTTTATTTGGATATATATACGCGAGTATATATATATAAGCATAGTTTTGCTTCTCGAGGAGGTGCTTTTTACGTTTTTCAGATCGCAGGAAAACAAAGAAACAAAAAATATTCAAAAATGGCCTCAATCATCAGAAAAATCAACCCACGACGAAAAAAAAACAACGACTTCGTGACATCGTGTGAGTGATCGGGAAAGATCCACGTGAAACCCGTTACATTCTCTTAAAAATCTATGAAAAAAAATAGCTCATCAACTATATTTACAAAAGTTATGAAATGTTGGAAAGGGCAATTTTGGTTGTTCTAAGTATTTTTGTTTGCCTCTTAAATTTAAACGCTGGAAAATAATTTGCCTTCCGTGCAAATATTACAATTCTTGTTTGCCTGTCTCTTGGTCGCAGTTTAAAAGAATGTACATATTCATTAGTGACAATAAAATGCTATAAAATATTAACGCGTACAGATTTTCTCGTCGTTTTCTTAGTTTTTTTCCGCTTGCTCGCTCGCCGTCGATCTCACACTCGCAATCCCGCGGCGACACAATACCAAACGTCTAATTATAATAAATAAATTAAGACTCTTTTTCTTCTTTCCCCCTTTTAACTCTTTCGCTTTTTGATTCAGCAGTAAAAGCGTTTTACACATCGATCACATTACCTCGCCGTAAGAAAATCTACGTTTGTTTATTCCTTTCTTTTCTTTTCATATAATACTATCTGGCTGAAAAGCTCCCGGGTTCAAGTTCTACACTTCCTTTTGTGCGCAGCTCAGTAATTCCTTGATCCGTTCGAGGAAGCCCGTTAAAAGAAAAATAAACACAAAGTTATCCATATGCCCGTTATCACGCCCTGACTTTGTCGCGATAAAAAAAAAACGAATATTTATGTGCATTTTTATAAAAACATTTGTAAAATCATTCGTTCGCTCGATTTTCGATTTTTTGCGGACTCGAAACACCTAGGAAGGCTGTAACTACGAGAAATTTGGGTTTTCTGTAAATTTCTGACATTCTAGGTAAAGCGTTGAAAGAAAAGGAACGATACTTGCTGGTTGTGCGAAAACCAAAGTGACTAATTCATCGAAGCCCTGAAAAAGTTTATTTCCAGAAAAAAAAGTCGACAATTGATCGGCATTTACAGATAAAAATTAATATTTCTGAAAGGTCACCAATGGAATGATGGTTGAGGAATACAATTGAAAAAGAAAAAGCCTTCCCACGTGTAGATCTTAAAAAGGAGTACGACGACAGAACAATGAACAAATTAAAAATATTGTCATGTAATTTAGTGTGATCCGGTGGCGTTTCGAGCATGTGGGCCATTGGTTTCTAAATCTTCTGTCATAATAATTGTTCTCTTGTTGCTCAAGAGACTGAATAATACAGGTGAGGAACTTGATTTCGCGACAACAGTTCCTCGAAACGAAAACATCGCGAGTTAATGAAATTAAACGTAACTTAAGCTCTAGTAACATTTTTACTTTTTTTCTTCTTCTTTTTTCATTGCACACATACACACACATAATCACATAATATTCGACCATACGTACAAATTACTATTCACATATTCACTTCTTTTAACATCGAAGAGTCTCCTGAGGGGAGAGACGAGGCTCGCTCCTTATTTTCTAATCGGGAAAACAAAACTAAACATTCTTTTTCTATTTTTTCCCTACGTCTTCCCTTCTTATCAATTATTTTACAAAAATGACGGCTAATGTTTTCATCAAGCACACGAAGTCAAGCCTGTCGGTCCAGATAACGAGGTCAAATTATTTTCCTTTCACATTGCAGAAGAATGAAAAATGAAAAATCTCACGCATCATGGAGCTGACAGTGCACACACCTTCAAATCGAAAATCATTGTTATTTAATAAAATAATTAATACTGCGGAAAGAATAGGGAGAAATAAGTTAATATTTCGTTTTCCTCTTTTCGCTCTTTCTCTCTATCATCCGTTAATGTAATAATGAAAAGTTGCCCTGCCTTTATGGTGATGATTAACGATTCTTTAAGCCCGCAACTATGCACATTATCGGTTTACATTAATTTATTAATTTCTAGATATGTTTACCCTCGCTCCAATGACTTGTCCAGAAGGATAATGAAATTCTTCAGTGACTCGTTCAGGACGCAGTTTTTATTTCTTCAAGACCGAAAATCGTCAGACATTGCGATATCGTTGCGTAGAGTTTTTAAAGAGAAAAAAACACACACACTTTTCTTCTTTTCTTTTATTTTTCGTGGGCCGAGAGACTAGTCTCGCTGCTGATTGCCGAGCTGATTCGGCGCTCACGAGACGATACTTCTCGCCGCTTTTGTGTTATTATTAGTAGCGGTCGTCGTACTTCTGCCGTCTGTCTGTGCGAACAAAACACCCTGGTACATTACTCCATTAAGCTCCATACTGACGACCAACGAATTGTCCCCGTTTCGTCCGTCACCTGGAAAATTGACAAAAAAATTAATCCATTATTCAAAAGTAATAGAAAAATATATAGCAATTATGAATATTCATTTCCACGTGTACTGAGAAAGATAATTTTACAGTTTTATTACCTGAAGAAGTCAAAATCGAAAAAATGTTCAATGAAGAATTAACTTTGGCGAATTTTTCGACTCGCCACTCGTTTCTTTTTTGTTTTAAATTCGTCAAAAATGTCCTTCGTTCGCCATCAAATGGAAAATAATTGGTCGCAATATTGCACAGTGAAAGTTTAATACATTTTTTTCAGTGCTTTTCAGGCAAAAAACGTCCAAACACACTTTTGGGGCGAAAATAAATTGATGTCGAGATTTAAATTATTATTCGGGCAACGTCGACTGAACGAAAAGCGGATCGTAAAAAGTTTTTTAATTATATTTCACTTAAAAATTTCTTGCGTAAGCAATGGAAAAAAAAAAATCGGGTTAACGATTCTTACCGCGATTGGAGATTTTGATATGAGTGCCTGCCAATGCTGGAACGTGTTTTTCATTAGGGCTATCGTCGTCGGAAAGTGGCCTCTTGGCAGTTGGTGGACCAGGTGTGAGCTCTTGATCCCTCTTGGCCAGAATGCTACTGCTCGAGGAGGGTGGGCTGTGTCTCGTAGGTGAGGAGGACAGTGGTGATGATCTGTGAATCATATTTTTGATTATTTACATAGCAAATAATTTTTTATTTTTCGACGCTTCCAGAAAATCGATGTACGAAAATTCGTATCGAACAAAATCCTTGGTTCGAGAGTAATTTCCATAAAATCCAAGTTTTTTTCATGAAATTTGAAACTCACCGGAGTCCAAGGTCTAGAGCTTCTCTCTGAGGTTCAGGACTGGCGGCTTGTCGATGCGGTGAGTTGGAGGCTTGTGGAGATAAGGGTGGCTGATGTCCAACCCCAGGATAGAGTGTGTTGTTGTTGTACATGTTCCAGAGTGTTAATCGTGACATTTCGAGAGCACTGAACGCGTTGTCACGTGGGGGTGTGCTAGGAGGTGGAGATGCGCTGCCCTGTCGATGGATAATCGGTGGTGGTGTGGCTCCGCCGGCATTCCTGAGCTCTTTGTTCAACAATTTGACGTATTCGACCATACGAGCCTCGAATTCTGCGGGCGCTAGGCCTGGTATGGGACCTGCTCGATAACAAACAAAAAACGTGAATCGAAAAAAATTATAAATGCATGAAAATGAATGGACGATGATGTAAAAAAAATTAATTGATTGCGAGGAGAAAGAAAAATTTTGGTCCACGGCAAAAATAGAGGAGGAGAAAAATAGATGGGAGGAAAAAAGTTTAATAATTAAGGGGTCGATTGGGAGACGGAGTAAAGTCTTCTAAGTAGTCCAAGCAAGAAATAGCTCATCGAGGTAGTCCGGGCTCGCCGTTTTCGTATACTTGATCGATCGTTCGCCAATGTCAAGAAGTTTCGTTCTATCATCTCGGTGAGTCGGCAGAGAAAGAGAAAGAGAGAGAGAGAGAGAGAGAGAGAGAGAGAGAGAGAGAGAGCGAGAGATAGAAAAAGAGAATCGTGGTGACGGATGCTAAATTCGTGTAGCCGCGCTCCGTTGATTGGCGTTGGTCCATCAGTCCGTTGAAACAAGAGAGGCCGAGATGAAAGGGCGTGCAAGAAAAAGCAGAACGAAGAAGAGATCCACGCATCGGTGGACGCGATTTATTTGACAGAAAGCGTGGCATTTTTTCGGGTGGGAAGCTCTCAATCGGGGACCTTGTCAAACGAATTGTGTTGCGTAGAGCGAGAACCTGGAAAGTTGAAATATAGCCACGAGCTATCATTGGATCTCTCTTCGTAGATGACATTTTTTTTTTCGTCTCTGTCACAAAGTCATATGATCGAGATATGGGAATTCGGGGACGCGGGAGGGCGGGATCGGAAAGTTGGGAGCCAATGAGCAAACGCGCAAGAATGACTCGCGAGGTTGCGAACGGAAAGGGATGACGAGATAAAAGAGGAAAGGAGCAGGCCAGAGAGATGGCGTGAACGAAGGGCGCAAGAGCTTTGGTAGTTTTACTTACGAGGGTGGGAAACGAGAGGGGTTGGGAGGGTTGGAAGGAGAACACGAGGAATGCTCGTTAGCGAGAGTCATCCGTTAACGCCTGTCTACAAGCGGATCGTACAATCAATTACGCCTCCTTCGTTCTCTCGCATCATCATCTTCGGGGAGGCCTAGACGAGTCAACGAGAGAGATAAAGAAAGAGAGACAGGCTTCGGGGGAGAAGAGACGAGCTCTCCTGACTGCCGAATTAAAATAAACTCCACTCTCTCTCTCTCTCTCTCTCTCTCTCTCTCTCTCTCTCTCTCTCTCTCTCTCGCTCGTATCTTGTTTTTTTCCCTCATTTTTTGTCCCTCGTCCCCATTCACGTGCAATATCCCATTACGCATCTAATTTAAGTTTCCAATCATTTTTCCTCTCATTCTCCTTTTTCGTTCCCCAATGATCTTGAAATTCCGAAAAAAATTTCTTACTGACAGAGCAACCAGAGAATATATACGAGAACCAATGAAATGAGCGAGACTATTTTTATGTCAAAAAGGGGCGAGGTTCAAAAAAAATTCTGAATTACGTACCGATCGGTCCTGACGGATGTTGTGGATGATGAGGATGATGTGGCATCGGTGTGTGAGCTGCGCTACCATTAACCAGAGACGCTGAGCCGTGATGTTGAACGCCAGCCACCGCAGAGACTAGGGACAAGGGTGACATTTGCGGATGCATAGCCATCGAGACAGGAGTGTGTGGATTCCTTTGCAACATACTGTCGCCACCTCCGCCCCCGTAAGTTCCATAGCTGCTTCGTCGTCCTTCGCGTCGATTGCCATCGATAGCTGCTTGGAGTTCCGACGGTGTGGACAGTCCCAATTTTTCACCCTCGTACGGATACAAATATTTCATGTATCTGAAATGACAGGAGACGAAACTCAAGAATTGCAGGGAACAGAATTTTTGTGAAATTGTATGAACAGAAAATTGACTTCGCGGTCGTGATGATTCTCGGCATAATTGTTCCACTTAATTGCCACCGGCAAGTGTTTTTCTTTCGTCCAAAATTCTTCTCGACATTGTGCTAAAATTGCAATTAAGTTTGGAACGCGCCAATTTCGAGTTTTTTAACGACTCCACCACCAGATGCGTTGGATCGAGCAGGATGAATTTTTTTTTGCAGACAGCGGATTTATAGTTTCGTGGCTATTACATTATGTCGGACAAAATCCCGAGACGATTCGCAGACGAGTCGCCAATATATACGGCGAGTTGTGGCTCAGCGATCTCCAGCAATATTATACACGGTGTATACGCGCTCACACACATATGTACGAATAGCAAGTCTGAGTGGTGTGTATTCTATTGGTGAACGTTGTTATACCGCAGCCTATAATTCGCGCGAGCATCGTTCGATTTTTACGATTGTCTGCTGCCAGACTGTGCTGCCTTTCTGCAGTCGACACAGGCGGACACTCAGACATATATGTGCGGGATACAAAAACCTGGCAGAGCAACGGATGAGTCTAAAAGTATTGCCAGAGCCACGCGTTCCGCAGGCTCGACGACCCACCCTTCGCTGCCTTTGCTCATCCTCCATACAACCCACTCAAACAACAAACTCAAAGTATCCATGTACAAGCTTTTACGAGTGTGTATGAGTTTTTCAAAAGACCGAACAAGAGAGATGAGACCCGGTGTGGTATAAATCTTGGCGCGGCTTTGAGGGTGATAATCAAATTCGTCGGAGCAGGTAAACGGATCGATCGTCCTTTCCGCAATTTTTACACTTTTTACGATCGATCGATGCGCGATATCTTCGGAGAAATCATCGCTCGAGGGTGCGAAAGTGAAAATTGCCGAATGCATAATTGGGACGAGGCGACAATTTGAGGGCGTGTGAAGAAACGATTGAAAATCTCAAAGAGCAGCTGGCGACGACTTTTTGCTGAGGATGATACTTGGAGTGAGAGCGCTGGAACGTGTTGAAAGGAAAAGTTGTTCGATCGGAGCGGTTTATCAAAATAATCACGCGTACCACGAGTTACCATTCTCGCTAACGGGCGTTAAGAGATGGCAAGCGAGAACAAGACTTTTATCACCGTTCTCCGAGAAGATGCCGAAAATATGAAAACAGAAGGATGAAAACTTTTGTTACGAGTGTCTATCACTTCAAAAGCGAGCTCGGGTAAAATTTATAGGCTAACCGCGTGTATTCCGTTGCTTTTTTTCTCACATATTTTATTTATTTTTTTCGTTTTATCGGCAAAAGCAACGAAAAGTTTGGACAAGCGTTGATCCCGACGAGTGGGTTATTGCCGCGACGTTACCGCTAGCGCGGATGGCGCTCGTTACATATACGCTCGCGCTAGTTCAACAGTACAAGGCAGCAGCGAGCTGTTTCGCTTATTTGTATTCACAAGATTCGATCCCGCGTCGAAACTATCCTCATATCGTATCGCATAAGCGTTGCGCTTTCGCGCTCTGACCAAAGAAAAATACACAAGTCGGTGGGACGTACAAAAGAATATGTATATGTATGTATCCGTGGAAACAACCAGCAGAACATAATATTAACGCGTTACACATATCGCCTTGTTCGTTCAGCGCAATAACAGAACAGTTATATGCACACACTTACCTTATATTTATATGTAAGGTAATATCTCGTATAAGATGACGTGCACGTGTCAAAATTGACATACCCGACGATATTTCAACGGGCGCTCGCGTATCCTCGTTTGTCAATGTAAACTTGTTAATTCCAAGAACCTACACGCGGCTTTTTATTTAAAAACCGTCATGTTTCTAAATATCTATTGATATCCATTAAGTATGCGAAAATCTCAATACACCGAGCTAAATATGTGTTCCAAAAAATAGTGTGTTTCGTTTGACCTCATCGCGGTCCAACTTCCTCAATTACAAATTCAGGGATATATTACAATAATCATAACCTTTCAGATACGTTCTATCTCTCTGTTTTGCGAGTGTATTGCTCAGTGTTTTTTTTTTTTGTTTTTTTTTTGTTTTTTTGCTCTTGCCTTTGCTTTTTCTTTTGCGCGCATCTTAATGGCTGGTTCATTGCTGAATTCTGGCACGTTCGCGTCGTATAATAGAACGAATAATAATACAAAGTGAATGGGGAGGGAGGAGAGTCTATAGGGCACGAGTTTCGAGATCGCAATGTCTTTACCTCGGTCCAAAGAGACGAAACGCGACCGACGACATTTCTAAATGAGGCTTCCGCGATGGGATTGAGAGGCGTAGCTCTGTCGCATGACAAAAAAAAAGAAATCGAGACAGAGAGGGAAATCGAAGAAGAGTCTATCGGTCGCGATGCGAGGGAAAGAGACGAGAGAGAGAGAGTCTCGCGACTCTGAGTGACGTATTAACCAGCGTGGTCTAATATGAAACACAGAGGATGCTGACGATGCCTCCTTCTATTTCGTCTTCTTCACAGTCGCTTCATCGTCAAAATAACTCACTATCTTAGTGTGTGTTTTATGTGTGGCTGTGTTTGTATGTTCATGACGTGCGACAGAACGTCGGGACCCGAAGGAACATTCATCATTCGAGCAATGGGACGCCACCGCCTGGTGGCGCGACCGATTCCTCCGCATATCCAGCGCTTGTAATTGAACGGTATGCGTGAATACGTCTCCGGAAAATCCAGATGAGTGCGAGCGAGAAAGACATTTTGTAAGCCGTATAAATCGTTCCTATCAACAAACGTGACATTTGTTTTTCAGTACCGCCGATCAACTATACAACAGAACATCCATTTTTTTCAACTCCTTCTTCACCATTTTGTATTCTTTAGCAATGGCCGTACTCTGACTATCCCCGCACTGATTCCAAATTCTCGAGGAAACATCAAAATAAAGGCTCCGGAACAAGAAACACGTGTTTTCCAAGCTCCTCTCAATTTTCGATGTTCTGGCAAGTTTTCATATTGACAAATCACTCCGCAGAAAATCATGAACTTGAATGTTGTGATTCAATCGTTTAAAATTTCAAAATTGAGTAAATTCTACGATGACAATGGCGTTTTGCGTTCACCACTAATCTCTTCATCAATCCAGCTAGTTCGGGCTAATTATAAAGTACGAAATGTTGAAATAAATCTTGTCTCGACTGTCTAGTTATAAGAGACTTGCGCAGATATTTTCAAACATTTATTTTTCTCGGTGTTTCATTACGGCCATCCGAGACGAAGTTTCGTCTTTGAACAGTTTTCGTGGATCACATGACTGAATTTTTTTTTTAACCCGTTATATATTTGAGCGATCTATAAGTAGCACCATTTTTCTTCGCGAGCTCCTTTTTGTAATTAAGATAGAAATTTGAGAGCCTCGGAGAAGCGACCCGATCGGAAAATACACCGCTTAAAAAAAACGATCGACAATTTGTCGATCCCGATGTTGTGGAGAATGAGAATCAAATGATTTACTCACTGGGTTCGAAGGGTGAATGCAGCGGACGTGATGCTCGAAGGCAGATGTAGTCCTTTGATGATCTCCTGCCAGAGTTTCTTGTTTATAACATCGACTAGACCACCGCGGGCAATGACCAATTGAAAGAGCTCGTACAGGTCGAGGACCGACTTAGCCATGATTGGTAAACGATTGATCGGTGTTCCTGAAAGCAAATAAAAGCATTGAAATTCGTTGATTATTGATACGAAGGGTGGAAGAAATTTGGAGAGCATTGTCAGCGTTCCTGTGAGGCGAATATTCGAGGGAAAGAGGAGAGACTGGGTGACGAGTCGTCGAGTTGAGTAAACGTCACGTTTGGTCGAGTGTCCCAGAACAATCGGTGTTCTTATGCGGCTGGTTATTGGTGTTTACGCTTTTGGAGGGTAAAACTTAGAATACACATGATTTTCGTTCGACACGTGGAAGCTCATCAGTGTAAAGAGTGACGGAAAAACGGAAAGAGAGAAAAAGCGGGAAGAGCCGGAATGAAGCGAATAAGTTGAACATGGAATTTAACGAGTTTGCCCAGAGTTTGGAGTGGCCGAGCGCGCGCGCGCGGCGTTAACGAGTGTAATAACGAAATCGCGACTATCACGCGAGCTACGTATAGTTTTACGAGCTTGCCAACGATTCTCGACGAGACTCGACGCGATCCCGACAAGTTTTGTTGCACTCTTTCGTTACCTCGCGCCGGAATATTGGCTATGGTAAAATTCATGATGGTGGTGGTTCAACACGCCTCCCTCTGTACACCGCTATCGCGCAACCTCTCGCGGTACCAAGATATGCTTCATCTATATATAGTGATAGTTGGCGAGCCGTATATTTATAAGCATATATACGCGAGGACACACACAGATATACCGATAAAGATAAAGGGAGAAAGAGAGGGCGGGGGGGGGGGAGAGAGAGAGAGAGAGAGAGAGAGAGAGAGAGCGAGAAAGAGAGATAAGTATCGCGCAGGATCGTTTATCCGCCATCGAGGACGAAGGGCTGCCGCCATATTGTTCGATGCTCGCGGCGCACCAGGAACAGGACGCCGAAGTAATAACCGCGGTTCCGCGCGCCCCGCGTCGCCGCGCAAGCAACAACCAGGGCGCGCTTATGGTGTGTCTCGTAGTAGGGGAACCAGCAATTTCGGGCTATCGAGCCTGCTCTCGTTTGGCTCCTCGGGCTTTATTATTGGCCCCTGCAATTATTGTTGATATACGCGCCCGACCAAGCCAACTTTAATGTCCCTATACAGCGACCCAACAATACACCGTCCCCCGGTTCCGTTTGCAAAATGGCGCTTCGCTTTGATGCACTTTTCGGAGCTTCTTATCTCTCACCGGCCTTTGCCAATTATTTATTGACAAAATATCAAATTACGAGATCTATACCGTTTGTTTATGGTATCGGTTGATAAAGGAATTTCCGATGGTTTTTTGTTTTATGAAAAACTGCAAAATTCCGTTCGCTACGTCAAATGATCGTTCAGAGTGCAGCGCGTTCTTTGCATATTCGAGATTATAATTTCTATAAGAGCTTATGGTGTTCAAAGCATGCTTATGCATGTGCATTGAGGTGTGAAAAACAGTGACGAAAGTGAGGCTTTGGTTTGACGAAGATCGGAACGACCATTGCGTCGGTACACATGGAAGAAGAGACGTGCGTGCAAAGGGTGTTTTACGCGCCTCAAGCTTATGTCTCTTTTTTATGTTCCCCCGTGGCGGGTATGTAAGACGTATTTTATATGTCATTTCAAATAACCGCTTACATAACACGCTTTCTGTATATTTATTTTCTCCCATTACATCGCCAAACGTTTCGTACTGGAAACAAAAAATTCAACAGAATCGAATCGAAGGAACGGGGCGTGGAATTTTCATTGGCGCGCTCACATCGTGCGACATCATTCGGTCTCTTTATCGTTCATGCGCGGTTTGGCGTAACCACATTGACATTCGTACCCTGCATGTGCGAAAATTGTAGATTTGAAAATATTTACGAGCTCAGGGAAAAATATTAGGGATGAAAAAACGCGGACTGTGTTTTCGGTCCGACCGATACGGACTTTTACTACTTGTGAGCGCGAGTCTCACATTTCCGAGCTGTGCCTTCGAGTATTTTTCGAAAAAATCGTCCGAATTCGTTCGACTACGCAGGCCAAAGTTCTGGCGAATGAAAGGATGAAAATGGCAGCAGAGTTCATCGATGAGACTAAAAGATCGAGAAAGGATTGTGGAAAGCGACGAAACGCGTGATGAGAGGAGGAGGAGGAGGATCCACAACGAGAGCTCATCTTGACCATCGACATCGAAAGATGAACAAGAAAGCGAGGCAGAAGAGAAAGGGCGAGAGAAAGGGGGAGGCATTGAGAGGCGAGGGGAACATCTTATTGTTTACCGCAGTCGGTCTTGAGAAAGAGAAAAACGACAAGAGGGAATGAGATAAATAAAGAGGAATATCGACATCGAAACAAGAGAGAGGGAGCTGACAACATTCAGGATGCGATTACGACTTTTCTTGGTAGGACCTCCAATCAGCAGTTATTTTTATAATGGCCGCTGGCACGTCTCTTGCTGCGGTATAACCATTGAAAGGGGAGAAATGTCGAGAGAGACGACGAGAAGAAGCGAAGGAGACAGTATTGAGCTTCGATGACCATTGCATACCTTTTGCTTCTCCGCCTTCTTATTCTTGAATCATCTAAAGTCATACTTCGTCATTGCCATTGTTGAATTGCGCGTTGGACGTGCGCGAATTATTGACCAGTCGATAATTCTTATTCAGATTTCTGTTCTCTAGTACCATTTCGAACGTGACATCGCGTCGTATAGGAAATGTCAAATGACAGTGTAAAAAATCGATGGTTTTGTTAATTTTGCTCCGAACAAAAAAAAATCTCTTTAACGAAGAAGATTATGATTAGCGAATGCATTAATTGCGAATGTACAGTGCGAATGAAGATTCCGCAATGCTGAGGATGAAATACGATGTAATCTGAAAATTTGCACTCAGATTGTGTGTCGAGAAGAAATGATCTCAACATTTCTCCCATAAATAAAATAATATGTCTGAGATTGGCAAATACTGCCGTCCACATAATTGGGAACATTATGTGTGCGTGTGTGGATCACGCCCTCGCGACCATCTCAAATAAAGTAGAGAGATAGAGAAAGATAGAAGAGACTGCCAAATAATTGGTATATGCGATACAAAATGTTGCATTTTATGGGTTATTGCGTTATGGGCGGTACGGGACGTTGGGACGCGAAGAGGGAGTGCCCAATCCAATAACGATCGACCCGGAGACCTCGAGAGGCCTTTATTAACCCGTACGAATGTTATTAGTGTGTACACATGTATGTGTAAGTCGATGTAGAGGAGAGTTGGTTGAAACTGATGCGTATAGCCATTTGGTCTGTCACATAGCAACCGGAAAGGCATAATCTGTACGATTTATGTCGAAAAATAATGTGACTTGCGCCTCTTTGTCGCTAAATATTCGGCTCCTCGATTCAACGCGAGGTGCGGCTGTATATGCCAACGTTCAAAGGGTCTCTGGGCCCAAAGTAGAATCGGCCAAAGCGCCAGGCGTGGCGAAACTACTTTTCCCGGAATCACTCGCGTGACGGCCCTGAATTTTATCGAGAGAGTATAACTTAAAAAAAAAAGCAACGCCAACGATTTATAGAAAATATACCGGGCACCAACGTCCCCACCACAAGCTTCCTATACTTTTATTACCATTTCGCTACGAAAAAATTCAATATCTTTAGCTTCACACTGTCTCGCATACCCACTTGTATTTGTAAGACCTCCGCAAGTTGTGCATGCAATGCAGCAATCTTTAAACGAAAGAGAAATATTAAATCGGTATATAGCGAAATGAACCGCGAGCTTGATCGATCCGTCTAAACGCTGCAGTTCCGGCATCGTTGATCGAAGCAAGAACGAAGAAAAACAGACCTAACGATAGAATAGAATCGGCACTTGAAACTTTCCCTTGATGCCTTTTTTTTTTTATTGGCGATTGAAAAATCCAACTTGTTCGAAAAGTTCGACATTTTGTTGAATTTCATTGATATTTTTAGCTGGCAGGAGTTTCCGAATTCTGCACCTCGTTAGAAAATGCACCAAAATTAATATTCGATTGATTTATAGCCAAACCATTGTGAACACTTTCCACACACATGGCACGAGAGATTCGAAGCCATTGCTTTGTTCACTAAGGCCGTTCTAAACTAATAATCATTGAACCTTAGTTTACTCCCACAAGCGGATTGATTTTCTCCGAAGTATCCTTTGTGAGTTTTGTATATTTTTCTATCACGTTCGCCGCGCGTGTATTTTTTATTCCGTCGCAAATAAAACCGCAGAGAGCTGCATCGGAATAAAAAGATATTTTTTTCAACATAGTGGGTCAAGCGTGAAATTCCATGACGCGACGAGCCTGTCGGCCGCGAAACTTTGTCCGAGTTAAACGACGGAGTACAGCACGAGCGGCGATTATCAAGAGAGTTAAAAGGAGAGAGAGAATTCTTACTATGAAATTGGCATTGCAAGGAGCAAAGAAAAAGAACCAAAAAAGGGCAAGATGGAATGGGAGGATGAGGGGGGGGGGGGGGGGGCAGACACGCGGCGTGTTCGTCTGCGCGGGGGTGGAGTTCCCTGTATGAAATACACGTGACATTTAGTGCTTCACCGGCTGGTGAGAGCGGCCCAAAGACGCTCAAACGATCTTTCGCGCCCGCGTATTATAAATAGATCTTAACCCTCTCCCAAGGAAAGCCACGAGGATACGAGATGAGAAAAGAGGAGATCGAGTCGTTCGAGGGACGCGTTTGGATATGAGAAAAAGAAGGGAAGAGGGAGAGAAGGGAATTCCCTTGTCCGGGGGAGACTTTTTTCGATGCGTTCGAAAGAAGGAAGAGTGAGAGAACGGACTGAGAAAGCAGAGTGTTACAATCTGGTTTATAATCTTGTTAGGATTTCGCGGAAATATTGGTGTAATTTACGATCCGTCGCGAGTTTACTGTCAGCCCAGACACAGTGAAAAACGAGTGAGAAAAAAGGGTGGGGATGCCTCGAGCGCTTCGCTCGAAAATGTAGAAAAATTGACGAAACATGCGATGAAAGCCAGAAGCCAAAAGTATGGAACTGCAAGTGGCAACGACGGGATGCCCGGGGAAAGAATAAACGGCAATGAGACACTCTGGGATGCCCAAAACATTTCCTCGGTACGAAGAAACATTCGTTGCATATTTCTATACATCGAGACTGGTGGGCACGCCCTGACGATCGACGCCCGACTACCTCGCTTTTTTCGTCCGTCACGGGCACCACTGATCGGACTATAACTACGAAAGAATTGGAAGATATATCCGACGATAGCGTCCAACGAATGTTTCCTGGGATAGACCACATCCCAGGATGTACCTGTGCATCTAAGGATGGGACGAAGGTGCGGCGCGTAATTCCGGATTCAGAGATCAGGAGAACCCTAGGATTGGAGATTTGTAAAAAAAAAACAAAGAAGCAGCATCGAGATCGATGGAGAGAAAGAACGATACTCTCTCCCGAAGACAGTCTGGGTGGCCGATGGAAAAACTCAGTCCGTCAAAGCAGGCAGCAGTCCGTTCGGAATACCGCGCGCGGCAAGCCAAGACGAGGACAATAAAATCTTCAAATAATATTGCGAGCAATAAAGTCGGCTCGGAAGAGAGAGAGCTCAGGGCGCGTGTTTGAGGTGCGTCTCCAAGAATGGTCGAGGTCGTAGCATCAGGACTAACCCCATACCATAAGGAACTTAATGTTTTCTCTCGCAAGATTATTTCTCGCCTTCTCTATGCTGTTTTTTTTTCTTGCTCGCGTTGTAACTACGGGCATCTCATTCGGCACCCTTTGATGGACTTTATGAGACGTTTTGATTCGCTTGGTCACCGCGTGTCCTGTTCGGAGACACGTGTACCCCGGCCCAGACCTAATATCCCACCGCTTCGTTTTTTTTATTCATCATTCCATTCCCTTGGCTCGAATTCTCTCTTCGTTTCTATGTATACAGAGTCTCTCCTTCGCTGCAGCGAATATATACATCGCTTTATAACTACAAGTTGTGCCGAAACGTTGCAAGCTCTTTCGAGCGTGTTCCCCCTTCATCGCGAGGTCCTCACCAGAGCATCAACAACGAACCCGAGGATTATGTTCTCCGAGCACTTGCCAACAATGTGGCGAAGCTTTGATGTGACGTAAAATGGTGCGTTAACCAGCCTCGAAACTCAACTGATCAGTCCATGCAACAGTCTCTTCTTCTCTTCTCTTTCGTTTTGCTTGGACACGCTAGCTGCGCCCTCTCGCAACTTCACACGAGGCCTGCATACGCGCTCAACCTTTTCGCAGCCGCGCACAAATCTTGCAAGTACCGAGCAGTATATACTTGATCCGTCAGCGTCGACGTGCCTGGGACGCTGTCCCGAAGTTTAATTGACGAAAAATTCGCATTTGCCGAAAATATTTAGGCGGTCGCTATAAAAATTGGAAAAAAAATCTCCATCATCGCATGAGGCTAATTATGAAATGAATGAACTGTAAAAATAAAATGGATTCAAACAGATATTACTTTGAAAGTAATATGTCAGGTTACACAGCAGGGATCTCGTTGGGAATGAGCGAGAAAGCGGGATAGAAGGAGATAGAAAGCGCATATATGTATATAGTAAAAGGAAAAGAAGGAGGCCGGGCGGTTCGAAAAGGTGGCAGCAAGCAGCAGCCAGGAACAGCAGCACGCATGAGATCAGGGTGAGAGAAAAAGAGAGAGAGAGAAGGAACGGTCGGCGACGATATATCACGAACCCCCAGAGCGATCGGCGTTGTTGTGAAATATTAATAAGCAAATTAGTTCAGACTTAGTGTGCCCTACCAAGCGCCGAGCGAGAGAAAGAAGGAAGGGAAAAAAGGAGTGAGAGAGAGAAATGGTGTGATGGAAATGGCCGCAAGGGGGAACAGCGTACAACACTCGTATTTCACTTCCCACGCGACAAGCGAGAACCCCCGAGACTCGAGAATACGAAAGATAGATATATAGATGAATTTATCTACACGTATTATAAACACGCTGTGGCTATCGAATGCTATAAGAATCCTTTGGGGAAGGCTCGATACAAAAGAATGAATAAAAATAATCGCGAGAGTCCAGCTGAGCCAGAAACTCGGATGATTACGACGTGTGCCGAGAAACGCAGGTGGCGTCACGCGAAATGGTAGAAAGTTGAGTTCGTTAAAAGTAATAATTAGGCCAATGAAAACACCTGGAAATTCTAGCCACCTCGAAAATAGCCACTCCGAAATGTTTTTCTGATTTGAATTTCCTCGGAAGGGAGTCTCGCCAATGGGTTTTAAGGTAAAAAGCTCTCTCTTCGCGATCTCCCAGTCATTCAATCAGCGCGAGATCCCAAAAAGAGGATACTGCATGTCCGGAGGTTAGCAAGAATTCGACAATTACGTCACCGCACAGAGCGAAACAGGGACGGGGTAAGCTGCACCCGGAGGTAGTGAGCTTTTACTTGGAATGTGCCAACGTCATTGGGTGGAATGTTTTCCTCGCGAGTGGCGCCTCGTCTCTTCGCTAGTGGGAGAGGATTGTGAACGAATGCGAGTGCCAACGGGCAAACGCGTGGACGCCTCGTGTCTAATACACGTCTGGATGTCTCTTACCCAAGGAGAACGTGTTCCACGAGTAGAAAAACGAAGAAAAAGGTAAAAAAGCAAAGCAACTAAATTTGAAGAAAATAAAATGAAGCCAACAGCGAGAACGAGTTACGTTAACAAGGAAATCGACGAAAGACAGAAGAACGGGAGAAAATTGCGTCTGAAAATGCACCAGGTGCCAGGCTCAATGCGAACCCAACGATCCTTGATTCTCATTGGAAAAATATTCGAGTCTAGCTGTTGAGCCAAAGGTAGCGAGAGAGCAGAGAAGGATGAGGTTTGTTACAAGAGCGAGTTAGCGGTGCCATCATCGGAGTAATTCTAGCATAATCCTGGGTTTAAGGGGCTCGAGAGTACCACGGGTGGGCATTTGAAAATTGCTTGGAGAGCAGGAATCCAAAGAAAGAGGGATCCTTCATTCTGGTCTGTGAAACGAGGCACTCACAACCACCTCGAGAGAAAAGAGTGAGGAGAAGAGAAGTTGGAAAATGAAAATAAGTAGAAGGTAAAAAGAGAGCGAGAGAGAAAGCCTTAATTCGCTTTCTCCTTGTTCCAAGAAGCAGAAAGCTTCTTGGCTGTATGAATGGCAAGTTTACGAGCGATCCGTCAAAGACAGATCCGTCACGTGGACAATGACTCGGAGACTAGGATCCGTCCACGCCGATCGGCAGCCGCGAGGACCGCGCGGGAGAACGACGGTCATCGAGGACTTAACCTTTATAGAGGTTCAGGCTCGACGGGGTAGGTCGACGCCTCTAGTTCGGTATCAGCACTTGCTATTATTATATTTATACCTGTATTTATAAATCCCACAAAAAAAGTATTTATATATATTTTTATATACTATAAAATTAAACTAGAAAACTTACGAGGAGAGAAACGACGATAGAAAAATTTATATGGACTTGACGACATGGGAACGCTCTCCCGTTCGTCTTCCCCCTCTCTGTCGATGTTAAATTTTTATGGCTTGTAAATATGTTGACCGTATAAATGACCAGAAGAGAGAATAAGCGAGACCGTTGCGAGAGCGAGTCCGTAAAGTTTTTCAACCTACTGGAACAACAGGCACCGAAAAACATGATTTTCTACAAAGGTCCGATGACCCTGAATATGGAAAAAAATATGAGCATAAAAAGTGATTGTCGATCATCGAATCAGCATTTTAATATTTTCATCGTAGCCCAGAATTTGAACGCGGATCAGGTCACAGTTAATTAATTAAAAAATTTTATTAAAAAAAAAACCATCACCTTCACGATTTGCCGAGAGAAAAATGGAATCTGGTATTTTTTTTTTTGGCAAGCAGATTGATTGTATTGGATCGATTAATCAAAGTGCGGGTAGTCGAAAATTTGAGATCGGACTAAAAAGAGACGAAAGGGTATCGTATGGAGATTTTGTCTCCGGGCTGTCTCTCTTCTCAACTGCTGGTGTATCCTCAGGGATGCTTTATTAGCGTCGTTACATCATAAGACCGGTGCCGCTCTCTCGTCTCATAACTCACCGAAGATTTAGCGTTCGTTCCTCTCTCTTTCTCTCCCTCGCGGTCTCTCTCCGCCGTACAACACATCACGAAGCGTGTATTCTACGTTTCTCTTTATTTTCTTCTCTCTCTCTCTCTCTCTCTTTCTCTCTCCCGCTCTCTCTTTCGTACACACAAATTTTCTCTCTGGCACGGGCTTTAGATGTACGAACTCTGACAGGACTTTGGAGAAGTTATCGCGATTAATCAAGTTCCCGGTGACAATTCGGGGCGAGACGTCGTAATTGGTGACCCTGAATGCTACCAATTCGTCATATCTCACTTATTATATGTACACATATATATGCATATATTTGTCATCCGTATACGCCACTGTATTATACATTCACCATAGAATTATTCTTTCTCGCGAGTGAGACGTGTATTAGTTGCCTTTTCAGGAGACAGGTCGCCGAAGGGACAGAGAAAGACTTTTTGAATTGAAAAGTAGAACGGCGCGATCAAAGGTCGTCTTTGTCAGTGTTTCCTCTTTTCTTTTTTTCACAGATAAATTTCTACTAGAAAAGCAAAGGCATTTCTTTTCATTTCCATGGCGAGGGCCTCCTCATATTTGATTTTAATGCGTCGCCAAGAGACATACCGTGCTCGTTACTTCAAAATCTTTCAGCATGTATTTTCATTCTCCACCTCATTTATCGACCAAAAAATGTATAAAAACCTATGCGTTCCTCAAAATTGATGTGAAAATTCGTGGAATATTTTTGAGGGGGAAAAAAATGTTGGATTGATCGAATATTTCGTTATGGGCTTCCATAAAAATCTTTCGTAGAAATAGAAAAAGTGAAAGAACGAACATTGATGAGTCTTCGCAGTTTAGAAAATGTTTATTTTTTTTTCTATCGATCGGATATTTCTTCATTTCTCAATCGGTTGAGGTTATTCGAATAATTGGAGGAAATTTCTTGGCTGATAACTGGTGGTAATTTTTTTGCCAAATAGAGGCTCGTCGACGAGGTCTGTGAAGCGGTAATATTGCAAGTTCTGGTTTAGCAATATAATCGTCGTGCGATATGCCGTGCCTACCAGTAGTTATATGCTTTCTTTCCCTCGGCCTGCCGCCCTCTGCCCCTCGTCATTTCACCGTTCGCCTCTTATTCCTTAACGAAATGGTACGTACGTGACCCGAGCGCAAAATACAGAATAATAAGGGAAATATCAAGCAGTAGCAAATTCTGTAAGAGCTCGCTTGTATTACCAGGGCAAAAATCACGTCGAAAACCCTTTTTTAACTTTTTCCCATTACCATCAGCATCGGCAACCGCGCGGGCGCACGTATATACTTCTGTTGCATAATGAAAAAGTTGCCTCCCTGCTTTTCCGGTGGATAGCCGTTGATTTTCGTGTGCAAATAACTCTTTCCCCATTCGTAATAATAACGCGATGAATGATGCAAAATCTAAAATAACACGAAAGCCATAAAAATGAAAAACAAAACAAAAAACATACACTCTTTCCATGTAAAACAAACGTACGTTTCATTTTACTGTAATTGGTAAACCGAAACTGCAAAATCTCACGACGTACGAATTCCCATGGTGTCGGAAAATAAGCGTGATGCAAAATTGTGAGAAAAACGAACGAAAAAATGGAACGATTGTGGAAAAAAATATCAAAAAGTTTTTTCGTTTTTCTTTTTCCATCGAATGAAATAATTTTCAATTTTCATTCCAGAAATGCAATCAACTGCTGCTGTTTACTCGAATCGGATGACACAGTGAAAAATCAAGTGACTCGGTGAACTTTGCGAGGCACGTGCGTCCCCCCTTATTTCTTTCGGCAAGTGTATGCGCCCGTGCGTGTACGCGAAAAAAACGTATGTAGACAAAAGTTCGAGACAGTAGGGATACACATATGTATATATGTATATAATTCTCATTTTTCAAGCGACACGAAACGGTCACGGTTAGCGTGTAAAGCAGTCATTTTTTTACACGCATCTCTTTTTTTTTCGTCTCGCTGGCATTGTCGCCGGTAAAAATAACAGAAATTCACGCGAGAGAGAGAGAGAGAGAGAGAGAGAGAGAGAGAGAGAGATTTTTCAAAATCGAAATATTTTTTCAACCGACAGATATAGAGAAAGAGCGGAAGTCGAGACGATTCAAGAATAAAACTGAAAGTAAAAAAGGAACGGTTTCGAAAAAAAAAACCGAAAAAAAAACGTTTCAACTGAATAAAACGAAAAATATGAATACACAGAAATAATCGTCACAAAAGGGAAGGAAAAAAATGAAGAATGAGAATAAAGCGGAGCTGACACAAAATAAAAATAAATCAAGTGAGAACGAGATGAGTCATTAGAGATATCAAGTATCAAATGTATACGTATATATCTGTATAGATATATGTATTAAGGACCACGGGATCCTGCAAGGATCGTAATTTCGTAACGAGGTTCGGATATCGAAACGACTTTGGCAAAATGCGAGGCTCGACGACTCGAAGATATGATATTAAAAAATGAAATAAAAACTTTCCAACCTGAAGAACTATGAGTACATATATATGTATATACCTCTATGTACGAAGGTGCGAGGGAAGAAAGATTTGCATATTAAACGCCTCGAGATTTATAACAGGCCGTTGGGATGCTCAGGCAAAACCGAGATGTATTCCGAACAACGCGGTTATAACACCGAGTGTGTTGGATATAATATTCTTCGAGGGTGTTCTTATACGAACCTTGTCCACTCTTTTATTTTTATCGGTAGGAAGGAGACGCTGCAATAATATTACGACAACTGATACTAATGAGGTTAATTAGCCATTTAATGATCATTGGAAAGACTCATTTCATCAACTCATCATCGAACAACTCGAATCCGTTCCTTTCTCATTTCGATCACGATTCCGATCATTTTTCAAGCAAGTCAAAAACATGGTCGACATTTCTCCATGCAAAACCAACGAAAATTGTCAATTTTTTTAAATTGCTGGGACCCTGAGAAAAGGGTCAATTGTTTATTGACTATTCTGGTTGAATTAGTCGATTGAACGATCGCCGAAATCGCTTAGCCAGACGAAAAAGGGGAAGGGAGGGTTAAAATACGATGCTGGAATTTGCATCGCTGAAAAAAAAGGAAAAATTTATTTTTCATCCATTATCTTGATAATTAATTAACTTTCTCTATTTTTTTTGCGGACTCTGCTTAAAAAAAGAATGAGCTTTCGTTGCATTTGAACGATGCAACATTAAATATCGTAAAAATTGTTGTGGGGAATATAATTCGAGCGAAAACGTGAAGATCGAATCGTGTCGTGTTGTCAATATTCGTACAACAGTCAAGAGTCCTTAATGGTTTTGTACAGGTGAATAAAAAGATGGAAAGAGGGTAAAAAGTCAGTGGAGTGCGATGTTTGGGTAGCTTGGCGATGGGAGAACAAATTGGTGGTGGCTGTAACGAAATAGATACGCGTATAGTAGGATGTAACGGTGTGGGAGCTCGTGCTCGTAACCGAGGGAGTGATGAATGATCGAACGTGTTCTCTGGCCCATTGGCAGCTCCCTTTGCTCCCTCGCAGCTCCCTTTGCACGGTCAAGAGTCATTCCAGGCGTTATAGGCGTTAAGCGTTCAATTTATTGTAAACTTCTGACCGACTCCATTCAATATCTATATATGTGTATGTGTGAACGGGAATTCCCGAAGGAGGGCATTAAGCATTCAATAAAAAATGAAGCGCATGAAAATTGAACAAATATGAGGCCAACATCCTCCGTTTCGAACAGCCCCACAACTCATCCTTTCCCACACGACTTAAAAACTCGTTCAATCTCCGGCGCAGGTGTAAAAGAATTTCTTTCAATAATTAATCCACGAATTTGATGGATTTTCATTTTGAATTTCGAGAATCCTCGTAAAAAATGGGCACAATACATCATCCAGCATGCTTAATTCAAAGTCCTGATCAAGGAAAATCGTAGCAGATATTCCAAAAATAGTTTCGTGCCTGGGATCCTATTTATTGATAATAAAAGATGATAAAATTATTAAAAAATCTCCTGAGATCGAGAAAATGAAGGAGGAATTATGTATTTGTCTGCCCTCACAGACATTTGACCTTCGATCCCTACAGACAACGATTCAATCGATCCAAGGAGTGTGTTCGAAATTTGAAATCTCGTTTCGTTCATAAATAATTAAAAAACGTAACGTTGATGGATCAGTCGTTAAGGAGACTTTTTCTTATGTAATGATCGACATCTGTTGGTGGTTTGGGTCTCGCGTACACTCTAGAAATCATTTCGAGTCTAATTATCATGTGCGACGAGGAGGCTGCGGAGAGGGGAGGGGGGAGAGAGAAATAGAGGATGAATAGACACGCAGAGAAGCTGATGACAATAATAGAATCTCATTCCGGGGATTCTGGTCATGTTGAATATACATACATAGTGTTTTTGGGGTGGTAGGTGGAAGTCAAGGAGAAAGGAAAGAGGGGAAGGGGTGATGCTGATGGCCACGCCACCAGAAAGGCATCACGAAAGGTTCGTCGGTTCGCGAGAGCTCGGTTTTGATTGATGGACGAGAAAGAGAGAGGGGGAGAGAGAGAGAGAGAGAGAGAGAGTGAGAGCAAGTTGCCATGTTTATAATTAGAGACGAAGAAAGCCGGAGAGAGAGAGCGGGAGAGCGAGAGACGTTTCCGGTGGCGCGGGGGATTGGAGCACCATAAATGACGTGAGGCAAGCAGAGATATATTGAATAAGGCGTCAACCCAATACGAGATAAATTAATTTGCCCGACGAAACCAAAGATCAGAGGAATGTTGTCGTTTCGTCGTGTGTGTGTGTGTGTGTGTGTGTTTTTTTTCTTTTTTGTTTGTTAATGAAATCCATTAGGAAACGAGGGTAACGTCGTCGTTTTCTGACGGAAATGAATTCATCGGAAATGTGGGTTGTCCCCATATTAATGCATCGTCTTTTCATTTCAACAATGTCTCTTGCATGGGAAACTATAAAGGAACTCATTGTCCGGTCATAGAAAATTCACGTGGACACGATAGAATATTGCGGAGTAAACTGAGAGGGTTACGCGCGCACTTGGGGATGTTGTAATTTCCACGTGTTCAGGAAACGCTTGCACGCGATGCGGGCCAGAATAAAACGGTGAGTGTTTCGAGGCGCACGTGAGCCTCTCGTAATCAGTTTTCAACTTGATGATTTTCACACGCCTCCTTTTACTCGTCTCATGCATGCAAATTAACCGGTCAATTATTCGGGTCTTTCTGACCCTTTGCTTATTAGTATTTCGAGGGATTTGGATTCGTTAGCAAAAATGTTGTTTCTCAAATACGAAAGAAAGTAAAAAAAAATCTTTTTTTTTCGCTGTTTTTCCATTTTTTTTTTTTTAATTCGTGCGCAGAATCGACGAGAATCGATCGTTCTAAAATGCTGAGTGTGTGCACTGGGAGTCCACCTTCCTCACGCCGCTGGTTCAACATTTTTAATAACCATTTTTTAACAGCTGTCTCAAGAAACAGATTGGAAAAAATTCAAGGAAGCTCGACGATTCTTTTAATGGACCAACCGACTATCTTGTTTGTCCAAAGCTCGTACAGTTTGCGATCACGAGTTATATATACGTCAGGCGTGTCATCATTTTGAGGGAAAGCCTTGAACATTGATCGACGCAGAGTCAATATTTGCACAATTAATTCCTAGTTCGTATATACATATGTATGTAGTCTGATAGAAAAGACGATCGTGATTGCTTGAGTAAGCTAAGACAACGAATGACGCGTCTGTTAAATCCGACTAAACGAAGATGATGGATAAAATTTCAATACTTTAACAACCTTCGGTAAAATAATACGATTGGAAGGCGTTGACTCGAAAAGAAACACTCGTTTCCTTTGCTTTTCGTCAGAAATCGAGAAAATCATTGATTCCTGAATAATTTTAAACCCGAAGATAAACAAATGAGGGACAATAATTAATGTGAATTTAAAACTCACCTCGTTTCTGCATAAAACTGAATAGATCATCAAGGAATTCCTTTCGTTTGGGGTCGTCATTGATCTCGTACAGCTGCAACAGAAAAAGAAAAACCAACACATAGAGAATAGATGAAAAATAAACATAGAAATGATTAATCCACGGTCTCATTAAGAGAAAACGATAATTACGTGAGGATCGAAGAAGTTTGTTCGTTTCCATTTTTCTTTTCTGTCTTTCAATTCTCTTTCTTCTTTTATTTCGTTTCGTCTCTGTCGTTTTTGGTGGGTTGTTTTCTTTCTTTTTTCTTTTTTTTTTTTCTTTCCGCACGGCGATGAAGTTTGTGTAGGATGGATCGAGGGATAACGAGGGTCATCTCCGTTTCTCTCTTCATACGCGCGTATACGTATCGGTCGTAGTGGTGGGGGAGGGGGCGCAGAGGCGGGGAAAAGAGGGAGAAAAGTACATTATCGAGGTATGTCTTTCCTCTCGATACACAAACTTACTGCGCGTCGTGGTTGGAAAGAAAAAAAGTATACGAACTATGCGTACAATATTGTGTTGAGTTTGTGGTAAAGAAAAATAATAAAAAAACGGCACAGGCAAAAGTTGAGTAAAAGTAAAACGTAACGCGCACGAGCTCTTGGGACATGGGAGAGCTAAGGTAATAAAAACAGGAGTGAAACGAGCGTGCGCTCGTAGCGACAGACAGATTAGTTAGGACCGATTATAAATGATTCCGTTTAACCCGTCGTACCTCTTTCTCTCTCACTCTCTCTGTGTTTGTGCTCGCGCGCGTTGCTGGACCAAACAGAAAGGACGTATCTTAACAGACGAGAGAGAAGGAGAGACGAACTTGTATATGCAGAGATCACAAGAGCAAGTATTCTTGCGAGAGAAAAAGAAAGAGAGAGGGGTGGGGGGGGTGGGGGGGGCAGAGATAGCCCTTCAGGCGCTGATGCCGCGCGGCCGGGCGTGTATTATCATATTTGTTATGTACGATGTGCTATATCTAATCTGAAACCCTCTAATTGCTTTTATAATACGATCGTTTCTTCTCCCCCTCGCTCTTTGGCCCTTCCTCTGTGGTCCTTGTGCCTCTATATATCCATACATATATTTACTAATATAATGCATTCTATCGCGCGCAGCTCCCCCCGAGGCTCCGGCAAAACTCTTCGCCTCGTTCGTCCCGGATAAACGCGAGTTTCGCGACAAACGACTAAAAACAACAACATCCCCAGGATCGATGATCCTCCGATCAATGCAAATCGAATGAGAGACAATCCATTCACTTTTTTCACTCAATGACGATTCTTATCGTGTCATGTGGCTCAAGGGCGCGAGTATCGTTTGAGATGAAAAAAATTGTAGCTTCTGCCGGTGACATCGATGCCGGGAAGAGTGATATAGAGGGAAGGCGATCCACGTCAACAAAATTATTCATTCGCTTCAGTAGCTGCGACAATCATTCGGTCCTAAACGACCTTGCGGATGAGACCCACCAAAAGATTTACTTCAAGCCCGATGTATAAAAGTGAGAAAGAAAAACATGGAAATTCCCGTAACCAATAATGATTTGAGTGAAAAAAAAACTTTGGAATTATAGTTTTCATCGCGTCATTCGTTATCCATTGTCTTGTTCGTATTAAATTATTTTTTACGTATCGACTTTTCTCATTCTGGATTATTAATCCTTCGAGAGAATTGTACTCCCATCTACCCCCTCCCTCTCTTTTCTCAACGTAATTTCAACGCCCTTTTTTCCCTTCGCATTTTGCCGCGTCTGAAAGGTTCGTCAGCCCGTCCAAGCCTGACCACCGGTATATCAATCAATATGCGCGCTCGGTTAGACCCCGACAACTTGGTCCATACAGTACATATCCACAGATAAAGACACACACACACACACACACACACTCGAGCTCAGCTATCCTGGCAACCCCCGCCAGATTGTCCCTCTCGCTCTCTAACGAGCTCATCTCGCGGTTGCCCCGCGCTCGCGCGCGAGAAATACAACGTATTCCAAGAGAACTCCACCCAGCGAGCTAAAGAGTGACTGATACAGAGAGACCGAGAGAGACAGAGAGATAGGGAGGGAAATGCGGACGGACCGAGAACACGAGAGATCAAGAGGAGAAGGGAAAAGAAACTAAAAGAAAATTGTTACAAAATGACCACTTGATAAATGCTGCACGGTGTTCCCATCTGTGTCAGCCTTCTTATGCTAGATGAATCTCTTTCTCTCCCTCTCTTGCTCTCACGGGGGCGTATACTCGTGTTAATAAGAAAAAAACAACTAATCGTTGATGATAGCAGGTTCCCTGATACTTGGGAATGAATGAGCCACGGTTCGTGAACCTCTCATCCAAGTTGCCCCTTCCAAAGTCAATCTCATTAAAATCAATTAATTAGATCGTACCGGACCGATTTTTTTGATCAAACAAAATACAAACGAAAATTTCGATGGAAGAAAAGTTTGTTAGAGTAAAAGCGATTCTAGGCCGTGTTCGATTGAACTTTACGCTGGTGAACGCGCAGAGCTGTCGTTATGCATTACGGAGAAGTAGCTGAGAAGCCTTGTGTACACCGATTGTTATTAGATATGCGGTGGCAATTTTTTTTCACCGTTTTATCTGCACATATCTGTGTGAATATGTGACTATGCATATATATCTATAGAAAAATGTAAGTGCGTATTACGCACCGTAAACCAGACGTTGACCCGGAACGATACTGACGTGAACGTTCGCATACGCGTGAAATGTTGCCGCCCGTTAAAAAGTCGAGCTCAAAGGAAATGTTATTTCTTCTTCAAATGCATAAAGTCTGCAATCGGAAATCTTCGAATTCACTTGAAATATAAACACGAGGCAGAAAAATAATCGATAATCATTTTAATTGCTCAGTTGGCATTTTTTTCTCTTTTGAATTAATTTAACAATAAAAAATGCGGTACGCGTTCGCCTTGTCTCCGTGTAACTGTGCAAGGATCTGAGGAGGGGAGAGACGACGACGAAGAGAAGGCAAAAGTACATATGTATACAGTTGTTAAATGCACTCCACCTTTCGGGGGTGCGTTCTCGCTAGGTTTTACGAGCGACAATTATCGAAGTTGCCTTTTTTCCTGCCTCTCGCCGTACTGACGTATAAACCGCGAGAGAGCACGAGAGCGAAAAGTCGCGGGAGAAACAAAGAGAGGGAGAGAGAGACAATGGAGAAAAAGTGAGATCGAGATAGCCTGGTGGACGCGAGTGAGTTCGCCAAGTCCCTCTTCCGGGCGATTCAGAGCAAAGATACACCTGCTTCGGCTGCCGTTATCCAGCACCGTATAGACATAGACCTTCGCGCGTTAAACTACGACGCCAAAGATTGTAGCGCGCACAGTACATTGAATCCGACATCATTGTAAAAGCCGATCGATTATGTTTTTGCAGCGTTTATTACAACGATAACCACTACCGGAAATGCACTCAGTTTATGAAGAAAGAAAAAGCCATGAAAATTTTTTTTTCATGGCTCCACGTGGACGGGCAGGATTAAGGAAAAAAGTAGGCAAAAGCTTAAACGTCCCAAGGGCCGAGCTCGTACACACATTTTGTCTTTAATGATTTGTAATCGGAGCTGGCGGGGTTACTCGCGAAGTAGTCACGATCGTGAGGTCCGCCTATGCCAGAGAGGATACCGCTCTCTTTATCGAAGCAAAGTCTCAAACATCTCGTTCCAGCTTTTCTCGCGCGAATCTATTTCATATCTATATGTACGCATCAGAATTCATGTTATGTTTAGATATGTATAGAAAAAAGTGAGGTTATCCTACACATCTATAAGTGAAGCGCAGTTTTGCTCGGCCGGTAGTCGCAGAATTCTAGCAACGGTGTACCAGAGGTCAACTTCCGGTCATAAACTTTTTAAGCTGTGCTCCGAGTACTTTTTTTTCACATCGTTCCCTCTTTCATTCTCTGTTATAAATGCACACGGCATAGAAACCTACGAGCTAGCTGATGAAACTGCAGAAAATTTTTGGTAATTTGAAAATCTTCAAAATTTGAATTTACACGCGATTGTTTCGATTTGCGGCGGTTGAAAAATCCTGAAAATCGTTCTCCCATCAAGACGTCCTATTCGATGTTTTTCCAAGACCAAATGACGGGATTCAAAAGAAAAGTATTTCACTTTTTCTCGATATGACGGTTGCGCCGATTTAATATTTCCTGATGTATATTTATGAGGTAATGGCGGCGATATTCAAGAGCGCTCGTCCATTTTGTTTCGAGAAAACTACGACTATATATGCGAGCGGGTAAAAGAGAGAGAGAGAAAGGAGGAAAAAAAGAATGAGAGAGAGGTGGTTCGGAGGCATATGCACATGCTATATACTATTATTTCGCTGGTGCACTCGAAGCGTTCTATATAGGTGGGGATATCAAGATTGCGCATTATACGAGCGGCCATAATAGCGGCCACCATTACCCGCTTCCAGGCATTGAAGATAGCGAGCGCAATTATAATCATTACGATGCGAGTGCCGTACAAAACGCGCACATACACACCGAACTTATGTCTGCATCGAGACTCACATTCTTACACTTTCATATACACGTACATATTTTATATTCAAATTTATATATATGTATATACATGGAACGTGCACTCCGGGACGTATAGTTACGCCCCTATGAAATCTCCATACCGTCCGAGGGAGACCGTTTCTCTTATCGTCATTCTATCTCACTTATATTGACGCGAGCTCGCCAATTCGTGTATAACGGACGAAAACCTATCGACCATTGTAGAACAAAAGATTCCGTAATTCCCTCAACTCCGAACAACTCGAAACACGACATTTATCGCCTATGACAACGAGGTCAATATTTATCATAGAATTTTGATGTTCAAATTTTTATTGCCGAAGAGAACGTGAGAAATCGAGTGGGACGAATTGTCGAGTAACTATTGAGGATAAAGGACGATGATTCTGAAGTTCGCAGCGTTGGAATGCAACGATAAATATTTATTGTTATTAATCATTTGTTGTATTTTTCAAATGGTCCCCAATTTTTCGAGCCAATTTATTTTTCAATATGAATAACGAGCTTTGGCAAAGAAAAATACAAATTTCGTTGCATTCCAATAATGCAAACTTCAACCTCATAGAGGACGAGGAAACAAATTAATTCCGAATAAATAAATAAATAAAATTAATTAAAATTGAAAAGAAATGAAAAAATAAATAATTATAATGAGTTCCAACATTAATACATCGATACGTTCGACGTTCTATCGAGAATGAACGGATAAACATGAAAGTAGTGAGAAATTGGATGCTCCGGAATGGACTATCTCCCATATACACGTCCATAACGGGAGTGCGTATCCCGTCGTATTATATTTCCATGATTCCAATACTTCGCGATACTTTTATCGTGCGTAATCCTCGAAGGAAGCAGTAACGTTAACAAGAAAGCTGAGGATGTTCATTTTTTTTCTCCTTCCACCGTGCGATGTATATTTTGTATTTTAATTAGCGAGTCTAGCGCAAAAGGTATTGAATTTTAATTTTTTTTATTTTCCATAAAAATACCTGCCGAGTGAGTTAGGCAGGAATTAGTATAACTTAAAAGAGGAAAAATAAAAAGAACTGAATAAGTGAGTGTGTGTGTGTGTGTGTGAGAGAGAGAGAGAGAGAGAGAGAGACTCGGAAACGGAAGGATGAAAAGTGTGGCATTTTGCCAGTCACACACTGGCGACGTTGTACCTGTGCATTTTCATGATGTTATAGCTGTGTGTACGGTATGAGTAATACATTACGACGCGATAAATGTGCATCGCTTATCTACTGCGAACATTAAGGTAGCGTGGTCGTAAATAACCTTTTGATCGTGCAATTTCAGTCATTCCGAGCATTTAGTTATACTTCCTCAACAATGTGAACGGAATCGATGCTTCGCCTGGGGAATTTCTCCAGCAACATCGATTCGTGAATAGAGACTGCGGGATCGGATAAAAATTCAACGAATTATAATCGAATATTATTTTCTACCGCGTGGATTCATGACGCCGATTATTATTGTTGTAGTGATTATTGTTATCATGAAATCGTTATGACATCCTCTTTCTCTCAAAGTGTTTTTGCTTCGCGCTCGAGCGATCAGTCCTCGAGAGCGAGATAATGGAAGAGAGGATGCCGAGCGGTCAATCGAGTGATGCCAATAATTGCGAACTCCTTCTCGCGGCTCATTGTGCTCGAGAGTTTCAAGGAAAAACGAAATTGACTGAATGGAAGGTGGACGAGTCATAGTCGAGCAATAGTAAAAGATTCTCTCTTGCCGGGAAAGAGAAGCGAAGAAAAAGAGGAAGCGAATGGCCGACGATACAGCGTCGCTTTCTCGCGAATTCCAATTATTGGGACACAGAATCAATCGGCCCCATGGGCTCTTTATCCGCAAAAAAAAACGAGGGGAAACTAATCCGATTGAGATTTTCTATCCCGTTTTGTCTCTTAAGGTCGCTGAAAGGAACTCGATTTCGCGACAAAATACGAAAAGAATAAATGTATATAAACGCGAAGCCACGTCTTGGATGGATTTTTAGTGAATTCTGTCCGCCGTGTAGAGATGTAAGTTTTCTAGAAATGATACACTTTGTATAGTCGATGACGAATGAAAAATGGAAAATTTGGATAAAAAGATATAAACGTTATTGATTAGTTGGATCTTGAGAAAAGAATAATCAACTGCGCGGAGATCGAGACTCGAGGAAAAGAGTCATACTGTAAAGAGACGAATGTCTCTATATAGCGGTAAAGTCACGTCGATCGTGAAGGAGGTGAGATCTGAAAAATTGTTTGCCGAAGATTTCGAATAGAAAGTAAGGTCGAGTGCGGTCCTGGTGGACCAAAAAACATGGCAAGGTTGATGAAAATGTGCAGTTACCCACAATTCACCAAACCGATGATCAATCTTGAATAAATTTGACTAATTAACAGAGGTTTACGACAAGAATTACGTTGCAGGTGAACGTAGTCGATAAATTATACTCCGTGATAAATAAAATTCGAGCATAATATGATAAATAAAGACAACAAATAATTATAGTTTCCTAAGAGAACATAAAATACGATGATGTTGAAAAAAAAAGGTTGCTAATTGTTCGGAAATGATTGATGATTGAAAAATGACTAATTGTTGGCAGACGATAACTAAGCAACGTAGATCACGAATGAGCGTTGGGTATATTGATGAATAAATATCTCGATTTGACTTTGGCCACTCATTGATAGACTTCTGAAAGAGGGGCGACAAACAAAAATTGTCCACACTTTTTGTCGTGGTAGATTGACGTCGCTGTACAATCGAAACTTGCTCAATGGCGGCCCAGAGGAGTCGGCAATCGACAAAGAAATATGAAAAAGATCTCTCGCTTTTTCTCTGTCGAGATGTGGGAGGAGAAAAAGTGGAAGAGAAATAAAAAGAGAGAGAGAGAGAGAGAGAGAGCGTAGCTGGAAATATTAAATCGCACCTAAATACGTTTTATGTCGACCGCCCAATAATCTCAGAGGATTGAATCTCTCTCGCTCTCGTGGCTCGCAAGGACTCTACAAGCGATTCGGCCAGTGATTCCGGTTTTTCATTTAGCCTTTCCTCTCTCTCTCTCTCTCGCTCTCTCTTTGCGTCTCGTTGCTGTGGCATAACGCAAAATCTCTTCTCGATTCCCTCCAACATCTTAACTATCGCGAGACTCTTCTCTCGGTCGGTGGATTGACAAACGAAATAAAAAATCATTAATCTCTCCGAACCGTGACCCTTTTTGTTTCCCTTTGCAAATCCATTCACAAATATACGCGAATAAAAAAAAAAACAGCAACCTTTCTTCACTACAACGAATCGATTATGATCAATCGATTGAACTTTAATCGTCTAACAAAAATTCCGTTTGATTACGAGAACCAAACCTCGTAGTAGAATTCGATGAGTGATTAATCGACAGTTTCATCGGATCGAGTGAATGGAAATTTAATCCTGGAGCGAGTGAAACAAAGTTTTTCGTTAAATTGTACGATCTGGAAGTTCGTATCGTTGAAATGCAACAAAAGCTGATTATTTTTTTAAGCAGTGCAACATTTTTGTAAAGTATTGGTCGAAAATAGTGGGGCCGACGTTTTTTTGCCATTCGAGAGCTGAATTAACTAAAAAAATAGAAAAAGTTAATTAATTACCAAAATAATGATTAAAAAATAAATTTTTCGTTTTTTTTTTCAACGATGGAAACTTCAGTATCGTTGGATCGTCGATACTGACAAACGCGTCGTTGTTAGTACGGGAGAAAAATTTAAACAGCCTGAAAAGGTGACACGTACGTAACACAATCAAAAGATTTCTGTCTAACATATCAGACATGGGAAGCGATGGCAGTACGAGACACGAAGGCTCATGTGACAAGCGATCAACGTCGACACTGTTGGATGCTCGTGAGAACTTGCGGTTCTTATTTCTACGACGTTTATGCGTTTAGAAGATATTGTAAAAAACACTTATCACTATAATTACTATCCCGAAGATCTGCCTGCTCTTTACTTGTCAACTCAGCAAAGTGGCGTAGGAAGGAAGAGAAAGGAGACAGCAGAAGGAAAAAAAGGACCTTCGCATATTTATTTCGGTATATAGAATCGTTCAGGCGAGTGAATCGCTCGATGGCAAGTCGCGATATGATTCTCTTTTTTTTTTCAATATTCGCAACGAGTATGAGAAGATAGAAGGTTGTCTAGAACATGATCAGGAATCTGTATGCATATAAACGTATGAATATGAAGTTCGATGAAAAGGGAAGGCGAAGTCTGAGGAGGAAGGAAGAGGGTGGGCGAATAAAAGTAGGGTGGGGGGAAAAAGGAAGAAAATGGAGCGAGAGAGAGGGAGAGAAGCGTGGCGCTCGATTATAATAAATCAAAGCATAAATAATGCCGGAATGTATGGCCCCGAAAGGGCCAGTCGGCAATCGAATCTCTCGCCTTCTTCGATCTCTCGTATATCTATACGTTCGATATATACGTGTATATCCCGAGTAATATGCACGAGTTTGCTTGCCAAACGGTCAACGTGTATTAATGATCGCCGAGTCGTGGTTCGCTGCTGCATTTCTGCAGCCTTCGGGTGCATAAGAGAGAATATAGCATAATCGAACTTACATACGATCTAAATAAATTTTATGCCATCTTTGATATCGCGGGAGGAAGAAAAAGAGACGAAAGGAAACTCAGGCATGTCGTTTCATCGGTTCGTAATAGATTTTTGCATGAATATTGACGTTTTAATCCGAAGCTCGGTCAATTATTCTTCTAAGAAATATTTTTATCCTCCTGAATGTTCTTCTCGTCAATATACACAGGTCAAATAAATTGATAACGCAAGCGCGGTATGGAGGACAAATTGTTTTAACATACGATTTCTCCCACGCAAACACAGCCCTCATTGTCTCGTTGGGAGCATGGGAATGAAGATATTTGTTCGAAAGAGAAAAAAACGTGAGGTACACAGCATAGAAGCGCAGTATACGGAATCGTCTCAACATAATTATATGGTACATGTAGTTAGGTATGTAACATTTCTCAAAGTACGAGAGCCAAGATCGAGACACTCTCGAAGCTCAGGCACCGCTTATTAACGAGGAAGCGAAACAACTCGCACTCGAACGCTAATCGAACGAACAAACAAAACCTTCTCGGCCACACACCGGCTAAATCCATTTATACGCGTAAGGAGAAAAGTTCGATTCTCGGCCAATGGTCTCCTCGCCCAGAGCCTCTCCTATATGCGGTTATTCAGAATCATAATATAAACTGAGAAAAGAGTTCACTCCCAAGTCGCAACCAAATGCTGTTGAGAAACACGTCGACCGTAATAATCGGATGAGCTATAATTGCGAACGGTTCCTTGAATTAAATAAAAATTCCATTCGACGGATTCGGACGTGCAAAAAAAAATCCAATCAAAACTTTTCTTCCCATTGATCGGAATAAATTGATTCAAATTGATTTAATGAGAAATGAGATAAAACGAAAAGATTTTTTCTCGCAACAGAGTCAGAAACGAATTCCCCGAGAAGCTGTGACGATAAAAAAAATTACAAATAATCAGTGGCAACGTAAATATGAAAGAAAATTGTTCAAATGAGAGCGAGGTCGAAAATGATATGGGGATGAAAGAGGAAGAAATGAGAAGGGAAGAAGAGAATGAGAGAAAGATGGTGGTCCAGGAGGGGAAAAAGAGAGGGATGAGAGGGGAGTTAGAAGAGGCAGTTAGCGCGTGTTTACACGACAGCGTTATGTAGCCGGCGACCCCGCACTGAAAGTACCATCATCCAAAGACTCTCGAATACACACACGCACACGTGAACACACAAATCCGGTACAGGGCAAAGTGAACGTTTCTATTTGTCCGAACACCTCGCGCGCGCATTTCTCTCTCGCTCTACTCGATCTTCCTCGTGATTCCTGCCCCTTTTTTTTTCATTCTTCGTCCCTCGTATTCTTATCGACTTTATTTCTCAAAAAGGGACATGCCAACGCTCCGCCGCATAATTACCCTCCGGGATCATGACATTGGAAAATAAACAAGGGAGAAACGTAAGGGACGAGGAAAACTGGACCTTGACCATGATCGCATCAAGTTGGACTTTTAATAATCAATAAATTCGGAGCTGCTTAGGCAAATTTCGTTCGTGAATTAAGAACGATGCATCGAGAACACTCAAAAAAACGTTTCGACCTAACAGACGGCAAAGACACGTCCGAGGAATTATGAACGAGCTAGAAACTCCCAAATGCCATCGGATTAATATTTCAATCGCGAGAGCACAAGTTTGGAGAATATTAAAATATCGGTACATAGTTAAGAACGAAATAGAATAAAGTATTCGTATATCAAAAGAGTGACAATGTTATTCGAATAAATAAAAATATATTCGGGGATTCAGGGATTGGCAAATGTCGTAAAACGAAATGAAATTCGTTCCGAGCGAGAGAGAGAGAGAGAGAGAGAGAGAGAGAGAGAAAAAAAAGAGTATGGACTCGGTGCTGGACGAGTTGGAAAATTTAACGATCGAGGGTTTTGAGGCTCGATCGGCACGACTCTAAAAAGCCGTGTTTACAGGATAGTCGAAAGGAAGGAGCGCGCGTGAATATGAAAGGGAGGGCAAGCACGATTTTATTAATAATTTTAGTACATATAGCGAAACCGAGAAGCAAATAAGAGAAAGAGAGACAGAAGACTCGATCTCTAACCGAGAGAGTCATAAAACCTTCGCCACCGTTGGCATCACTTGAGCAAGTGAGAAGAAGATAAACGAGAGAGAGGGAGAGATGATATCTCGTATATACCAAAAGCATATGCGCCGCCCAAGACCTCCACTGGAATATTTTGACCAAAATTCACCGAAAAGCCAGCAGCCAACGAAACATGATCGTAACGATTTTATAGCATTCGAGATCCCTGCTCCCCCCCCCCCCCCCCCAGCTTCCACGTTTTACAGGGGGTCTTAACCCCTTTCAATGCCAATCTAGGGTTCTGTGAGTCTAAATAAAATTCCTCCATCCCAAATCGCTCTCGCGGCCCGATGACATAAAAAAAGCTTACGAATCAAAGGTTCTTAACCTCCCAATTTTTCCCCCCATAGTAAAGTAAGTTCCCCTCAATCGTAAATTGTCATTTCAGGATGAAAACATCGAGTTTTGACATTTTTCTAAGTTCCTCATTGGACGTCATTTTTTTACGACAAACTCGCACAAATTTTCCGTACATTTTTCTCAACTTCTCGACTTTTTCTACATCGAGAGTTATGACGCGTGTGTTTAACATATAAATGAAAATCGGAACCTATAAAATTTTTAACGCTCCCGCGCGATTATATTTCCCCCCGCAGAGAGGAGCTTTGCCCCGTTCACTCTTGCGGTTAATCTCGTATTCCCTCAGTCATCTCGATCTCAACATTATCATGCACACACGCACGCACACGGACACGAAAAACACGCGTTCCCTTTCTCTTCCAGGTCTCCCGGAGCGCCAAAAATTCTATTTCCGTCTCATCTCTATAAATCCGAGTCTTAATGTGCACGTCTGCGATAGAAATTCAATTGGTTATCACAATCAGAGTCGCATTGTCCACTTTGCAGTAGCAGCTGATGTCGATAAATTTCAATAAATCGATGGCAAAATGACTCGAATGTAAAAATCACGAAAATGAAAAAAATTCAACGTTTTAATAATCAATACCGACTTAAATAATAAGCTTCGATTATTTGGAGGGTCAGAACTGTCAATCGTGTCGATAAATAATGAATTAAATGGTTCTAACCTTTTCCAGTAGATTTAGCGAAGTTTCACCAAGGTTTTTCGTCGGATTCTCGTAATTTTGCGGCAAGTCGTCGCAGCTCTCGTCCGGCGAGTACATGCTGTCGGTCATGATTGTTTAGGAAAACGGTAGAAAAAACGATGCCGATAATTCACGTCTCGATCGATCAACGATCGGAGCAACGAGAAGGTCTGATTTTTTTTTTTTCACGCGGAATGACACACCGCTGATCGAGGAATCGTCGAGTTTTGTGTCGACGAGTATTTCGGCGCGTAGTTCAATTCGTTCGATTGTACAAAAAACGTCGCACGTTTACTTGCTTATCGAGGCACTCGCCACGACGAAGCAATGATTAAGAATAAAAGTCAACGATTGTTGCTGCAGTTGTTGTTTTTAAAAATCACTGTTAAAAAAATCACAAAACTTTCGATTTCAATTTGTATATCGTACGGGACACGCTGAGAGTGTGGAGTTTGAGCGTGTCCTTGGCCTGACGAGGCCTTCGATTCGACTAAGGTCCCTTGGATTCCCCGGGGGGTTTATTTCCTCGAGCGGACACACGTTTAACGTCAAGGGGCCCCTCTCAAGAATCCTTCCAAAGACGATCTTGGGGGCTTGTTTTTTTCCTCTCTTCTTCTCTGTCTGTTGCTCTCAGCCACACAAACACACGCACCCTTATCCCCACCACGTGCTCGGAGGTCCTGACAGACCCGAAAAATCGTAGGAAACATCTTCTGCCCCTTCCTCGATCCGGACCATCCGTACGCCCCCGCAAAGGAAGAAAAATGTGAAAATCTTCCAAGTCCTCACAACCTATACTTCCAAATTCCGAGAGATCCTCGCGCCTATATATGTGCAACGACGGCTGTCTGTGTGAGTTACGCAGGTATATATCTTATCCGAAAAAAAATCGTCTGTTTATTGGTAATCGCAAAAGTTTCTCGTTCAGAAGCAAAAGAAGAGATCGAAATGGGTGTCCTCGAGCGGAAACGTGACAAGGAAGAATAGCTGAGGAACGTGGAGGGCTGTAACGGAGGATTCCCCGAGCTTGTGGGCCTGCGAAAACCTCCGTTTCCATGAATCAACGTAACCGGGCAAGCCACTTGATTTAACGCAGGTCGTCGTCGTTTTTTTCTTTCCTTTTCCATATCCTCGAGGTTGTAAAATGAAATGCGGCCAAAAAAAAAGGAGCATTCGTACAATTGCAATGAACGGAATTGACATGCGAGCAAAAAAGTGGAGTGCAACAAAATTCAGGAACATGAATTTACACGATGCAGAGTCTCTCGGTACGCGAGACTGGGAAAATAGCTAAGGATCGTAATTTTCATGTGTTGTACGATCACGAGGGATTGCCTTGAGCGATGTGTACCGACAGAGCCAATTCGGCACATAATTCCAATGATACATAAACGATATACGTTTCCCATTACACATAGACAGATAAATATATATCTATATAGGAAAATCGAAGCTATAGTTTCAACAATTTCTAATATGCAATCACGAGAAACTCATCGACTGTAATCCTTTCCACGAAGTCTTCACACACGAGGGCTTTTCGTGTCTGATACATCGCTCGTGCCTGTGTGTCAAGAATTTTCTGTCAAAAGGTCGTAACGGAATGTTGAGCCTCTATATAGGGCGGCCCTTGTAGACATTAGCGAATCGCTAAGCCTGCTTATGTTGGCGCCCTCTCTTTTCCTTCTCTCTCGTCAGTCCGAGAGATACAAGCCCCCGGGTACTTTGAATATCGAAACACGCGAGATATACCATCGATCCATCGTCCTGGTGGCTTTTGCGCGTACCAACAATTTCATTATACATGTATTGGTGTATATATATATATGTTTATATATTAATGTGCGCACCCAATTTTGTATACAGATGAAAGTTCCTCGAAAGGATTGCCCCAAGTATGCGATTATAACGTTGCTTAGGACCTCGAGACTTTGTAGATAGAGGATTCATCCCGTAGTTGCTTGTGAAATAGAGCCCGCAAAAGCCAAACGACGTTTCCGCTTGTTTCTCCAATTTTTTCACTAACCAACTCATTTTCCCTTTCGCCGAATAATAATAAATCGTTGAACGATCAAAACCAACAGCTTTCGATGGGGAATTCCGCCTCGAGTTTCTTCGTCAAATAAATTTAGGAAAACCCGATGAAAATAAAAACACAGAGCATGGACCTACTGCGAGGCTCGACCGAAGGGCCTGCGCAGAGACGGAATATGCGCAGATCCGTCATAATGCGTAAATGTTCTTCGCGTTTGTTATTTGCTCACGCCCTTGCTTCGATGACCATACCTGACGATTTCTAAATTCTAATCCCGGATTTCGAGAGATGTTTGTGCAAGAGGGAGAGGAAGATGGAAAAAGAAAAAAAAAATGTACCTGAGCGCTCACCCGATTTACGGATAATTTATAACTTACGAATCTTCTCGTTCATTGTTCTAGAAACGACGATCGGTAAGAAGAGACCTGACCGGGACTCGGAATTCTTGCACCGATGCGAGAGGACGGACGGATTAAGGAACGCGCTGTATATACTTTTCTCTACATTTCTTTCCAACTGTCTATACCTACACACACACACACACACACACACACACACACACACACACACACATATATATATATATTTGTATGTGTGTATTTGTTTCTGGCCAAAGAAAGCGTTCGTCGACGAAAATGAGCCTGAAAAGAGGAAGAGCGCCGGGTGATCACTCGAGAGTGACCCGAAGACGACAGGTTGCCCGCTCCGTCTAGAAAATAATTAATCAAGCTCAACAGTCGGATAATACGATGCCCCGAAAAGCGAGGAAGCAAGAGAGGCAAAAACGTCTGCTCACCGGCCTCTCCAAACGGGGGGATACAGATAATTGGAAATAAATTTTGAAAAATATATTAATAAATGTCACCGATTGAAAAAAAAAAACGGTGAAGGATAAAATTTTGTTGAATTTTACGATCTCAGAAAATTGTAATCGATCGAAAAACGTCGATAATATTCCAAGGGTCGCTTAAAGATTGTTACTCCTGCAAGCTAGAGCATTAATATATAAATTTTCCGTGACAGGTAAGAACGGATTTTTCTAGTCATTGAATTTTCTACAGCGGAGCATTTCCGCTGGAGACGATTGTAAATAAGTGAACGTGGCAGAGAATAGATTTTCGTCCATCGAATAAAATTGATAGGAATTTTTATTTGGGTCGTACTTGTGCAGCAGTAAATCAGTTTATTAGTCAAAAGAGAAAATATTTTCCTCCTCGAGACAGTCAACATCTGATTATTATTAGCCGAGAAACCAGAGTCTTTCAATTTTCGTTTATGACTTAAGGTGAGAGCCACGATTCTTGACCAAGGACGAATCCATTTATAGGGTCCACCGACCGTAAGAAGGTTATAGTTACAATAAAGCAATTAAGCATTATCGCCTTACTTCCGACTTCCCGGAGCTACCTTTTTTCTGTCTATCGACCTTCCTCCACGGAAAGAAAGTTTTCATTGCTTCGTAGTACGCAAACGCGAAATGTAAAAAAAAAAAAAAAAAAAAAAAAATCTGTGACGTAATTTCCGTTTGAATAGTTGATAAAAAATGTCGAAAGAATTGAAAAAATCAATAACGAAAATTCATATTATTCTCTTTCATAAATGACCCTGACTGGGGCTTTGATCGCTGCCCCCAGACTCTTGAATCGAACACTGACGAATAAGAGGTAGGAAAGGAGAAAGAAGGCGAGAATGAGCGACTGCGAATGCGAAGTGCGCGGTAACTTGTTGGAATTTCAAGTATTTATTTTATTGGAAATGCATAAAAAGATGAAGGAAAAAAGAGAAAAGGCAAGAGAGCGAGAGGCAGAAAGAAAGGAGAGAAAAGATGACGAGAACAAAATGATGTTGGGGAGAGGGCTAGTCACGCACAACACGTTCGTCTGTAGAGGAGAGTCACTCTGGCTCATTCGAGAGTAGCTCGTGCACTTGAGATACGAGTCTCGAGAGTACGCCAATCGGACGAGCGAGATAGAAAGAATGAAGGAGCGAAAGAAGAAAAAAAAGTTGAAGCAAGAGAAAGAGAGAGAGAGAGAGAGAGAGAGAGAAGGAGACAGAAGAAATGAGAGAAAAATGTCAAGAGCAAGCGAGTGCACGATATTAAGTAGGTAAAGTGCGAGAGCTAGATTGTGACTCTTTCGCCTCAGTCAGACACCTGTACGGAACAGGTTCGTGTCGCGTCCGAGCCGTTGAGATATATTTATATATTGTTTCAATATCTCCGTATATATGTAGGAACTAGAAGGCGAGACCGCGTGTGCATTGAGCACGCATGTACAGAATAATATATATGTATATGCACGTGACAAAGAAAAGGACGAGAATATAGCAAAGTTGGAGTCTATCAGCACGTCTCAGTCTATATATACGTATAGGGAGAGCACGTGTGAGCTCACACGAGACGAGAAACGATCGTCTTGAAACGAGGGGATAAGTACGTCGAGCAAAGTGGAGGTACACGCGTCTTGTATGCTTAACACGTGCACGTATAGATTAGAACAATGATATACGCAAATATTAAGAACCGAGCTCATTAAAAAAGACGATTTTTCAACATTCGATTGGGAGATTAGTCATTAGTTTTCTCGGTGATGCCTTTACGGGAAAGTATATGCTTTATGCGAACAGTTTTTGCTGCAGCGACTCGGCGGTATAGAGAAAAGAGAAGCATGCGTAAGAATAGCACGTGGGCAGCGAATAAAGTTGGCAGACTCCCCATCATTTGCACCCACGCATCGGTTTTGTTGGCCTGCTTGTTCGATTATATTCCAAGTGGAAATCTCGATCTGCAGGCTTCAAGATCTCGTAAACATTTCTCTCCAACCTTTGCCAACCTTTGATCTGCCCTTTAGCCCTGCGAGGCCTAAATATAGGTCAAGCAATCGAGGGCAATTATTTCTTTATCAATGACAATTGTTGATAATTTAATCAGATGAGCAAACATATTTTTGAAAGTTCCTCGTTGTGCGGATACGCAGAAGCAGGTGCGATGAGGTCAATAAAGCGGAGGGTGTTTGAGCGAGAAGTAACTCTCTCGCAGGCAGAAAAGCGGTGCGGAGAAAGGAAAAGGAAGAGAGGGAGGAGGATGAGAAAAACATCGAAGGCCCAGCATCTAGCAACACCGACGATGGAGAAGAAGATGAAGAAGAAGAGAAGAGGATGAGGGATGAAGAGAAGGGTGAAGGGGGTGTTCTCGTCCGCAGGGCGAGAATAAGAGAAGCGATGGCGTGATAAATGATCGAGTATTTAACACTCTTTACGTATTAGCATATAAACTACGGGCAGTCCATAGATCTTTCGTGGCAAAGGCATTAACAGACAGGGAGCAGAGCATGCCATGACTCTCTCTCTCTCTCTCTCTCTCTCAATCTCTTTCTCACTTTCGCGGCATTTACCAAGCTACACACTCTCTCTCTCTCTCTCTCTCTTGCGGAGGTTCAGGTATTTCAAGAGTATAAGCGATTCCCCTGAGCTCATATAGCATTGTCTTTACAATAAATACAAATATACCGGTTCTTCATTGTCACAACTTGTACAAAATAATTTCAAGTATCATCGCTAAAAATTCATAATTTTGTTTTATTGCAAAACAAACATGTTAATCTCTCGAAAAATTTACCTATTAAGTAAAATTTTCCCTAACCTCGGTTAAGTAGTGTGTCTATCAACAATGTTGGCAAATTAAAAGCATAGGAAAATTCAGAGTTATTAGAATTTGATGAAATTTGGTCAGCATTACATTTACAGCAGTATTACATTTTTTTTATCATTATTTTTCTTCTACATAGTTTCCGAGTTATTGAACACTAAAGTTTGCATGCATGAGCATAGGATTCAGATATATATATATATAAGTATATCTTTTGCATATTGTAAGCTCAAATTATTCGACAACTGTATAGACGAAAATTAGAAAAAAATGTGTGTCATCGTATTCGATGCTGAAGAATATTGTCACCAAGTTTTATTAAATTCTTATAATATTGTCGTATGTAGCGAACCTCCTTAGAATACAAATTAATTACAAAGTGGAATTATATAATTGTTTGGACAGGCGGTCTATATTTGAAAAAAAATGATAAAACGAATTTTACTCCGGGGAATTCGTCCAATTTTCTCGAAAACTATTCCGATGCTCAATACACATCAATCAAGCATCACTTATTGCATGATTAATCAACAAGAATCAAACGTATGGGTTTCTCCGCCTCATGAAAATAATAATAATAATGGTAATAATAGTGAAACGATGGTCGAAATGTGAGAGAAGATCGAGCGAGGAAGAAGATGGTCGATAAAAATGTATGTAAACATGAATGTGCGTGTGCAGCGTGAAAAGTTCCGAGACTATCAGGGTTTTCGTATCAAGAGAGATTTTATTTATAGATCTTCCTGAGCTGATGTGATACGTTAGGCGATTAGAAGAGCCGGAGACGACGGAGAGAGCAAGCGAGAGAGAGAAAGAGAGAGAGAGAGCGTCTCGGGTCTAATAATCTCGCTGGCAGGCGACCTAATCGTTCCTTAATAAACTGGAGAGGAGAAAATAAGGGGTCCTTAAAGTGTGTAAGTATGAGCGTCTATATCGTCTATTTTGGTTGGTTGAGTCGAATGAGAGGGAGAGAGGAAGAACAAGATAAAAGTAAGATTTGCTGATTAATTGATTAGGGAGGCGCCAAAGACCGCCCTGCGTATTACACGAGTCCGAAACCCGTCATTAAGGGGCTCGTTCATACACATATATACATCGGGAATTCTCGTCTTGAGCATATAAAGGTATTTGAAAAGCAAAAGGGCCCGAGGCTCATTTTATTCTTAGGACGAAATTATGTGAGTTATGCCTTTCTGGAATTTCCCTATGGGAAACGTATGTATACGCACAGGGCTCGAAACCGCAACGAACAAATGGGCAAACGTCATTCCTGTGGTTAATCGAATTTCACGAAAAAAAAAATCCAAAGATTTGTGTAACTCTTTGACGAATTTTTCAGCCTGAAAAATCGGCATATCCAGAAAAACTTGGCCATCCGAGTGAGGGAGCGAGAAAAAGGAAACAATTTCATGAGGATTCGAGCTGTTCCGATCATTTCCGGTTGGCCGGATGCATCGCGTAACATGGAAAGAGTTTTGCCCTTCGGCTGAACGCAATTTCATGCCCTTCAGAAATTCTCCCCGATTACACATCGCGTTGCCCGAGTTGATACAATCGTTACCGCGCGTACTTCCAAAAAACATGGACACGCCAATTTTATCGTGGAAAAAAATCTCTTCTTCTTGACTTTCTGTATTTTCCCAAAACAAGATAAAACAAGATATGAGAAAGAGAGAGGGCCTTCCGTTATTTCGCGTGTTGCAAGACCGGAGAAGCCGACAGGTGTAGAATTGTTCTTCCCTCTTTTATACTGTTTAATTAAGGGTTTCGACCAACGAAACGTTTCATGGCTGTGTTAACATCTTATATTATTTTTTTCCACATATTTTCATATCTCTTTCGATTCGATTGGCCTGGAAACGCTAATTAGTTTCCATACGCCGCTTGGAAAGCTCAACCTCGGCAATGTAAACCCCATCTCAAGGACATAATTCTTTCTCTGAGTACAGCGAAGCGTCACGGTCGCAAAAAGATTCAATTAAAACTCCGAACCAAGCTCAAAAGTCGCATGCCAATTTTTTCAAACGAATTTGCCACCAAAAAATTGCACGCTCAATTATCTCGTCAAATCCAAAAATAGTGAGATCGCGAAACATCTACGCAGAGTCTACGACAAAAAGGAGAACCCGAGGAAAAGGGTTTGGGGTGGTTAACGGAGCCGCGGAGATCGTCAGAGCCGTGGAACGGAGAGGTCGATTCTAGGTACGCATAAAACGTGGCTGATGTACGCCAACCGGGGCTCAGATCAAAGTCCCGGCTTTCAAACAATGTTACTGTAGTTTTGCTGTTCTGGGTGCATGGCTGCTGCGAAATAGCATCGAGTCGCGTTTCTCCGCTTTCGCGACTCGCGTTAATACGCATAAATATATATATCTCCTCATTTTACAAATACATACACACATTATAGCATTGTAGTGTGTCGAGGAGTCTTTTAATACGCAAAGCAAAGCCCAACAGCAGCAAACACACACAGAAAGAGAGAGAGAGAGAGAGAGAGAGAGAGAGAGAGAGGAAATAAGAGAAAGACACAGAGCACAAGGGACAAAAGAAACTGTTATCCGACGGTAATGGGTTCCAGGTGCGGCGCTTGCACAGTGTTCTCGCGGACTTATTCTCCCGAGTGCGTCGCACACGCACCAACTCTCTGTACACTCCGTCGTCTTTCCTGTTTCCCTCTTTTAATGCACGTACGCATATTAATATATCTATAGAGAAAGAGAGCAAGAGAGAAGCTTCTATATTAACGTACCACCTAACTCATTTCAATATTATCGTCACGGTTCGCAAACTCCTTTGATCGCGCAGGCTCGCACCGAGTCGCATAAGAAACACACCAACAACGCGAATAAACGATCGTAATTTTCGATAATATTTTATTACAAATATTACTATCAATGCTCGAGATAAGGAGAGCCTGGGGTTGCTTATTGCTTGCCTTTTTTTTACTCTCAATATGAAACGAAGTAGAAAAATCATAAAATCAGAAAAATTAATGAATAAAATAAAACTAAATGAATTCATTCAAGTTTTGAATAATTATTCCGTGGCTCGGGAATGAATTGTTTTCACGTTGATTTTTCAACTGCTCCCTTAATAGACGAAAAGCAAATGATTCTTTGGTTGAAAGGAGAAGAAAAAATGAAAAAAAAAATTAACGAGTTGAAGTGGCTGGTTGGGCAAATCGAGTTCTCGGCACGTATGGCCGATTTTTGTGATCGCCGTTTCGTGCGAGAAACAATGTGTTCGGTGTGTATAACATATTTAAGGGGGACGTGCCGCGTACGTCTTTTTCTCCGTTTATATGCATCGGAAACATTGTTTTGTCGCGAAACCCGATTTGCGGTCACGGACCGAAAAATTTAGCCTTCTTTCTCACTTTCTCTCTTCGTTCTTGCTCTCTCGCCCCTTTTCTCTCATTCTTTCATCCTTCTCATCGCTCCGGCTTTGACTCTCGTTACCGATATTTGCTGTGCGAAACCAATGGTTTGTATAATGCATTTATGCATTTGTTATTTTGTTTCGACATCCGTGCCGAGTTTCCACAAACCACCAGACATTCGGAACGGACCGGAGTCAAAATCGAAAAGTACAAATGGTGGGAAACGTTGCAGCTTTCCAGAGACATCAACGATGCCGAAGGGGGTGTCCGATCAATTCGATGAAACAAGTTTAATTGCTCTTAACGCGATTTGGCCCGCACCCTCCAAAAAGATGGAGAAACTCGCATCAACCACTAGGGAAAAAATCCATTTTGTTCTCTCAGCAGTTCCGCGGTAACGGCGCTCCAGTGCAAATGGAAAAGGATCTATAAAAGTCATTTATATGATGGAGTTTATCAATCGGACAAAGATTTAGTAAAATCAACAATTTTGCAAAAGTGGAAAAAAACACACGCACAGAAATGTTGTCGAGTATTTTCCTCCGGAGAAGTGAATCAGAACGAACAAAAAGAAGGAAGAAGAAGAAAAGGATACGAATGCTTGGAATCCCATGACAAATGAGAGTGTCTCGAGTGATGCGAGTAAATATTGGTGAAGGGCGACGGAACGAATTTATGGAGATGATACGTGCACCGGTCCGAATACATAAAACACATGATACAGATTGACGCACACAGGCAAGCAGGCATAAGTAAAATAGGCGTCGACGGCGCGAATCCAAAGTAGCGAGGAGTTGCTCGCGGTCTGGTTGTCATTTTGTGTGTGTTTTTTGTTCCCTCAATTTTTCATCCTTTTTTCATACATTTGTAAATCTTTCTTCTTTTTTTTTTCTTTTCCTTGGCATTTTCATTATTTTTTATTCTCTTGGTATTGGACGTTAACGGGCAATAAAGGAGGAGCGTATTACGGATTCACGGGGCGATCTCGTCAGCTCGCGGGGTTCCATTATATCGCTGGTTAATAAGATGCGCGAGGACTTAAATCACGCTCGGATTTTCGAGAGACGCGAGCTCTTGTTGGCCATACTACCACACGTGCGGTATTCTTCATATCGAAAAAGAAAAGGAAAAATAGTGAGCGAGGGGAAGATTGAGAGAGACAAGAAGAGATGGCGCGAGACTTTAACCACAGAGATAAAAAACGTGGATGTGTGTGTACATACTTATATATACAAAAGAAAAAAGGACAATCGAATGATTTGAATAGAGAACACGACTCGAAGAGTATGTCTTTTCTCTCATTCTCTCTTTTTCCCTCTCCCCTGCCCTTCTCTCTCTCTCTCTCTCTCTCTCTCTCTCTCTCTCTCTCCCTCTCTCGCTCTCTCTCGCTCTCTCTCTCTCTCTCTCCTGGTGTCTTGGCATGCAGGAAGATTTCAATTTGTCTTGATTAGTGCCGACGTGAATATTGAAAAAAAATCGTTGCTGTCGACAGAGCAGGGCATAGCGAAACATACGCACTGCCCCTCTCTCGGTAGCCTCTTTCCAATTTTTTCTCTCTTGCGTACGGTGTCGCTCTCTCAAACGACCATTAAATCTATACATATATATGCATGGATACATATATATATATTTAAATCTATGAATATGCACTCTACCGCTATGGTACGCGTTCTTATCCATGAATATGAATACATAGGCTTGAATAGGATCACGTACGCACGAAGCTCTCGTTCTTCCTTCGTCGTTCGTCGTCGTTATTCTTCGTAAACTTATATTATATTCGTATCGCTTTTTTTTCTCTCTTTTCTCCCCTTAAAACGGCGAGCGTCCATTTGTCTCTTGTATTCTAGACGTAGGCACACGTTAACGCAACACACCAACGGGGTCACAGGAATAATCGCGCCAAGCAATAAATTGCGATATGCCTATCGGCTAAACTCAAGTACAGGTACTCTATTGTTTTATTATGGAAAATACAGAAATGCATTTTGCAAGCTAATCCTTGGCATGGAGTCGATCGAAATTGGAGGTCAATTCGAGTAATTAAAGATGCAACAAGATGCCCTTGTCATAATGTTCTTATGGGGAAACTGTCGATGAAACGGAACCGTCGAAATGTATTTAAAAAAAAATTTTTTTTGCTGATAAATTTTGAATTTTTTAGAAAATATTCAAAAAATCAGACAAGTCTGACGATTCAGCTAACTCGATGTCCACAGGAAACGTCGTTAAACGGAGCGACGTATCGTGCGAAAATATATATTACAAAATATTTATATTTATTCGCGTGCAAATTGTTCCCAAATACATTTCTCATGTAGCAGGACAGAGCGCGGTAACGGAGAGAACGCGGACTGTTGCTATATAATAAGAAAATATGGTATATGCCGCGGGGGTATATTAATTACGAGGATCGGAATCGTTCGATCGCGAAGAGCGCCGACGCTCTAAGGTCATTAAGCGATCGATTAAACGTGAAGGGTAAAGGTTACTCTCTATATTCCTCCTTTTTCTTTTTCTTCCACTATCTGTATCGTTTCTCTCAATGTATACCTTAGCCCGATGTATGTGTGTGTGTATATGGACATACATAATATATGTAGAGTCTCGTCGAAACGGACGTTTATATATTGCTCGTTAATTCCTGCCAGAAACATTTGTTACAAGGGGAGAAAGCTTTCTCTCTCTCTCTCTCTCTCTCCCTTGCATGCTTAATTTTTCGATACTTTATTTTCTCTATGTCGATTAAAAACGTGTGTATAGATATACATCCTCGTGTATATACGATGAAGCGTTAATGACTGTGCGTGGCTCGGTATAGCGATTTTGCGCGTTCATTTGAAGCATCGATTTGATCCTCAACGAGATCGATCGTTTGTTCGTTATTTCGTCATTGAAAAAAAAATTGAAAAATTGAAAAAAGAAAAAAAAAAAGAAAACACGATCGATATGATAATTTTTATTTCAAATAACTAATCGCGTTAACCAAGGAAACGCGTATGGACGACGATTGGCATCGGTCGCTAGAATGAAATATCTGCGTCGAGACTGTGTCACGCGATTGCGACTGCGGCAATTAATGAACGGTGCGTTTTCGTATATATAGCTGATGGGGACAAAGATGTCTTATGGTCAAGACTGAATCACTTGGCCCTTTAGTGCCAAGGGACCGCCGTATAAATCGGCTTTAAGGACCATTTTATCGCGAGCCGAATCAACGGCTTATCCTTCTATGGGATCAGTTTTCCGGTTCAATAATATTACGACACCCTGCGAAGAGATTATATTATTAGAGGAATTGGAATTTTTTTTTTTTTCTTTAAGCTTATACGTCTCATTAGTAAACACAATGAGGATTTAATCTTTTTCTCTCTCTCTCTCTCTCTCTCTCTCTCTCTCTCTCTCTCTCTTTGTCTCCTTCACCTTTTCTATACATTTCTACACATTTTCTCTCGCTTTCTCTATTACTCGCGCGTTTTCGTATCGGAGTTGTATCTCGAGAAGTGCAAAATCTTAATTTCCAACTGGACGAAAATCCAACCACGCGATAGATCACGTGCCCACGATCCCGTGAAAGTGGATTTTTCCTAACGCGGACATAGTTCGTTCATTTTAATCCTCCGCACAGTGTACAGCTTTAAATTCGCCAAGAAACGCGACTCGATTGTTAACCAACGAGTCCTGACTTGTGCGATTCGAGGCTTTCCTCGATCTTTGGCTTGGCAATAATTCGAGAATCTCGAGGATTCTCCAATCGCAACGAAACTTCACAAACTGCAATGACATGTTTTAGGAATTTGTCGTTGAGAATGAACGCCGGTGTAAAAACTCGAGCCGCGCATATAAAAAGAACTGATAATCGCGAGAATACAGTCGAAGAAATGGCGTGAACGAGGCTGAGGAGGGGGGCGGGGAAGCGCACCTCGGTGTATTAAAACAACGATTCAAGTGTAAGGAAGACTGAGTCAGAGGGAAGGAGAACGAAAGAGCGAGCGAGAGAGAAGGAGGAATGGAGTTTTGCTCAAAGTCCGCGAAGTTATGGCCGCTACATCCGCTTCCGTCCCACGGCCCTATTCTCCTCTAATTTCCCGTGTATCCGATACTCCGACGTGCACACGTATATACAGAAAGATGGAGAGAGAGGGAGAGGGAGAAAGTACATAGACGGTACGTAAACGTATACAGTGTGGTTGTGCTAGCTTGCTTCATTTCTACTTGCTCACGGGCACTTAACGGTTTACGAGCCACGATGTATCAGCCCCTCGATGGTCTTCGACCTGCCTCGACCTACGCGCCCTTCCCTCTATATCCCTCGCCCTTCTCATCTTATTCTCGCGCCTCCATCTGGTCGAATAAACGCTCGCGAATTGTTTTCGCGCCCGGTTATCCCAATTATCGATCCCTGCACTTGATAATCCGTCAATTTCTCCGAAGCTCTTATCATTTTCGTCATAACTTCGTCCTCCGAGTCTTGCCATGATTTGCTAAAATTATGACCGAGAATCCATCGATTTCGAAGATTCCTATTTAAAAAAAAAAAAAAAAATGACGACGAGAAAAAACTTTTGGACCGATAAATTTTTTTTTATTTTTTTACGAGAATACATTTTTCGATGTTACGCTCAAATTTTTGATGAATCCCGCGCATCCACCATATTATGGACACACCAGTAGGAAAACACGAGAGCATGAAAAAATAGATGATGTGGAAGGAGAAGCAAAAGAGAAAGAGAAGAGGAAGAAGGAAGTGAGGAAAAGAAAGAAAAGATGAAGTTTGGCAGCTGGAGAGACTTTAGGCTGGGCGGTGAACGAGGCCTTTGAGAGGCCTGTCCGCCCGTGCCACCGCCGCCGCAGCATCCGACTACACACCCCGAGATTTGAAAAACAATCTTTCGGCTAGAGAGCGGTGACGTTGTTTCCAAACATCGTTCGACTCTTTGCGAGCTAACCTGCCATTCACGCGTCTCTACGGCGTCACCCAGAAGACGGGATACTTTATTATATATTTATGTTGCAAGACACGACGATCAATATTTTACATAAACAAATATATTTTCGTCAAACTCTACACCGAAGATCATTTTTTTCGTCCAAATCGCTTCAATTTTCACTTTTTAGGCGAATAAAAACGGTCAGGTTTTTTTTAAGGTTAGAATTGATCGAACGTGGACCAGAAAATGTAAATTGGAATAATCGACTTTGCAGGGAGAGAAAAAATCCGGAGCGCGATATCCGAAAAATGCGAAAAGGGGATTTTCCCTGTAGGACGAGATATGATCCTGCGTTTGTTACCCTTCGGTAGCACGCGCGTGTCTAAAATTAGGTGCCGCGTGTCGTGCAACAATGCTGGGGCATCTTCGGCATCTGGACCAGACTTTCTCTCTGCATGTTTCTCTTTCCTTCATCGTACGGAGCTCATCGAAAGATTTCCCAAAGACCGAGAGAGCCGGAAATATAGTAAATACTAAAATTATCTTTCGGAGCGATGAAGAAACGAGTGTGGCCAACTTCATCCATCGCAGCTCGTCTTATGGGCACCTTTCGCCCTATTTCTTGTCACTCGTTGGCCCCATAACTATATCCTTATTTCAAGGGACCATTTTCCCTCGAGAATCTCGGGGGAGAGACCCCTTTAACGGGAGGGAATGATTTTCGATTTTCCAAAAGTTTTTCGAGTCCCGAAGACTCCCCGGAGAGACTCAGACAATCTTTATCACATGTGCATACGAAAGCTGAAGAATTTTTCAAATTTCTCTGCTCCCTCGTTGTATCGGGGATTCGGATTTCAACTTATCGGGGCTCCTCGTTATAAAATCAAAGCATCGCCTATACTCTATTTATACAGCACATTTATCTCTATTTATGCCGCCTCAGCACAGCTTTTCACATGAGGGAAAAAAAATAAATATACAACTTCTTCAGATGTTTCGTCGATGGAGGAAAATTCATATTTTACTTTGTACTCCAAAGATTTATTGGAATAACTAAAAATTCTTCTTATTGCATGAAAATCTGATCGACCCGGTGCATTGCGGCGTGTCGAGCAACGACAAACTGTCATAACTTTAATGGCGAATGCAGAACAAATGAAAAAATCCAAATGTGAAGTTTCGGTAGAGATTTAAATTGGAAATTATTTTTGGAATAGAGCAGGAATGCAATCGTCCCCCCCCCCCCCCCCCCCCCCCCCCCCCCCCCGCCCCCACCCACCCCCCCCCTTTATTCACGAAAAAGAAAGAACGAGAGGGGGAGAGAGGAGATGAGTCTGTGCAGAAAGATCGCACACGAACTTTCGAGCTATATGGAGTTTCATTTGCTCGCGAGATGAGACTCGCTTCTCGCGCCCCGGGAGCCCCTTGAATTCCCGGTATTCCTGATATTTATAATCGCGAAAGACTCTCGGGTCGCATTAAAAGGCCCGATTCTCGGATTAGCGGAAGTCGAAAGAGCAAAAGTCAGAGTGAGACAGATCGAGAAGGAAGATCGAGCAAACGAGACGGAAAGAAAATGACGACAGTCTCAGATCTCGTTTGGGAGACGACCGACACATGTCGGTGTCAGTAAATGTTCTATACGGCCGAAAATCTCGACCGCCTCTTGCTTCCAAACTTGAGATTCGAATTATTTTCAAAAAATCAACTGATACCCTCGATAATCTCCATGTTGATAAAAAAATCGAGTTTAATTAACGTCAACGTCAACGAAAACACAAAAAAAAATATATGAAATACGAAAACGCATAAAAAAAAATAAAAATAATGAAAAGACTGAATTCAACATTCGAGGCATTGAAAAGTTTTCGTTTATCAAGTCGAAAGGGAAGTTGAAAGAATTTGAGAACATTAATGCATTAGCCCTTGGTGCGTTTGTGCGTTGGAAGGTTGAGATGGCGGTGAGGAGAACGCGAGAAGAGCGGGCAATTAAGCAAATTACGCGACCCACGCGACCGAACGTTTCTGCAAGTCGAGTTTCTCGGTTGGTGCGGTGTGTTCGTTCGGTCGCAACAAAATGCGCAACGAATTGGATTCAAGCAATGCATTCATTCATTCATTCCTTCGCGATATGAGCCAAGCGACGTGTGGATGCTCGTTTGAGTGCAAATACGTGGCTGAGAAAGGTACAAAGAATAAAAGAAAGAAATAAATTTACAGGACAATGAGGATAGGACGCGTAGTCACTCCGTTTCGTTACTTTTCACCCTTTCGATTTGTTTTTTTCATACTTGGTTGGATCGAAAAATAAATTCTCCGTGTACCGGGGCTCCTCTTGTTCAATGGAACGTCGATAATCATCGACGAAGCTTTTCATCTTCAAATTTTCATAATTAAAGTTTTTTATTTCCCCACCAAAATGCTCAAGATTGAGATTTCGTGATAAAAAAAAATAGGCTGAATCGATCGATGGGCGCTCGGAATAAATGCAAAGAAATGGAAATATCGTCTCGATCCAACGAGCACCATTATGTTTGACAGGAGCAGCTGCCATCGCTCATGCATCCGTCATTACGTGTTATTCGCCGCTGCAATTTTTGTGCGTACACACGCGCTTCGTACTTAATACACGTACATATTAATTTAGAGTTGTATTAAAAAGCCAAAGGATGTGTGAGTGTGAGGGGGCTGGATGAATGCTGTTAAGGTGGAAAAGGACGAAGGATGCTCTCTCGCTTCGACTACTTCCTCAATTATCTTTGGATGAGACGCGGCGCGCGACGTTCTCCGGAGAATTTAGCCCCGAGGGACCCACACGGGGCCTTGGCATTGAGATCTCTTTCTCCTCCTCACATTCTCTTTCTCTCATATTTTTTCAAGCAAAATACTTGACTGACTTTATCGAGACAACTGGGAAGAGAAAAAATCTCAGACCGACAAACTCACACGTTTTTATAACGTAATCCCTGTCTCTTCATTCCCTAAATTTACGGACGACACATCGTTTCTTGGAGGATTGTTGAAAGTGATGATAAATAATGCATTTCGTGTCGAAGCGTTGACTGCAGTTCGATGCTATCACGAAACGAGCTTCCTTTTTCACGTTTTTCACTTCTCATCGGAATAATTATCGAAAAAACTGAATAATTCATAAGCCACGAGCAATAATTACCACCAATCAATTACTAATTAGCATTTCGTTAATTTTCACAATCCCCTATTATCATCACACGCTCAATTCTTACCAACAATCTTTCCTAGAACTATTCAGATTAATTGGAGTCGGAAAGAGCAAAAAAAATATTGATCAGCTGATTACGGAATCGCGGCGTGCGCGCAACGTAGAAAAACAGCCGAGCGACGTTCATGCGTGAGGAAAAAAAAAAGTATGAAAACGTGGCTGAATTGATGGAGAATCTCTTCGACTTTTCTTCATACATTATCTTCCTAATCTCCGGGTCGTAAAAGTGACGTTTGAAAGATCGTGTCAGTCAGGATGAGATTATATGGTCGAAGACATAATGCTTGTTATACATATATATATATAAGCAATAACAATGTCCCTGGATATATAGACAAGAAAATGCAGATGCTGAATGTTAGAGAGTTCGAGAGGTCATGAGTAGTGAGAGTGTGGTCTCCTGCATGGTAATACGCATAGTAACAATTGTAACGTACATTTTTATGCGCATATTCATAAGAGGAAATAAAAACAAAATGATGCTGGCTGTGAGAGAGCAAAAAGGAAGAGTTGTGAGTTTTTTCGAGGCGATCATAAAAAAAAAACGATATTGTCAAAACTTTGAAATCGTATATCAAGTTTTTCTCGGTCTAATGGAAATGAGCCAACTCGAGCCATGAATAATAAACAAATACGAGAACAGCCACCGTAAAGTATCGATGTGGCACGATGACGAAAGGTTTGTTGCAAGAAACTGAAAGTACGTCGACGAGACTATGAAATTTAGCAAGAAATCGATCATTTCCGACGTAACGAGAGTTTCATTGGCTCCGTAAAAAACAATCCAATGCAATGAGTGAAAACATGAGACAGTAAATCGTTAACCAGCCCGAGGGGTTAAGAAAAGTTTCCTATATATACGTGCGTCGTGGAGGAAGAATGTCAACGATACTGCAAGTACATAAGATCGCGATGTAAACGTGTTTCTTGATGGATGAACCGTGGAGCGCTCGTAATACAAGCGAGATTCTATGCCAACACCTGCATACGTTACAAGCTCTTGGACTCCGCCGCATGAATAACACGCGCGTGTGTGTGTGTGTGTGTGTGTGTGTGTGAGAATGAGAGTATAAATGGCATGTCAGAGAAGATCCACCGTCTCGTTGCACACACTGACGCGTTCGCCGTGGTTTTCATATCCAGTCCAACTGCATTTTGGTCAATGGATTTCAAGGAAAAAAAAGAAAGGTAAAAAAAAAAAACAAAAAAATCAAAGAAATTGTAAACGAATGTGCGCGACGAGCTTAGGTTGAAAAATAAAATTAAAAAATGGCTTTTTTTCATACGTGCCTCATTTTGGAGGATAAGACGATAATAGAAAACTCGGGCGAGATTAATAACCGCGAGTCACCGGCAGCATGAAAATTAAAGGTGTAAAATCGTCACGAGATACAAGAAACTCCGTAGCAAGACGAGACGAGCTATGAACCTGTATGTACCGTGAGGTATACGTGTTCGTACCTAATGCGCACCATATATATATGTGTACGCAAGTTGTTTGGGCCAGGAGACAGAGGACTCTCGTAAATATAGTTGAATGAGCACCGACGACACTTGCACCCACATCATTCATTGAAATTCAAATTATACGTGTACATAGTTGCTCGTTATTGTCTCTGGCTAGTGCGATGAAAGACTAAAGAGACGCGCCGCGCGCGAGGACGAAAAATTGATAAATTGTTGGAGGATGAATCGAGGAGGACGACTTTACGATCGAATTATTGCGATGCGGAAAGAATCTGTGAATTTTTTTCTCAACGATTGAATTGAGAAGACGAAATGAGTTCGATCTTCTTACCGGAGTCTCGAAAGATCGAAGCTGCTCGTGCGTTTGTCCGAGGGATCATCCGATCGTCTGTTTCCTCGTAGAATATCTCGGAACGTATGAGGAGCCAACGGAGGGGAAAAACATTTATCATAATAGCGAGAAGTCGGCATCATTGTCCCTGAATATATAATAGATATATTAAGAATCCTTTGATATGTTAACAGAGGTCAGAATGTAATTCCTCTCGCGTCATACGAGAGCGATCGGTATAATAGAGAGATCCGTCCTCGAATTTGAGATTCGGTACAGCGACGCACATAGATATAAATATAAACGTCACTGTCAATGGGAATAATAAAATCCTTTGATACGAAAATATGGTCGAAACTATTTGACACACGAGAGACCGCGCGTACGGAATTCCGAGTCCACGGCGCGAGAAAAACGGCAATTTTTCAAATAAAAAAAGAAACTATAAAATTGATGACGTTGAAGTTTTTTCTTTGCCAAAGCTCATTTTTCAAATTCAGAATTTAATTGTCATGATAAAACGATCGATTTTTGTCCCCAGAAAAAGATTTTGGCTCGAGAAATTTGCATCATTTATAAAATTGAACGAATTGGCGATAAAAATGAATATATTTCGTTGTATTCCAACGCTGCGAACTCCAGCATCATCTAAATTAAACGGTAGGCGCTGGTCCCGAGCGATCCTTCGATAACCAGGATAATGTAATATCAACAATAACCCCAATAACAGGATATACAGGTCTGCAGAGCGTAGAGATGTCCGGGAACAATTGCTTGAGGAATAAAAGAAAGAGAACAGAGATAAAAAGGAAAAGAACGAGGGGATGAGTGTTGGTTGTTTCTCGGTGCGGCTGTTTTGCAGCTCGTCAATTTAACGATGGAAAAATCGGGGCGTAAAGGAAAAAGACGATGAGCCTACAGCACGAGAGAGCATAGAGTAAGAGCGAGAGAGAGATTCTTCGAGAGGGATATTTGTTACGTACAAGTTTAGTTCAGTATGTATCCATATATATACGAGGCCGTGTATTGGTGTTGAGTTATATAGTACATCGAGAACGAGCAAGTGAGGATAGCCTCTGCTCGTAGCTGCCGTTTCACCTCCCGTAAAATAGCTTTCAACGATGTATAGATGTAGCGAAGTAAGCACTTCTGCGTTTGCGGCTATTAGAGGCGTTTACTGCCTTATCCAATAATTGGACAAATACATCGAGAGGGAGTGTTTTCGGAGGCGAAATTAAACGAGAGCTTTTATATAAATTTCGAGTAATGTCTATCGTATCTTCTCCGATTCTATCGTGACGATCATTGCGCCAGAACATAGTGTTATTAATAAAAATGTATTTTAGGGGTTGGAGAATTAGTGAAATCGTAGAAAAAATGATCTCGGGAGTTCGGAGCGAGAATTGCGAAGGGAAAGGTCAGAAAAAAAATCGCAACGTTGCTTGTATATTCGCAATAGTGGGGAGGAACGGCAGCAGCAGCAGCAGCAGCAGCGGCAGAGTAAAAGAAAAGAGCTCGTTTACACGCAAATTCTAGGGTAGTAAATGAAAAAGAAAAACAGAAAAAAGAATGAGATAAATTTTGCGCACGTATCGGGACAAAGGTTGGAGAAATAGCGGTTATTCACGTAGAAGCGACGCGACTCTGCTGCAGCAGCAGAGTTCTTTTCTCCCCCGCGCATTTCTCCCTCTCGCTGTTGCTCCTTCTCACTCATAGAAACACATACTGCCACATATATACATAAAGTAGAGAGACTATAGCGATCCTGTAGCACTATACTTTGGAGCCATTGTGAAATAACTCGTAAACCTGCAAATTGCTGGCTATTTCGTAGCCATATAGTATATACGTGTGGCTCATATATATATAGAGGATATTTTACCACCGGCTTCGAATGTATGTTACCGAATTACTGGCGTTCATGCATTTATACATAGACATGTATGTTTCAGCACAAACATGAGCGATTCATCGTTGAATACGTATTTTCCACCTGTGTGCGACACATCGCGAGCATCGCGACTCTGCTGTGGCGAATCTCCCTCAGCATCATGCATACCTTTTACACGGAGCTACGAATATTAATGCAGACACGTGTATAATAAAATACATACCCATGAGTCCATATACACTTATATATTTACACACAAGAATAGACATATTCTCAGTTTTGCTACATCGCATATTTATATATAGCCAGTCGGTGGAATATTAACAACGCTAGCAGGTATGAGGCCGTTCAATTGACATACGCCATGCACCATTCCACTCCACACTCTTTTCCACCCCTTCTACTGCGCGTCTCAGCTCGGCCCCTCGTTTTCCCATAAAACGCTAGCTATCGCGAATTTGCGATCGAGCCACAGGAGACTCCATTTTTTTCTGTGTCAGTAATTTGCCAATACGGGTGTGTGTGTGCGGAGAGGGGGGGAGGGGCATTGTACGGGTTGTTATCGAAGTAATAATGCTAATGGATTGTCACTGTGGCTATTGCGATGGAGAGAATGGACTATAAAACGAAATGGCGCAAGCGCACTCGATTAATATGAGTGACAAATAAAATGCATCCGCGCCCGGATCCGAATGCACTCAACTATGCTGTAGCCTCGAAATGTCTGAGTTTCTCTAAATGTCGCTTGTTTTTTTGTATTCTTTCGCAATCGCTGCCATTGGTTCATTATTTTTTCTTTATTGTACCCGCGGGACCCGTCCCAATTGTCTGGAATCGCAGCTCAAAATGGAGGGTTGTTTCCTCGGTTATCGCACGATGGGGGTTGCATTGTTACGATCTTTTCGTCGCTCCGCCGTTGCGGGGACTGGATTTTTGCTTCCGATTGGCGCTCCTGAATAGAAAAGGGTTGAATTCAACCCCTGCGACGTTCGTACCCTCCTTTTCGAGCCCTACCTCGGAAGCTTTAGTCGCGGGGAGCCTCGATGTCGCCCTATGGGCGCGGCGAGACCGCAGCAGCACACTCTGTTCAACTCTTAAAATCGAAAATCGCACGAGCGAGGGGACAAAAAGTTTGGATTGTGATTTTTTAAACTTAAGGATCGATTGGGTGATTCAACGTTTACGTGTTTCCCATAAAAATAACAAGGAAAACCATAAGATTGATTAAATTTGCCGATTTAATGAAATATTGGCTTCGGGGAAAGAAAAAATAATCGCATCGCTTCGAAATTTTCTATTATTCCTATAGGATGAAATTCGTACTTTCGGATAAATGCTCATTTATTATTTGCCTCATAAACGAGATGTGAATATTGAAGAATTTTGTGCTTGTAAAAGGGCGAACAATGGGCGACTATTTTTGTTTTCCTGGCAATTTTGGCTCTCGCAAAACAAACTTGCCACCGCCAACAGTTACGAGCTTTCGACTCGCTCGATTAATCAACAATTACACAAAGTATAAATAACAGACATTGTGTTAAAATTTGTAAGCACGAGTTCCTGGTTGACGCGATAAACGTACGAATTTTTTCCCGGAGCTGTATTATTTATGGGTGGCGCTAGTATGAAAAACACGCAGAGGCTGTATGACGCGTCGAATGGTCAAGGAAACTCGTAGATAGAGCTCGAAGTCGGCCTCGGAAGAAATGGTAACGAAGGCGCGTTAGGCGATTAGATATCAAGGACGAAACGGTGCAGCTCAGTCCCTCAAAACCGACCGGAGCGTTTGCCAATTTTGCAACACAAATAAAAACAATAGCGCGGTACGAATTTAGTTGTGGCGTGATTTTTTGCTCAAGACAATAGCAGAAACAATTTTCGCATTGACGTTTATTCTCGGGGGCCTAATGAATTATTATCCTCGAATGTTTGTTATCATATATTTGCAATGTTGGTGCATTGAGTAATATCTGAATGCATGCATGAATGTACATATGGCCATAAAATAGTGGGACACTCGTACAGAGCGATGCTTGAGAGTCTCGGTATTCCATTTTATTTTTCAACTCGACGAATAATACGGGCGAAGGTTCATTAAGTTAAGAATACCGCGTCCAAACGTTTGCGTATTGTTTTTATGTTCATTTTTTTCCGTTTCAATGTTTTTTTTTGTATCGTTAATATTTGCAATCCCCGGTAGAAACAATGTTGCGAATATTTTCGTTGGAGCGAATGTTTTCTCGTGGCATCGATGCGCGCGAGAGATCGAGATGGAGAGAGAAGTGAAAAAGTTGAGAAAACGAGGCATGATATACATGCGGATATATAAACGCCGAGTACTCATACCGATGGAATAATAAAATAGAAAGAAACAAAGGCATATGTGCCACGATGGAGACGAACAAGAGCCAAGGATAAAGATTAAAGACCCTGCAACAAGTACGCCCCCACGGAATGATGGATGCGATGCGGGAGACCGCGAGAAATGAGAGCTGAAAGAAGAACCAAAGAGCAATGAAGAGAGAGAGAGAGAGAGAGAGAGTGAGAGAGTGATCTCTGGAACTTGCGTATGGAGTTTGTGATGTTGGTCTCTCCGAACTCTTTGGCTGTGAGAGAGTGGGTGGAGCTTTTCATTTTCGTTTCTTGACTCTCGTCATCGTATAACGAACGTCAGAAACATTTCTTACGATCGTAACCAATGCGCATTTCTACGTATAATAATAATAATACATCTCGAATAAGCTCTATCAAGCTCAGAACCATAATCACTGCCAGTTCCAAACCCATGGGAATGACTTTACGAAGATTATCCATTCGGTACCGTTCCACTCGGTATTCATGCAACTATGAATGATCAAGGATGTTGTCGATGTATCCCCAAAGTGCATTAAGCTGATGGATCAATCACTGAGCCTCACATCAAATTTTTCAAATGAAAATTCTTCGATACGTCGTGCGATTATCCAGAAAAAGGCTCCCCGTCAATGTACGCACGACGACGATCGCAAAAATGGGCTGACGCAAGAGTTTAACACTCACAGCGGCGAGATAGCAATTGATCCCTCACCTTAAGGCAGTATTTTGATGGAACGCAACGAGATGCTCAAAAATGAACTCTCAGTACGAGTATTCGGATAAAATGAATCGGAATGAGAGAAGTGAGAGGTCGTAATACGTGTGTGGCGATGGACAAACGAATCGTTTCAAAGTCAGTGTCGAGGGGGTTGGAAAAGAGAGGGAATGCCGCCACCAATCTAAATGGTAATTCCATACCACACCCTTCATGGGGCGTAAAACCGAAAAAGCTTTGGAGAAAAATATCCACACACAGAGATATGAGTACAAGAGGGAGAGAGTGAGAGAGCCAGTGGCGCTCTCTGTTTTCATGCTGAATTCAACGGTAGCGAGGCGATGGGCAAAAAAAAGGGCTTAACAAGGCCTGGATGGCTACGAGTGAAGAGTTTAACGTTCTAATGTGTTCTCTACACACCGCACAGTTTCGCTCTGTCCCTCTGAAGGCTTCTTTTTCAAACAACTTCTATATACTCGGGATATGGTTCGTACTGTTCCAACATCGAGACTCTCTTCATCCACGAAGATCCGCCTCGTAATTATCCCCCTCGAGTGTGCTAAAGTGTGCGTTATGTTTGTTCGTGTGTGCCGCGCGGTGTAAAAATCATAATTAGCTACCATTCATTGCATTAATTAAAGTCCCGACACGTTCGGAGTGTAATTGGTGGCCCTTTTCGGTCAGTGCACACATGCCACTATAGTTCACGCTCGCTTTATAAACCAATACCGTCAACCACTCAAATCGGATTCACCCGCTGCTGCAAAAAATCTCCATTCTTCTTCTTTCTTTTTTATTTCTATTTTTTCTCAATCGTTTCATTTAATTAGCTAATCATTGCTTTTGGGCATTTTGTAAAAGGGTGCCGTGTATTTTACTCCATATTATTTTTTCGACTCCGAATCTCGATGTTTCGCAGTCGTCGATTGAATAATGGACGGAATTTTATTATTTTTTCCCATTTTTTCGTAAATTACTCGTCTCTCTTCGACGACCCGCAACAAATCAAAACGCTACGACGATTATTTCTACTCAATTACGATGACGTCAATTAAAAAACCATTTTTCTCACGGTTTTTACTCTCGAAAATAAAAATGATCAAAATTGCGATTATTTTGGTAATCTATCCACCTTTTTTTTAGTAATATCGCGTTTCGAATCGCAAAAAAGTCTGCTCCACTATTTTTGACAAATACTTTCCAAAAATTCGGACTCTGCTCAAAAAATAATCACTTTTCGTTGCATTTCAACGACGCAAACTTCAATATCGTTAAAAAAAAAACTGGAGTGAAAAAAAAAACACTGGAACCATTTCGAATAAATTTAATTTAAATTTTTAAAAAATCGAATTCACGAGAACAGTTCGCCGCCCTCGGTCCAGGCAATATTTTAACGGGCGTGCAGTGTTTTTTTTTTTAGGGACGGGGGGGTGGGGGTTAAAGGAAAGAAATAACAAAATAAAATCTAGGATAACAGACAATTTGTTTACTTGCCTGACGCACCTGTTTGAACTGCTCCTCGAAGCTCCAACTGGTCTGTTGTTGATGAGAATTAGATGAATTATTTTGGGAGTTGGGTCCACCGGGATCGCGAACATCGTTGCTGTTACGCGCGCTACCCTGGGACGATTCGCTCGAGTGAGAGCTGGCGGATGACGTAAGGGCATTGCCACCCGATCCACCGCCACCTCCGCCACCCGCACCAGCCCCGATTTGTTGATGATTGTTATGGGAATTGTGTTGTGGTGTAAGGAAAGCAGCCGGTGTTGGAAACGAGAATGGCAGATTAAAATTTCCGCTACCCATCGCCGCCTGAAGTGCTTCGAGGCCGCTCTTGTTACTCAAAATGTCCATGTCGTTCTGATCGTCCCAATCGAGAACAAAAAATAATCTTCCCTTCACATTCCCATTCGATTTTTCGCGAAAAAATGGCCCAAATTCTTTTTACATGATTTTCTCAAAAAATTTGTATCATTTTGGTCCCGTTTTCAATTTCGGGGAGAACAAAATTTGACAGTAATTTAAAGATCGATGAAAAAATCAAAAATCGAATAAATAAGAGAAAAAAATGGAGCGATTTTGAATTTTTTGTTCAATCGTGAAACCGGGACTCACCTCCATTTTGAGTTTGGACAAAAAGTGTGGATGATGACTGGTCATGAGGCTGTTGAGATGCGTCAGAGGGGTTGGTGTTGTGGCTTGACCGGAAGTGGTGTTTTCCGAGGAATGATTATTGGCTTGAAGCGGCTGCTGAGGCAATTCTTCGCCGCTTTCCTCGTCCTGGAGATCCGGATCGGAAAGATCTTCATCCTGATGAGACTGAAGCATCGAAGCAAAACGAGAAACGAAAAAATTTGAATATTTTCATCAATTTAACGATTGAGTGGAAAAAACGTCGGGCTTTCCATTAAACCAACAAATTTTCATGAATAAGAACCACACGAGAGTGAAAATTTGAATCGATGTCAAAACTTTCGATCATCTTAGTCCGATCGGAGACGAGCACATGCGCACATCCACGACCGTGAGTGTTTCTAATAATCTTTGATCATCGGACGGTATTTTAAGCACGTGCGACAATATTTACACGATGAAGAAAAATACGAAAGTGAAGGAACCGCCGGACCGAAGAATTTGAGAATCCCGTGCAAACAGAACGACAGATTTTGGTCGATCGTATTTCCAGAAAACACACATCGTTCATCTCCCATAAAAACCAATACCCCATCATCATTTTAAGGAGGTTCGCTCCATACGATAATATGAAGAGAATTCAATAGAATCTGGTGATAATATTATTCAGCATCAAATACGATGGCACAATTTTTTTTTCTATTTTTCGTCAACATAGTTATCGAATAATTTGAATTTACAATATGCAAAAGATTCCGAAAACTATGTAGAAGAGAAATCTTTAAAAAAATTTATATTCATTCATTCAATTTCATTAAATTTTAATCCATTAAGGGAGCTATAGAGCTACGATCCTTAATGCCCAGTCTTGAGTGACAAGGAAGAACGAGAAATGTTTACAAAAATCGAAAGATTATGAGGAACAAATGAAAAAAAAATGGTGACGAAGTGTAGAAACTGCATTCGACGAATCGAGGGTATAGTATTTTTTTAATCGGTCCGATCAATCTCTCAGGACGAAGGATGGATGAGAGGATGAGGGATAAGGAGAGAAGCAAAATAGTGGATTGAGCGTGCACGCGGGGGTGGTCCTCGAGGGCCCGTCCACATTTGTCGAATGACAAATAGACTGGAAGTAGAAGAAGTGGATGAAGAGAATGAAAAAAGAGGATGCTGCGGTTGATCGTTGTTGGGTTATAGAGGAAAGGACGAATAAATCAATATCGAGCGAAGAAAAGAGAGAGAGAGAGAGAGAGAGAGAGAAGAAAAAGGCTAGAGTGCAGTCCGAGAAGTCCGCTGGGATGCACGAGCGTGTAACGCAGCCGCGCGATGACCAGGTAAGAAAAAAGCGTGTCACTTCTGAGCAAACAAGTGGGCGCGGTATATACGAGCCAATGTGTGATTTTCCATTGCCTTCCGAAACCTTAGAACAAGGCGCGGTGTTCACAAAAGAAAACTAACGGAAAAATCACATACGCACGTGTGTGTGTGTGCATTCGTAAAAACACACCCACATTTGCACCAGCTTCTTCCAATACTTCTTCTCGAAATAAATGGGAACCCAAGTTCTCTGATGCACCTAAACCCATAACTTTTGACTGTTTTTATAAAATCTTCATCGAATTCATTCGATCACCGTTTGGTCTCGATATTTAAACGATTTTCTCGGATATTTATTCTCAGCCCTTTTTCCGTCCCCTGGCCATTTGCAAGGTCTGGAGTGGTCGCACGATGGAATTTCGCGAGGGGGCACGTCCGATTAATGGTGCGCGGGCGTTTATCGTTATATTATGTCGGTTGTTATCAGAAACGAAAAAAAAAGAGCATCGAAAAAGGCACACGAAGAGACAAGAATGAAGACACGAGTATTCGGTACACGAGTCGAGATGGACCCCCTGCCGAGTTCCCACGTGGACGTCACAACGACTTCATCGCTGTTCGAGCTCCGAGATATCGAATCTGGACTGGTATATGTCCTATGCACATATTGAACACACATACGTGATTGAATCTCAGCTGCTGGCAGCAGCGAAGCTCGCAATGCTTCAACAAACGCAGTCGTTGGAAATTGAAAATTCATTGAAAATTCAACATTTTTCGTCTTCACGATTATAAAATTAAAAAACTACCAAGAAACTGAATAATTCATAAAAAAATTTATAATTGCAACGAAAAGAAGAAAAAAATATGGTGGCGTCATTCGAATCATTGATTATTCGTCAATAAAAAATTGTCAAGGAATAAATTACTTTTTTATCCCCCAAAACATGAAAAAATGAACAAAGAATCTAAAGAAGAAGAAATTTAATTAATCGAAAAAAAACACATATTTCGTGAAGAGTTTTGATGGAATAAAAAAAAAAAAAGTCTTTGGGAATGAAAATTCAGTCGATTCGGGCTAAAAAAGCCCATACAGTACATAGAAAGGTATTATATAGATATTTATAATGTGAAAGGTAATATCGATGGTGGTCTGAATTATAATTCTCGAAAGCGTCTATGATAAAGTGCGTCTGGATGATATTGGTGTGTCTCTAAATTCCCGGAGGTCACAGATCGATCGATTTAGATCGGCAAGAGATTATTCTAATACAGCGTTCACAATATATTTATAATGTTGTGTATAAATAGATATACAAGTTTTTTTATGGGCTGTCTCTGATCGTAAATGCCCTTTGGCATTGATTTATCGTCGGGTGATCGGGCATTGTCGTTTCGTTCTCCAATGCCCGCACAAATGCGAGCTTGTAATGACGTCACCTTCAGCAGCCACGAGGACGTGAATAATACAAACATAAACTTAATATCAGGATCATCTCTAAAAACTTGCTTGAATTAATAAGAAAATCGTATTTGAATAATCCTTGGGTCTGATGAATATATTTATAAGGTAAAAATACAATGCTTGAAATTCATCGATATCAGAGAGTATTCAAGATCGAGGTCCTCGAGGCTAATTTCGCAAATTTTCGGAGCGAAAATGAGAGGAGCTTTACGGCAGAGGCCGAAATTGTTTTTTCGTGATTTCTGCTCCGACATAAATTCGTCGGATTCTTTCATTTTATTTTGTTTCTGCTCGGACTGGACATCGGCGACTTAGTAGCGAGAGGTTTATAGTGGGAATCGACGAAAGACGGTGGATCGTAAATGAAATTTATCGGGAATGCCTGGTACTTATATGAATTTGTTCAGTGCTTTGGGCTCTTGAAAGTCGTTGCCGCGTGCGTTCCAGATGACAGCGGGCACGAGGACTCGACGACGGCCTATACTACGTATCTCTAGTTTCTCTCTCGGTTTCTTCGGCTGCCATTGAACGACGATGAGTGGCAATAAGAGGAGCCCAACATATTTCTAGCATGCTCTCTTATTTATTGTCCCCCGGAAAATTCACTAGAATTCCTCGAGCGTTTCGATCTCAAGAGATTTAAACAGAATCCAAAAAATAAATTCAATTTTTCTTTCCATGACTTTTCGGAGCTTCTAGTCATCGTGTTACCAATGAATTTGGTGCTTCTTCGTTACGACGACGAGTCGATTGTCAAAACAAAATTGAATGGAAGAAAAAATCGATTTTTGGGCTTGGCTATTTTTATAGCGAATTGATGGCAGCATTTTTGCTCGTGATTGGCCACAATCTCGTGCCTATAAACAGTACATGTATGAAAGTAAGAAAAAAAACGGGATATATATGTCTATGTATACAGAGGAAAGATTTGCGGGCGGGAGTATAAAGTTCCTGGAAAGTCCCGGTGGCGATCTCCTTAAGATATTTATAACTGAGCGGTGTGTGGGAACGAAGTCAGACGCAAGAGAGACAGAGAGGACTCGGATAGAGAAGGGGGAGGATGAGGGAAGAAGAGGATGGCGCTGTACTGTGGCTGTTGGTGCTTGCAACGCCAGATTTAATTAATGACCCGCCGAGTTTGATCTGCCCGCGCTTCGGCCTTAAGGCGCGCGCGAAGCGATCTCATCCCGGGGACGTTAAATACGCACGCGTTATTATATAGAAAACTAGCGAGCCCTTCGCACTTTAAGATTTCTCTCCCCGGGGATGCGCGCGAGAACATCGCGGGCGTTATTTCTGTCCTCTACTCGGATATCTCATCTTTTGCGCCCTTTCTCTTTACTCTCTGGCTCTTTCCCCTGGCAGAGAAATAAAAACAGGAAGGGACAGAGGGAGATGACGAGACGAAGAGATTCCGCATCCTCTCCTTCTCTTTTATTGTCGAGGTTATAAAGCCGAAGCTCGCGAGTTCCAAATGCTCTCATCGCTCTCGTTGCACATCCCCGGACGTTTTATACATGTGTACAAGAGAATTTTGACCGAAGATAAAACGGCGATGAGAATAAAGAGAAAGAGAGAATGGAGGAAAAGAAAGAAGCAAAATTTTCTCTCATGGGGGCCCTCCCAACGAGAGACAAATGTCCACAAGCATAGCCATTTCGTGCGTGCATCAGGACATATTCGTATAATCCATGCACACCCCGCACCAGCCGCATATATTCAGCCAATGTATGTTTATATATTTTATAAATAAATATATATCCATATATTTATATGTTACAAAGCGAATTGCCACCGTGAAGGAAGGCGTTTGGCGCGAACGGCATTTCAGTTTGGTGAGCAAAAAGCACACATTTTCCGCGGCGGGCGCGCCTCGTTCGCCGATTATCTCTCGTCCCGACGAATATACACAAGTGTGTGCGTATTTGTACATAACGCGTGCGTACGCGTTAGAAGCTCTCGCGACAGCGACACGAGTTATTTCGAACTTGACCCACATTTATTATTTCTTCTCTCCATCTCTCTCGCACTCTCTTTACCGTCTAACCGATTTTGCCTGCTTCGGGACTTGTCTTCGTTCACTGTGATTTATCACCAATTCTATGAATAATTTAATTCCATCCACGCCCAAGTAACATGGCGAGAATTTTTTTAAATAGAAACGAGAAAGGGTCCGACAAATAATCGATAATTAATAATGAAAAATCTTGAATTTCATTATGCACGTCGTGAATGAACAACAAAAGATTATTTTAGAGTATTTATGAACCGTGACGCTGCGCGGAGGATTCGGCGAGTCGAGTCGTTGACAAGTAAGCGCCATTTTTCTTCAAATGTCCAAAAAAACGTCCATTCAGACCTCTAATGCGGAAAATAAAATTTGCATCAAATCCAAAAGCAACAACGGGTACATTAAACCGCACCGAGAAGTGATTCATCTCCGCAGAGGGGCCGAAGCTCAAAATTTCCAAAAAAGGGACATTGATCTGCCGAAAAAAAAATAAAGATCAGCGAAACAAACGGCGCCTCCGAGAGAGAGAGAGAGAAAATGGAGACCAAAAGAAAATAAAGAAAAATTCGTTTTACGAAATGTGTCTAATGGGCATAAAAAGTTAATTGTGTAATCAAACGAAATTTCGTTTGAAGCGAGATTCGCATTGGGATAAACGAAATTAGCTGAAATTATAAATAGTTAGAGTCGTAAATGTATAGAAGATCGGAGAGTATTTGCACGACGGGTGTAAGGACACGAGAGACATCTCTTATTCTCTATAGCGAGCAAAACAGAGGGTGGCAGAAGAGGGGGAGAGGCAGGAGGAGGCGGAGGGGGTTACAGAGCAATATTAATAGCGTGGGTGGATGCCGGAGCTTTCGTGTAAGATATTGTTAGAACTTTGGGGCTGGCGAACATCTCGAGAGAGGGTGTATACGAAAAGATAGCGAGGGAGTGAGAAAGATAGAGATTGAGAGTGTAAGAGCAGCATAGCTCGTTTGCTAATGGGGTTTTAATGACGGCCAGCTGTCCGTCCGTCACGGACCTTTAGAAAACCACCGAGGTATATTTCTGTATCGGCTTGCATCGCTCCCGCGATAAGATATTTCTCTCATTCTAACAAGATATACATCTAGCGATAGGTAGACATCAATATAACACAAAGTTGAGTTCGCCGTTCCCTTGGGTACGATTATTCGGAGGCCCAAATGAAAATAGCAAATGCATGGATTATGGCAGTTCCGAGTTCCTAATTCCCGATCTTCTGGCCCATTAAGTAGACGCGATTATTGCCAAAAATTCAAACTTTTATCATGCTCCCAGATCGGAACAACGATCCTGTGAGAATTTCGTACCGCAAAAGCTTTTTCGTCTAGCACCAACGGAAACGGAGCACACTCCATAAATATCATGATTCACGATGCTCAAGTTCGCATCGTTGAGATGCAACGAAAATTAATGATTTTTTTTAAAAGAATACGACATTTTTCGAAAAGTATTTGTCAAAAATAGTGAAGCCGACTTTTTTGCCATTCAAAATCCGAATTTACACAAAAAAATGGATCAAGTCAATTAATTATAAAAAATAATGATTGAAAAATATATTTTTACTTTTTTTTTCAAACGATGCAAACTGCAAGATCGTCATCGAATCCGCTTCGCTTTGTTTTTGGAGGTTCGGTCGTTGAGTTTTGCTGACGTCGAGAGGACCGAAGGCGAATCCACGCGCGACTGATTGGTTACACAAATTCGCAATAAAAAGTCAATCACTGGATCATCGAGATCGTGAAAAGCGATGGATGGATTTAGAGGCTGAAGATTGAATCTGGTTCGGGAGGCATAAATTAGCCGATTATTTATGGCATCGCGAGAGGTAGAGAGAGAGAGAGGAGCGCAATTTTCCGAAAATGGGGAAGAGACAGAGCTGCGAGACGTCTCGAGGTAGATTGACACGAGAGCGCGGGGCGAGGAGCGCGCGATGTATAATTTCGGAATTAAAATAGGAGCAGTAGCCGAAAGAGTAGGATGGAAAATCTAACGCGGACGAAATGTCACTGACGCGCCCACGCTTTCATCAACCTCTAGAGCATGTACATGCGATCGTCACAGCTGATACAACAATAAAGTCAATATATATATATATATATGTATCTCAAGATTACAGCACACGGATTTACTTCTCTCGGAGCAAATTGAGCCAGCAGCATGAATTTCAACAGATTCAAAATCGGCTCAATTGCCAAAAACGTCAAACATTGATTAAAACTCTGAGCACAAAGTCAACTTTTAACTGTCAACGGTTTCGAGCGAATCGTTTGAGCATTCGTAACGATAAAAAATTATTCACCCATCAACTGAATTCACGACATTGAAGTTTGCATCGTTGGAGTCCAACGAAAATATTCAATCCATTAACCACTTTTTTTTCATTTTTCGAATCGCCTCAGTGATTTTTTTAACGTTTTATTTTTCATTTGCAAAAATTGTCGTAGACCGACACTGCAGTTTTATTTTTCGCTCCAATTCCGAAAAAATTGAATTAATTAATTAATTGATTCAATATTATAATTAATCAATAGTAATTAATTAATAAAAGTAATCAATTAATTAATTAATTAATTTAAAGAAAAAAAATGTAACAAATAAGCTGTGGCACGAGAAAATGGCCTCGAGAGAAAAAAAGTTTCGAGGACTCAAAGTTGGAGCGCAGGCATTGGAAGCCGATGTTTTTATTAGCCGGGAAATACCCGATCTCGGTGTGCCGAGAATTTTCTCCAGAGAATAGTGAGAGGAGACTGTCTTTGTTTCCTGTCCTCGTACATAAGACCTTGAGCAAGCAATCCGTGCTGTAAGATCGATCCTGAGGATCGCCCGCAGTAGTCGAAGCATAAGGAGGAGAGAAGAAGAAGAAGAAGCGGAAAAAGCCCAGATCCTGACTCGGGTCATTTCACAAATACACGCACACCGATCCTCATTACTCTCGGTCACTCACACACAGACGCATGCACGCACACGCCCATTAATATATAGGTATATATCGATGCATGTGAGCAAGAGAGGCCCCAAATTGTTGGAGCCATCTGTCGACCACGTGACAGGAACCTCTCGTTTCAAACTTCATTGCATCTCTTTTTGTCACTCCGATTTCTTCGTCGTCTAGATACTAAATTACCAAAACTAAATTTCTCTACAATGATTCCTTATAGCTTCTCCAACTATAGGAAACGCATTGCGGAGGAGAAAGCGAGAAAATCCTACCACCCGGTATATATTCATCGAAACACTGCGATGTATAAGTTTCGGTAGTTCAAGGCGATGGGTCGGAGACGATTTATCCTAAGATTCGTAGAATTTACTTGGGGTGGGTCGAGACGCGTAAATGCGACAGCAAGGACAGAGATTCCCTGTCGCTTTCGGTTTATCGGTGAGGCCTGGCGACGAAACCTCAATATAAAATGTTTTAAAAGCCACAAGGACCTAAGCCCAAAGAATTTCGACTACAAGCACCTCCCAAATTACTTCCTTTTGATTCTGAGCACTTGGGATATCCTTGTATACGACATTTCACGTCCGATCGACCTGGCAGCAACCCTCATCAAGTCCAGTAATGACTGACGATCCTTTGGCAATAGTCAACAACGTATATTCACGAATTTATAAATAAAATCATATTCCACTTTGGCTGCTATAATTTTATGCTATTATTTGACATAAAATGAGATTTTTTTTGTGTATTTTTCGTGCAGTTTTGTCCGGCCTCTGATGTATCGAGAAGTCCCAAAACAAACTGGGCCTATGGACGAAATGTCGTCAGAAAAAAGGATCGAAATCTTTTTTTTGTTTTTTTTTTCGTAAACGGCAAGAAATTTTGTTTAGACAAAAAAATAAACCCAAGAGAGGTTCGAGCAGATAAGAACGGAATAAGCTTAGAAAAGGAATTGGTGAGAGAGCGGAAGTTGGGAATGCGCGTAGCTGTGGGCGATTAAATATGAAAAAAGGTGTCGAATTCTTTAATAACGAAGGAGCATCGCATCAGCGAAGAATACGAAGGAAAAAGAGTGTCAAGCCCTTTTTCGCGTCTGGTCGGTGATGACTAAAACTGCGGTTTGGAAATTAGTCTTGTTCGTAGTGTCTCTGCTCGTCGTAGGGTTGCTGGTTTTGCCCACGGGGTAAAATAGCGTGGGAGTGTCAAAAAAAAGAAAAGAAAAGAATGAGAAAATTGAATGAAGGAGCAAAAAAAAGTGTGCCCTCGTAGAGTACACGACAGGGCGACAGGACGTCTAGCTCGAGAGTGTCGACCTCAACCTATCATTATCGTGATTAACGTGGGTGCACACGTGTTCCTTAGCCATTGAACATACAAGAGAAAAAAGACGTGAGTGTGAGAGAAAAACGGCGCAGACGGAATGAGAAAACGTCGGAATCGGATTTAAATTTTCTGAATAATGAAAAAGGTGTTGAAAAAAAAAGTTAAAAATGTTTGAATTCATAGTCGGAGCTCGCGGACTCGATTCCGCAAGAGTATTCCAATGTATAATATTAAACGAGATGAGAGGCGATAGATTAAATTGGCGTGTTCCAAGAACGCGGATCAGGAGAGGCGCGACGCGCGAGTCGAGAGCAAGAGATGATCGCGTGTCCGATCGAGGAGAAAACCCCGGGAGCTCTGGAGACGGTGTCTCTTTTCAGCTCCCTGAATGAATAATCCTGACGGCCATCACCGCCGCCAAATTCATCTTGGGGGCTCGCACGAGAGCACACCATCTAAAGAATCTTTTTGTAAAGGAGTTTGTGTGGGTCTGAGCAAGAGGATCGCTAGAAAAAAATCATGAGGGAGTGCGAGAGAGAGAGAGGGAAGGAAGAAACAGCAAGAGAGCATGATATCTTTCCGCGTCCCAAAATTACCCGCCCCCACGTGACCGATTATTTAACATTAATTTAATGATACGTCGCGCGAGAGGTATACAAAATTTCTCGTCTAGGAGATGAAACGTCACGAGAAACTCTCTCCACACACATCCAACGACCCTATCCAACCACTCGAAATTCACATCTCCCCTGAACTTTTTTGACTTCGTAGAAAACCATAATTCATCGGCCTCACTTTCTACGGGATATGCAGCCAAAAAATTCAAACAAAAAAAACTCCTAATCCGATCGATAACCTCTATTTTAAAAAAATCGTAAAAAAAATAAACAACCTAAATTTCTGAATCGTGTTCGCGTCTTATCAACGCGTTCGCATTAAGATTTGTCTCCGCAAAGGCCGCGAGTATGGAAAACGCACGTGACATTGAGAAAGAAGAATCGTAGCGGGACAAGCATGTAAGCAATGCGCAGGGAGAAGGTAAGAAAGCAAAATTTTGCGTGTACATACGAGAGAATACGAATAAACGTCGGCAGGAGGAGGAGGGGGAAGAGGGGCCGGGGGGGGGGGGCATATTCGCGACTAACGCAATAAACGCGCGTGGCGATAATATTCTGAACAATAAATATCGGGATGTAAATCCATTGGCAAAGGCGACGTCGGGCATAAATCAGGGGCCCTGAGGCAGCGGCGGCGGCGGCGGCGGCGGCGGCGGCGGCGGCGGCGTCGGCGGCGGCAGCCTCAAGTCTCCTTTCCATACATATGCGTACATATACGTTTATATACATTTATACGTCGTCCATCCCGGCCGTTTCCACGTACGTTTGGTTAGGCCCGGTGTATACCAGCAGCTAAACGCAACCCAGCGTCACACACACACACACATTTTCTCTTCGTCTCACCCACACAAATGCAAAAGCATATGTATAAATGTGTGTGTGTGTATATATATATATATATATGTAATACGGTATATAGCCTCGTAGAGAATCACGTCGTAAACTCGTCAAACTCAACTCGAGAAATAGCATTAACTACCGGGATAATACAATCGTCGTTGGTTGGTAAGGCAAAAGCACACGACGTGTATAACATGGAGAAAGAACGAGAGAAAATCTCGAGTCCATATTGGCAAAAGGGATAAAGGGGGTAAAATAGTGAGACGCACGTTGGATTCGTAAAGATACTTTTGTATACGCGTGTCCATAGCCGCTAGCTGGATAAGTGTGTACGTGTGTGTGCAGGAGAGAAAATAAAACCAGGATGAGAGAGTCAATGGGCATGAGGAACCCCATGCATTGCTGGCTCTGTGCTTGCTGACAATCGTTGGTCGTCTCGACAGCGAGAGCCACAACTTTAATGCCTTTTCTCACCTTCTCTCTGCTTCATCTTATTTCTCTCTGCTGCCAGCTCGTGCTTTCTTTTTTACCTCGTGCGAGTATCTTTACACGCGTGTAAAAGCTCGCACAATACACGCGTTTTGCAGGTTCGATCGGGGAGCGAATAATGAAAAAAAAAACATTGCGAGGAATTCCGTGACTCAGCGGCCAATCGTCACCGAACGCAAAGGCGCGCGCGCTACGCTACAGACTTTCCAAATTTTCATCGATGAAATTAGGAGTCGTGCGCGGCAACTTGGTCCTCGCCTTGCGCAAGGCAAATTCGCAGTTAGCACGAGCCAACAAATTTTTTTTTTTTTGGGCCAGAATGGCGAAACGATTAATCGGGATCGAGGACACGACGATCGTGACTTTCCTCGGAGGATCGCCAACGATTTAATCGACTCGATGTTCACAGAAACTTGGTGAATCTTCCAAACAACTATATCTATATATACTCATTGATATAATTGGTATATTATGTGTTTATTGCGATATAAAAAGGAAAAAATCGTGTTGCACGATAAATTCTTTCGAGCATATTTTGTTTCACTCGTTTTTTGTACAATTTTTATGTTTTTTCTTTGCGGAATAAATTAGAGGCCTTGACCCGTCGATGGAAGGATGAGAAGTCTAATTAATCCAATTACATCGGACAGGGAAGAGACGTATACGTATAGACATACGTACGAAATAAGAGAAGCATCGATGCTGAGCCCTACAGAGCTACCTGATTATACCTATAACGTGAAAGGATTTCGGGAATTTCCGCGGTCACGCAATCGCCCCGATATAATTCTCGGAAGAACTTTATACTATACGCGTCGAAACGTTTAGTTGCCGTTGCTGCTCCTGCTTTTGCTCCCGTATGCCGCCATATTTTTTTCATTTTTTTTGTTTTTTTTCCCAAACTTTTTTCGAATTCTATTTCACTCAATATCGTCCGGATTTATCGTACACCAAGGATGTTCCGATCTATCAGCAGGAAGACGAAGAGAAACAATTGGGACGACCCTGTCGCCCATGTACCGATTTGTGGATCGATTAAAAATTACAGTTTTCATTTATTCAGTGACTAATTATTTTCGCCCCGCCGGATGAAAACGGAGGATCTAAATGTCGATGCATGTGTGCGGTAGCGATTAGACGCTAAACGCCCGTGACGATTGAGATTTACGGGGATATAGAGTCGCGCATCGTCGCGGTACAGACTCGAGTTTACGAGACACGATTCGCGCTCGGGATCGCACTTGCCAACGTAATTCTATTACCGACACAGATGCACACACATCAACGGATGAAACACGCGTTTGAAAAAGCGTTTGCAAGAGTTAATTGATGGCCCGATCAACTCGCGAGAGACACGGATGAGCTCGACACAGCCCGACACTTCTCGCGCAATTTTCGCCCACGCGTGCGATGCACCAACAACGAGAAGGAAGAAGAAAATTACTAGAGACATTTTGACCAATTTATGATCGACCATTAATCATCGAACGCAATGCAAGAGAAAGGGAGAGAGAGAGAGAGAGAGACGAATAAGAATTGATGCGATGACGTCGCACGAACTCACGAAACTCCGCGACGTTCTCAGTGTCGCGTGGAAGAAATTATTTACGTGCATAGTTCAGAAACATCCCGGAAATCTTTGCACATCCGTCCAAATCCATTCCGTCGAAATTCCGACGCCAAAAATTGGAACGTAATCCATTTCGATAATTGATATTTACTCAGTGTCGCACAATTATGAGATTTAGTTTTATTCAATTCAAAGTTCAAAGAGCTTCAGTCTGAGAAAGTAAATTCTGGACAGTCCCGATGATGTGATATCTAAAGCGAAGGATGTCAATTACGATTCGAAAATATTGAAAAATTCATTATTTTTCTGGTCGATGAAAAAATTTGTAAACTAAAACATGCAGGACTTGAATTTCTTCATATTTCACGTGTATTTTGTGCTAAATAAATGAAGCATAAGCTGAGAGAGGGAGGGAGCGCGGGGAACCAGACCCCTTCGCTCCGGATACCGAGTGAATCGAATTTTCAATTAAAGTTTGACGCCCGCCGTGACACAATGGACCTTCATTACGTTCGCTTTAATTTTTACTGCCTACCCGCGAGGTTCGCCTACAAATGTATGCGTCAGTGTGTGTACCAAGAAAGACGGCGAGAGAGAGAGAGAGAGAGAGAGAGAGAGAGCGAGCGAGGTTACCGCGTCGTTTCTCTCTATCCGACAGATTTGCAAGGACCAGCGGGCAAAGGTAACGATCGCCTAAAGTGTCACACGGGTAAAAAGACGAAATAGAATAAAGGGGGGATTCCGGTAGATCGCGGTACGATAATTCTCATACACGAGCGTTAAACGGGGCCCATCGAGAGGGAGAGATCAAAAGCGATAATTCATGTATATCACGGTGTTAATGGCATATATCAAAAGGGCCGAGAACTGATTGAGTTGGTCTCGGCTCAAGCTTGCGATACCCTTTTTGCCATGCCACACGTACACATCAAAACATATACGCTGGATAAATATATGAATTCGAGCACGCGTTGGTGAGAAGAGCGGTCGCTTTGAAAATCCGTCACTCCCTTTTTACTCCGCGGGTCGAAAACTCCAAAGAGAGAGAGAGAGAGAGAGTGAGAATGAGAGAAGAGAAGCGTGTACACGAGCCCAGCGTAGGGCACGTACGATTTTGAGGCTTCGCGAAATAAACAGAAAACAAAAACGAAAACAAGGATAAAAAAAAAAGGAAAAAGAAATTGGCCTCTGTAGTTCCGGACGATAAAACCGCAGGTGCCCGATGCGTCAGAGACCTGCCACGTCGTCGTTCTACAAACACATACGAACATATTTACGCATGAATTTCATTTTATCACGAAAATTTGAGAAAAATGGAAAAAAATAAGATAAAGAAAATGGAATTTTTTTCATAATTAATAATTGGTGGAGACTGACAAGAAAAAATATTATTCCGTCGTACTAATTGAAAGGAAAAGGACAAAGTTAATGGTGGCGCGGGTTGTGTATCGCGTTTCGATTACCTTCTCCGGGTGGCTCGATAGCGAGCTCTACGATATGACAAGGAGAAACGAGATACGGGATCGCGCGAGGTGAAGAAAAGACGCGAAGGGCTTCTCGCCGCAGACTTATGATCCGCGGGGCTGCGCCAGCGTCAGGTCGTCACGGGCACGCGACCGCTTCTTCCTTGTTTTTTAACTTTTTTTCTTCTGGCACGCATGTTGCGTGGACGTGTAGGAAAGAAAAATGAAGAAGGAGAGCCATGCAGTGATGAGGATGTCGCTGTTACTTGGATTAATGGCTGAGAAACGCAAGGGCGTATGTTTGCTCGTGGGATAACGAGAGCTCGCAGGCTTCGGGGCGTTTTTGATAATCGTTATTTCGATATCGCATCGCGTACACGTCAAGACTGTGAATCGAGTCAAGCGGAAAGAATGAGGAAAGGAATATATACAACAAGGGCAAGGGTACGTAAGGGTTTCTAACGATAAAGGGATTGCCAAGGATGCGGGAAGACGCTTTCGAGTCCTCCGTGGCTATTGGTCGTGCCACACTTCCGCCGGAAATAAAAAACAACCCCGTTTTGCCACGTGCGCGACAGCTTATTCGTTTTTTTTCTTCTTTCTATTCCTTTCGTCTCTGTCTTTCTCATCGTTTTCTTTCTCTATCTCTGCGCGGCTTGCTCGACGAAAAATTCGGCTCATTCATAAAGGAAACGGACTCTAGGATCGACGAGTTTGCTTCCTTGCAATATCGTCGCAGGCCTGCCCACCACGTGCGAGACCCGCATCCCTGGCAAACATTTTTTCTCACCACCGCGAGAGCCTCAACGAAAAGAAAAGAAAAAAAAAACAGGTACACGAGTGTCCGATAAATTTTCTCAGTGTGCATCGGAGAAGCTGTAATTTTTGTTCTCTCTTTTAACCATAAAATATATGACAAGGCTGCAGTGTAAATTAAGTTCGTCAAAAAAATAAGCCAACTTCATTTTTCGTATGTAATAAATTATTTTTCAAGTCCCTTTTCCAAACCCTTTGCAACCGGAAAACTTTATTTTTCCTCACTTTTACCCACGAGAATATGACGAACTTGCTTTTTCGATTTTTCCCCCTTAAAACTACGAGTAGAAAATCACAACCGGAATAGAAACTTCAGTTTTCTGTGATGCCGAAGTTCACAACGTTGGGATGCAACAAAAAATGTTGATTTTTATTGATTACTCGTTTAATTTTTTAAATGATCCAATTAATCCGACCCGAAATATTTTCCTGGGACAAAAACCGATCGTTTTATAATTGCAATGTATTTCGAAAAAAGGAATTCCGTTGCATTCCAACGATGCAAACTCCAACGTAAAATGTTTCATTGTTCAAATTTCAATGCGCATTTAGCTTAATTTTTTTGACATTTTCTTTGTCGCCCCAATCCGCAGGACAAGCAATACATTCCGATCATTTATTCAATTCTCCTGTCCACCGAGGCGCTTTACTTAGTGTTTGCTTTTTCCTTCGCGGCCTGTCTCGTTGGACACATGATAGAGGCATATTAAGACCGGCTGATGGATCAATATGTCATATAACGAGATATATCGACACATTGCAGCGAGACGGGGAGTAAAGAAAAAAAGTTGGCATGGTAATATCAAACGCGACATTTGTACGGGTTCTGTTAGTAATATGCGACAAGAAAGGAAGAGAGAAGACAGTATGAACGGTAAGGAAGAAGAACGAGCGGGAACCCCCTTCGCTGCATATTATCCGATACCAATAATGCGACTAATTCAATTAGAGTAGCTCACCCCTTAAGCTGATATGCAGCATCGTATTAGTATCGTCCAATAAGCGCGACGATTGTTGTAATATATTATTTTATAAAAACAATTTGCCGATTCTTGGGTGTCACGTTTCCGTTCGAGTAGCAAGAGCTCTGGACGACGATTTTTTGCATAAAAATATATCGGTCTTAGAGACCGGGAGCTCGAACTTTCAAAGTCCAACTTGGTGAAGATTTTTATTTTAAAAAAATGTTAATTTCAGTGAAACAGGACGAACTAAGTGGAAAATCGAAAAGGACGTGAGATTTGAGATTTCTTGATATGCATACGCGTACGTTTGTGCACGTATCGGCAAAGAATGAAGAAAAGAGAGAGGGGCGGGGGGGGGAGGAAGATGAAAATAAAAAAAATATGATTTGCCGAGAGTCTTGCTGGTTGAGAGGGATCTTGAGAGTTTGGGATGCGCGTACATCAGAGCTCGCGGAGTTTCTTTCCTGCTTGGAATTCGGCTATTAAACTCGAAGCCCTCGAACGACCTATAAAATTCGTCTGGGCCAGGGTTTTGTGTCTGCGAGCATGCATTAGCCCGTTGCGGTTATGGCCAAACCCCCGCGCGTCGGGTCGTCGGCAAAAGCGTTACGAACCACGTGGCCTGCCAGCCTCTCGTTTTCCGTCTCGTTCTCGTCGTTTTTCCCTCTCGCTCGCGCGCTCTTTCAGCTCCGAAATACAGCACACATCGCGTACAGGTGTCGAAGAACGAACGAAGAAATAACATTCAAGAAGATTCGCGGCCGCGATTCTCCGGGGGGATGAAAATTATTCAAAGACGCACAAAGAAAAAGTAGGGAGCGAGTGAATTAAGAAAAAAGAACGAGAAAAAGAAAACAACAACATGAAACGCTTACATATGTACGAGAAACATTGAGAGTCGGAGAAACGCTCCAAGCACACATCCGTCGAGATCGTACATAATACGAGATCGCGTGTGCATCGTACTTGCATTCGTGATAGCGAGAGATGCGGGAGCAACGAACGAACGCAGAATGAAAAAAAAAAAGAAAATCACGAGATCAAGGTTTTTATAATTATCATTGTTATGATAATTGTGATTGAAAAAAAAATAATATAATTATTTAGAATTGTAATGAAAAATCTTTCCACAAGAGATTCTCGTGCTTTGCTCTGCGTTTAAAAATCACGAACATCGTCAATAATTCAAGACAAGCGCCACAATTAATAACGAACATTTTAACGTTAATTGAGGAAATTTTAATAAAATCCTCTGGCTCGAGACTCGGTCAGTGAACTTTTTGACCTTGCAACGAAGTTTGAGCACAAAGTTACTTCGCAGGAGCGACCTGTGTGCAAGATTTTCCATTGGGCAGGAGAAAAGATTCCCCGCAAATGCATCACACGAGCTCGCAATCAGGTTTTTTCCAACGGATATAAAAATGTTCTACTAGATAAAAACGAGAAATTTTTTTTTTTCGATTACTGGAAAAAATTCAAAAGCATGAACGTAAATAATCGAGAGATGCAAAGTGAAGATAAAAATGGTCCAAAATTTAGTAATCGCCAAGTGAAAAGAGATTTATGTGTTTCGTCTACGCTTTCTCGTAATTCGCTTCTGTGCAACATATTATTTTATGCGAGAGAAATATATAAATACTTGTAACGCGGAATAAGCCACGAGAGGCTTGTGGAGTCGCGTTCATGCACACGTGAACGCCCTTAAAATTATATATGCACGAGCAGCAGCAGCAGCAGCAGCAGCAGCAGCAGCAGCAGCAGCAGCAGCCACAGCAAAGAGGGAGAATTCAGTAAAGAAAGAAAGAGAGAGAGAGAGAGAGAGAGTGAATGAGAGAGTGAGATGAAAAGTGAAGTGAAGAGGAATAAGGATTGGCGTACATACAGTAAAAACGTATAGTGTTTGCCACGATCCATACATGAAGAAGCAGGGACGAGACGGGGAGAAGGAAGAAGGAGGTAAGGGGAGGAGGTACACATCGGTAAGTACATAGGATGAGACGTTTATATACCCCGACGCTGTCTATAACGCCGGGAAATACGAGACGCGTTTACGAGCGTGCAAGACTCTTGGCGAAGAAGATTCTTGCCGAGAGAGCGAGAGAGTGAATCAAGGCGTGACTCTGTGGGGAAGATGATCGGCGCGGGAGGCGCTCAACGGGCTGAATATAGTAAATATATATTTATATAATATATAAATATGTGTGTGTATACGAAGGTAGTGAATGCCCATAGAATACAGACGCGCAAGTGGTAGAGGGGGAGGGAGGTAGAGGGAGAGATGAACTGCTTCGAAATATCTTGTAATAAGCGAGTCGGGACGGGCCTGGAGAGTTGTTCGCGTCCAGCTTTTTATTTCATTCTTGTTTTTGGCCACCATCGCGGCCGGCTATATTTCGCGAAACGATTTTCGTCGAGGCCCAGCCGCGGCAACAAGCAACGCGAGATGCGGGGCGCGCCTTCCATCTCTGGAATTGAACTCTCCCGCGAGAGAGAATCTTCTATTGGATGTTGGCGATCCTTGCCCAGCCAAACTTCACCCCCACACTCGATATGAGACGAACAAAACGTCGTTCCCCCGCCGAAGGCTCTGCACGTTTCGCATATTTCCTCGGTAATTCGTCACTTTACTCGATACTTTGTAACAACATAATTGAATAAATCGAGCATGCTCGTGATTATGCCTGAAAAATCAGAGGCTGACAAAATACGTTTGAAAAAATAATGAAAGTATGAAAAAGTATTTAATTTCACTTGTAAATCTCACAGGCAAGTTCAAGGCTGTCGGGATCCGGCTTGCCCGGATGCAACATTGTAAGCTGGCGAACAACGCGCTGAAGGAAAGTGCCAGAAGTGATCGTACAGAGAAACCGGAAAGAAACAAAAAAAAAAAAGCAAAAAAAAAATAATTTTTTTTCCAAAACGAAGCAGGAGAGAATTCAAAAAAAAAAGAGAGAATGTGAGAACGATTTGACGTGCGACGAGAAGTCTCGTTGAGTAGCAAACTCTATATAGTATTTCTACGAGTAAATTTTACAGTCGTTTGTTACTCAGGCTTGTAAGTTTCGCACGCATAAAACGCATTAAGGTGGGCGGTTTATTATGAATTTCCCTGACACTCAATTACCGTTCAATTGCCCAACGAAATATTTCGTAGACACACGCGCTCATCCGACAATTTTATCCATCGCGATCGAATGACCGCCGCGCATTAAATTTTTTTCACTTCCTATACCCAATTTTCGTCTAATGTTTATTAAGCCAGTCTCGGGTACTCGGTAGTGACGACGATGCCAGAGGACGAGTGCGCAGCAGCCAAGCGCGTTCAATTATTATAGAAAATCGTACACACATGTATTGTATAGACATTTTGAGAAGAGTCATTAAATTAATAATTTGTGGTCGACGTACGTGGCACACGGTCATTGTAAAGTCCAATGTAATCATTATAATATTCAAGATTTTATTATCGAGCACAAAATGGGTGTATGCTAATTTACTGCTAATTGTATTCCACTTGCGACAATGATGTCTCTGTATAGCCAAGTGTAATCGTCCTTTCGTGTGTGCCAAAGAAAGATAAACGAGAAAGAGAGAGAGAGAGAGGAGGAAAAATAGTGGACGGAGCAAGGGACGAGCTTCTTGACTTGCACTAACTGCCACACACAAAGACACACGATCAGAAGCCGAAATAACTCTTTTCATTGCCTCATAGATATTCCTCTCCTTTTCTTTCATTTATTTATCAGTACATAAATGTATAGATATATATTTCATGAGAAACATTGTTGTACGTACGCATAGACGAGAGACGTGCATACACTGGGCATGTGCATATACACATGAGGGTAGGACACGCGATAAAACGTTCACGGTTCTTGCCTCATATAAATCTATATAAGTAATATCTATCTATGTAGACAGGAATAAAATGTTTTACGTCTCTGAGCTGTCGCGAGGACGCGGAAAAATTCTTTTCTGGGACACGCGATTCGCCGACACGCGCGGAAAATTGTCCGCGACCAAAGTCGCCCCTCTATTTCGTTGCCCCACCCGCGATCTCTCTCTCTCTCTCTCTCTCTCTCCGCGAGAAAAGCAAAAGGCGAATGCGAGCGAACGACCACGATGATGATAATGATTCCGGAGGCAAAGCCGAGTTCCATGACGAGCTTATATTCCCGAGGGACAAACGAGAGGAATGACAAGAACCGAGAAACGCCAGAGAAAACAACGGTTTACGCCAATTGAACCAACAGTCCGCATGGCGAAACAGAACAACAGAGAAATAAAAAGACAATGTGCACGCTTTGCTGAATCTTGCACGTGAAAACTATGAAAAATTACGAATGCCCAAGATTTCGATGTTGAGTGAATACTTTCCGGATAACGTCGAAGCTCAAAAACTTTTCTCAGAATTTGGAAAAGTTCAGCCATTAAAAATCAAGAAATTGCAATCCAATGATTGATCAAAAAAATTACAAAATACCGAAATATGAGACTCCGGAAAATTGCCAGGCCAGAAGGTTCGAGACCTTGAGGGATTATTTGCCGAATGGCATCGAAGCTAATTTACAAAAGTTTAGTAAAAATGATATTCTTCATCCTCAAAAATTGCGATCAAACGATCGATAAGTTTGCAAAAAAAAAAATCATGAAAAAAATTACAAATAAATGGGAAATGGGAGTGTAAATTTACGATGCTTCGTATGGAGAGTACGGTAGGAATTCCTTGTAAATAAAGAACGGTGGTCGAGACCTACGACAAAGTAATCTTCTCCGAGGGATTTGGTAACATACGGTCGGCACGTGCGACACTCCCTTTGCGGCTAAGATAGCAACCTATTTCCTTCCAAATGTATTCGAACATTTATATCTATAGCAAAGCTGGAGCAGAGGTTGTCAACTTTCCGTTCAACATCGTGAATCCCGAATTGGTCAAAACCTCAAAACTCGAATTTTAATAAATTTTCAAAAAATTCCAAATTAAGTTGACATTTTTATAATTGAATCATTTTTCAAAAATATAAAGAAAATAATTCATTAATTCAACAATTTCGGGACAACTTTTGATATTTATTTAAATGAAATTTATTCAGCGGAAATTTTTTTTTTACATTCGATCCCATTGTCCGTTGGTTGAGAAAAATAATGCGAGGTAAGAATTTTCCACCGCGGCAATAACGATTTTGCATAATATTTGCCCAAGTGAATGAAAAACAAAAAAATGTTTATATATCAATAATGAGACTGTACAATTTTTATGTACAAGATGCAAAAGACCCTTTCACGAAGTATTTCAAAAGAGGATAATTAGCACCGCGATCGAATAATGATCTAACCTCGATTTTATATCCTCAAGCGTATTAGCAACTTTCGCAATATAAACTGTTGAGATATCTTCAATGATTGGTGTTGGAGAGGAGGCTGTTGGGTTGAATCGAGCAAGATGTATAATTCCATATCCGTAAAACGTTTAACAACAACGAAATAAATGTGTGAATGTGTGTGTCTTTATGCGTTGGGATGTTTGTGTGTGAACTAATGGTTGTGGCACTCGCAGAGTTTTATACGTATCGATTAGCAACGCTATTTGTCGAGTTTTCGAGCGTGAGATAGAGAGAGAGAGAGAGAGAGAGAGAGAGAGAGAAAGATAAAAAGAGGAAAAGAAAGAAAAAGACAGAATCGTGGAGGCAGTTAAATTTGAGGAGGAGAATCCTCGAGATGGTCAAACAACCAGGAAATAAAGCAGATCTAAAAAATCTCATTTTCTTTTCCCACTAACGTCTCATTTATTACGAACGCTGAAGGTTTGAGAGATTTTCCGATGGATGCACTCCGAGATGCGAGGATGCTCGAAGAAAAAAAGGACTTGAGAGAGCGAACGACGAAAAAAACGAATCGGCAAAAGTTATCTCGTCATAAAAAAAAAATCCAAGCATCAGAATTCTCTTGGAAAAGGCACTAGTGCCTCGATAATTCGAGGATGGAACGACGCGATGGAGTAAAAAGTGGCATGTAAACTGAGGAGATCGATCGAGTGCGTGAATAAAAGTCGCCAGTGGCCGCGGTGTGCAATTTCATTTAAAAATTCCAGTCGCAAACTGGCATAAGGAAAGTCTCGTTCACTATGGCCTTCGATTCATCTTTAGTATATAGACATAAAATCCAGAGAGCTCGGTAACTGGCATAACTCGTTTACTTATTTCCCGTGAATGATATCGAATAGGAAATTGCCAAATCTGTTGCTTACGTTGTGTAACGTAATGATATATAAGATAAGTCTACGTCATCGAGTCACTATGTAAATGGGATAATGATTGGGACGCTTAATCGATAATAATATTGTCACAGGATGACTAATAGCGCTTGCTGTGCTTCCTTTCGTCTCGTCAATAACTATTAATACGTATGGATGTTCACACAAATAGACTGCAAAGTATAAAAACATGTAATTTTGACGTAGGCTTCGAAAGCAATGAGCTCAATCGAGTCTAATTCGTTCAAATATTGACGAAGAATAATTCCATGAAATGTTCGTCGAGACTGCGTCGACGAAATACCGAAAATTCGAGAGACGAGAAAAGCGAATAGTAAATAGTTTTACTGTTTGGTACAGAAAATTTATCGGCCTAAAATGATGGAAAAGTTTTAAAAGTCTTTGATAGATTTGTTGTGTACGAATCTCGGTAAATGGCGAGCGCACGCGCGCGGCGCCGAACAAATTTTCAGTTACGAAAGTAAAAGTGCGTTGTTAAGAAACATATAAAAATCATATTACAGCATTCGCTTCACAGAATAAATATCAAGTCCTTGCACAATCGTCATGTTTTTTTCTATCGAAAAAGGGAGACCGAGCGAAAATAAAATTGCTACGACTAAGAACATTTTTTGTCAAGTTTTATCGTTTGGAGAAAAAATGTATGGCGTGAGAAAATTCAGGAAAAATTGGGCCACGATGCTCGCGAGATAAAAGAGGAACAAAAAAGAAAGAAACAATTGTGAAAAGTATGGAAACGAGTAAATTTTACGATGAAGCACGCACAATGCTTGGGAAAAGCAACAAAAAAAAGTGTCATTTATTGGTAAGAGGGAAATTGACGAGTAGGACAAGGACCAATTAGTGCAAGGAGAGGATCCGGAGTCCCGGCCACGTAGCAATAATATGAAAATCGTAAAAAGAAAAAACAAACAAGAAAAATTACTGGCATTATTTAAAGGTATTCCGCGCGTAAACCGAGACAAAGTGAAAGAATGTAAGAAAAGGAACATAGTTGACGAGCAGAACGACAGCAGAGATTAAAATCTCCAGGTCCACGGAATTCTATGCAAAAAAAAGAAGAAAAAACTAAAGAACCAGATAACTTTAGAGATTATTCGTTGATACGAAGTGGAAACAAAAAATCATCCACCGAGAAATGTTTATGGAAAGCGAAGACAAGAGTCGGACACTGTCGGATTTCGTCAACGAGTTGTAAAAAAAAATGAATATACGACCAGGGGGTTGATTTTTATCGTCCGCTCGCGTTTGTACGTTTTCATAAATTTTCTCGTGCCGATCATATTTCTTAGAGTATAGCAATATACCCGAAGAAAGTCTACGATTCAAAAAGAAAGGTTGTTGTGTCTCGAGGGCTCGGTCCACACTGCGCAGAAAGTTTGGATGACGTGGCGCGTCACTGATGCGTTTTGGAGCATCCCCCCTAACCGCCAGAGTAATAAAGTCATCACAAGATTTCGACTTGCTCGGTATATCGCATGAGGAACTGTTTACCTGACACTCATACCCCTCAAAGACCCTAAACTTTGTTCCTTCTTTTCCCCGAGCCAAAGTCAAGAAACAAGAAAAAATGAAATAAATAAAAAGAATTGGAAACTCGGTTTCGTCCTGAAAATCCGACGACTCGTTGCCAAAGAATAATTCCGCTCCACCGAAACATGAAGAAAAAAACAAAGAAGAGAATCGTGTGTTGATTTATGTAAATTCCTTGTCGACAAAGCTCCATGACAATTACCCGGATGACGAGAGGAATTGCGTAAAAATTGTACGCGCGAGTGCAATGAAAAAAAGTGGGTTAAACGCGAGATGCATGAAGTTGGTGCGAATGTATGCGAGGAATGCGCATCAAGAGGTTCTCGGGTAGGATGCTGGAATATCAGTATAGAAGGAATACAATGTAATCCGTTCGAGCAGCAAAGCAAGAGCTTAGGAAGGATAAGAGACAGAAGGAAAAGGAAGGAGAGGATTGCACCGCGCGAGAAAACGATATAAAATCGTATTATATAGTCAAAAGCGTTATATACGTGAATAAACACGAATGCACGTAGACAGAGACAATTGTGCATGTATAAAGGAATAAAAAGGCATATAGAGAGCGACGGGGGCCATTAATATAGTCACGGAATAGAAGCCTTGGCTAGGATCGTAAAAATATAATTGCGCTCAATTGCAACAAAGTTATCTAGGTGCGCTGGCAAAGTCGCGGTTGCTCGGCCACCGGATAATGATATACGTAAACGGAGCTCTCGATAAAACTCGCTGAATTGTCCAAGGGAAAAGGTGAAGAGGAAAGGGTGGCAATGGCTTTCAATGTATATAAAGCCTTGTTGCAATATTTAATATTAACCAGCTCAATCATTTCATTGTTTTCCATGAGCTATTGCTATTTTTCAAACCCAACGAAATTCCAAGCAATTACACGAAAAGTCCAACATCCTGGTCATCCCAAATCTATTGAGGAGACTCTGGGAAAGACACGGAGACGATAAAAAAAATCCATTTGTTTCAAAATCGTTTCTAAAAAGATTCCACCACGAAAACTCATTATTTTTTTGTATTTGTCAAAAATACTGGGGCAGACTTTTTCCCATTCAAAAATTGAATTTACTTAAAAAAATGTAGAAAAAATGGATTAATTATCGAAATAATGATTGAAAAATAAATTTTTCCTTCTTTTCCAATGATGCAAACTTCAGTATCGTAGACACTAAGATGACTGAAGTGTAAATTCGCTCAAGCAATATATCGACGATAATACGAGGAATTAGAGCTGCGCAATAGAAAATTCGATGAGAAAAGTATGAAAAAAAAGAAACTATCAAGAACATCGTTAGCGTATATCACGAACAACAAAAATGACACACGAGAAATGGTGAATTCGCGCGTGCACTCAATGCGGTGCGATAATTCCAAATCGTTTTTTTTTCCTCATTCGCCTTATTCCTTCCTTCGTATATTTAAACGTAAAAGAGATTATTAATAAGAGTATTATGTAATGACTACGTTGGCGATTACCTTGTCCCCGATTCAGTCAAAACTCGTTCAATTTTCATGCCCATGAGTCCGCATTAAATAATTAATTTCTTCTATTTTCATGTCGCGCGTATATCAGTAAGATAGAGTCACCAGCCACGTTTTCAGATTATTCGTTTCCTTTTTTTTTTTCCTAGAACCTCGAAATGAATGAGCACAAGTGAATTCTTATTCCCTGATACACCGAGTCCAACAATAATTAGCGAAAATACTAAACGACGTTTCAAACGTCCATTGTAAGCGTTTGAAATAAAAATTTAATAAAGTCACGAGGAAGCTCGAGATTCGGGAAAACAGCTTATAGAACGGAAGGACAAAAAGAAAACTCAATTGCTCCGAAATAGCACGATGTTGGAGTTCGTATCCTTGAAATGCAACGAAAACTGATTATTTTTTTAAATCAAAGTGCCAAATTTATCCAAAAGTATTTATAAAAAATAGTCAGCCAGACTTTTTTGCCACTCGAGAAAAATGGAAAAAGTGGACTAAGCATAAAAATAATGATTGTAATGAAGGATAAAAAAATAAATTTCAATTTGTTACTCAATTGAAAAATAAATGTTCCCTTATTATTTCCAGCAATGCAAACTTCGTTATCGTAAAATCGCGAGCTCGAACGCGAGCAGATTTTCATTAATTAATATGATTTTCGATTTAGAACGAAAGAAAAAAGAAAAATCGATATTAAAAATGAAGAAAAACAGAAAAAAATCATGGGCTGAACGTGGCGACATATTTTCGAGAATTCTCGTTCGATATTTACGAATAAACGGTCGAGCATTATATATAGAGAGACACGGATCCATCTCCGTTAATAAAAAGTACACATACAATAAAGTATGTACCCATTGAAATGCGTGTGAGTCTGAACAACGCTGATGACATTGGTGATGTTGGAGTATCCTCAAACATAACCCTATTACGAAGAGGCTGAGAGGATGTGTGTAGCTGTGTGGTGTCGGAGTGTAGGATATAGGCGATGTGTCGATGTGCAGCGAGGAGTTTAACTTAGCGGGGTATATATTTGTGATGAAATTAAATTAAACGTCTGTGGAATACACGCTGAGGTTTCCAGGAAGTTAAAGATCGAGAATACAGGAGAAAAGTGAGGTTGAAGTCGATGACCCTGGTTCATACGGTTGGTGTAAGATTTGTGAGAGAGAGAGAGAGAGAGAGAGCTCACACTCTTGACCATTAAGTGTACGAAGTGTATATGCATCTCGCTGCCCTCTCTCCTGTGCCTGTTTGATATTTTTCTGTCCATAAGATTCCCAGTACAGGGATAGGAGTTGGAGCAACGAATCGACAAAGAGAGAGAGAGAGAGAGAGAGAGAGAGAGAGAGAGAGAGAGAGAGAGAGCAAGAGAAAGAGATAGAGAGGAGAGCGCACGATAAAGATTGTTGGATAAACGAAAAAGAGCGGTACAGGCCACCGAGGAGATTCCACCATTTACGCCATTTTCGTTCTTAGCCGGGCATCCAATTGTGTGCATAAGTGCAATAATAAATGTACACCGATGCCTTAACGTATGCGCATACGTAACGTATGTGTGTGTGTGTGGCAGAAAAGGTTCACAGGGGCCTGAGCGGCGTGCCGAGAGTCCAGGTAAAGTTGATAAGTCAACAAGGGTCGACGGAGGCGCTTTTTCTCTCTCTCTCTCTCTCTCTCTTTCTCTCGGTGCGACCGTCAGAAAGCGAAGCTCTCTGAGCGCGTGTTTGCACGAGTTTGAAGAAACCCGTTCGTCTCTTCTATCTACCATCGCGAGAGTTGAAAAAAAAAAATAAAATAAACGACGGAAAAGAGTGCGGCGCGGGGGAGGGAGCCGAAGCATCGGCCATCACGCCAGTTTACTTAGGACACTGCAATATACATATACATATATGTATACCGATGAATCTCGCGTTTTTTATTAACCTGTGCCCGGCCACGAAATTAAATATATGTCTATCGAAAGCAAAGTCGCCGAAAAATGAACATTTCTCCCCCCCCCCCCCTCATCGCGTCGTGTCGTCACCCCTTGCCCTCCTCGCTCGCGCGCCCTCTCGTACACATTCAAAGGAGCCATTAAGGTCTCTTACGGTTTCGTCTTGACCGGAGAAATTGTGGATATTACAAGAGTGTGTGAATTAAACATTGCGCCGAGAGACGCGTAATATTTGTACCGAAAACACACATTTATATGTACATATTAATGAAATGTGGACGTCGAACGTATATCCAGGGAAATTTGGATACTTAGCATCGATTAAGAAACATCCGTACATCGCGCGTCATATGATCGAGTTACCGTTCGTTCCGAAACGATTCTCATTCGCCAGATGAATTGGGGCCAGCACAACAAAACGAAAAAAATATAAATACGAGCTCGTTACCGAGGATAACGATATATTCCGAATGCTCGGATTCTAATGAACGAAAAAGTAAAGCTTCATTGTGAAGATGCTGAAGTTTAGATCATTGGAATGCAACGAAATTCGGGCTTTTCTGGACCAGATCTCGGAATTATCATTCAATATTCAGTCAAGACGATAAAACGATATTTTTTTTCAGATCCAAAGACAAAATATGATATTGAAGTTTGGAACGTTGAAATGCAGCGAAAAATAATGAAAAACGAGCTCGTTACCGAGAACAACGATCTTTCAAATGCTCGGATTCTAATGGCCCGAAAAAAAGCTCAAGTGTTGGGGAGAATTTTGATAATTGAGTTCAAAACGTTTCGAAAAATCGTCGAGTCGCATAAAATATTGTTTCGAGATTTAACGAAATTAATGAATTACTAAACGGACAGGGAAGTAGAAAAGTTGGATGTGGATATTGTAAAATGGGTTATTGAGTAACTGGAGGTATTTTTTGATGCCGCAGGAAATGCATGACAAGTTTAAGCCGAAAGTCTCGTCGGTGAGCAATTTGCTTGGAGCTTCTTCGTTGAGGGAACAATCACTGAAGGGAAATGCAGAAAAACCGAGAAGCGTGAAATCGGCTTATAGATCGAGACACGGAAAGAGAGAGAGAGAGAGAGAGAGAGAGAGAGAAAGATTGGAGAACGGAGAGGAGAGGATTTCGTTTGTTTTCGTTTGGGTACGGCCACGTCACCATCCCCTGCTGACGATTTGAGCCAGACAGAAAGAGAGAGAGAGAGAGAGAGAGAGAGGTAAAATAGAAAAAAGGTGAAAGAACGGAAAATATGGGATGGGTATAAGAAGAAGAAATGTTGGCTCGTGCCGAAGTCTCCATTACCTGAGTCTCTCGTAGTCTATACATATATATTAACGTCTAAGTGGGATTTTTCCGAGCGTTCTCTCGCCAGCAGCCCGGAGGACCACCTTTGTCGTTTTCCCAACCTCCGCTATGATGCACCATTTCATTCGTGTTTATACCTTCAGAGGGTGTCTCGAGAGTCGTATGAGGAAGTTACCGAATGAAACTGAAGTTTGCATCGTTGGAAAAAAAGCGATAAATTATTAATCTAATTTTTCCGATTTTTCAAAATAAATTCAACTTTTGAATTGCAAAAAAGTCTGTCCCAGTATTTTTAACAAATACTTTCCGAAAATTTGGTACTCTGCTTGAAAAAATAATCATTTGTGGTTGAATAAAGGCGCCATTTGTTCACGGTTGAAATTTCCTCGGTCGTCGCTGGACCGATCGAGATGAAACAGCATCCTTAAAGATTTTCTCTCCCTCGGCAACGATTTTACGTTTTCCGGAGCAAAAATTTCCAGACCATTTCCGCAATTATTCCGGACGCCCTTAGAGTTTGTAGTGATGGAAAAAAAAACGTTCAAAAGACCGGAGATCGCGAAATTTGCTGCTTAGTCGGTACGACAGCGAACGCTAACAACGCCGGGATAAAAAGTCCGGCAACGCATCGAGCTCGAGACGTTCCGGACACCCTAATATTCGTGTGACTGTGTTAGAGGAGCAGTTGGGGTGGAAAGGAAGGGAGGAGGATATATTGAGTGAAGATGAGAGGTAAAGAAGCCGCGGTAGCCCCCAAAACGTCTTACGAACGTATAGAAGCGTTGTCTTGGTGTAAAAGGTATATAGAGGGCTTAATGGTCCGTCCTCGTACCTTTTTTTTTCTCCCCGGTGTCCCCTGTCGTCAGCAGCAGGGGTGCGAGAGCCAATTGGGTGCTAACCATATTTTGAAGCCCCACTTGACTCCCTGTACCTTTATTTACTAGTGTGTCGGTCTCACCCTTGAAAAATCTGGGAAATTTATCGTTTTCGTGAGGAAACACCGTTTTAAATTGTTGTCGTGTCTATTCAAAGTTTCACATTGGAAAATTGAGCGAAAAATTACAAGAATGGACCAACAACCCGGTGGAAGTTTGCGTTGACAATTCCGTGGATTTTTCGAAAAATTGAAAAACAAATTAGTCGATCAATTACGAGGAATTGAGGGATTTTTTGGGGAAGAGAATGGCAGGGATTATGTGCAGGCGCTCGAATCTCCCGGAGGGAGAGCCACGAGATATCAGAAGCTCGAATCTCGTCGAATAAATGTGGGCGGACCTTGGTCGAGGAGCGAGAACCAATGAGGGAACGGTAACCCGTACGGGTTTTCATTGCGTCCCCGACAACACGCCGCGCGACTCCGCGCTCTCTCTCTCTCTCTCTCTCCCTTTCCTCGTCATTGCCATCGCGGCGGTCGCGCCTAGCGGAGGCGTTTTTCATCGTAATTCTTATGCATTCCCATGGGTACCCATAAGAATAAATATCGAACGCGGAAGGGTCAAAATTTCCGCGACGTGGCGCGAAAACGATCAAATATTCTGTAAAAATTAAATTTTATTTCTTGCGAGCGCGCAGGATTTTTCGATTCCGCGCGTCCGCCAGAAAACTTGGAAACTTATCGTCATTGTCCGGCTAATATTCGCAAACCGTCGGCGACTCCATGAACTCTCGTTTTTCCGAGATACCGAGAAGAAAACTGGAGTGAAAAAAAGCGAAGCCCGCTGCTCGTGGCCGTTGACACATGACGTGACAAAAGGCGCTTCGCCAAATCCTCCCCCGTGCGTAGGAGGATCCACCCAACACCCTTGCTCGTAGCCGCATGTGTACACACAAACGTGCAATTTGGGGGGAGGAAGGAGTTTGTCTACGAGGAAGGTCACGAAATTCGTGGGAAAAAAGACGAGAGGGGGCGTGATTAGTAAGAAAAAAAAAAAGGAAAAAAAAGGTGGAGAAGATCTCAAAGTCATATGTGTCGGGAAGAGGCCCGTATATCCGAATTGGCAAGCGAAGAAGAAGAGGAAGAAGAAAATTACCTCCGAAATCTAATTATGAGATTTTTATAGGGCAATCGTAAAACTCGCGGTAAAGTTTGCTGTCTGGGTATACGTGTATCCGTATTAATAGATGCTCGTGTGTGTCCATACTCTTATACACATATATGAGCTTAAATTCGTTCGGTCGAAAGCCCTAACTTTGATGGAGGAGTGAAAAGGCCCTCGAACGGACCTGAAATTGCTTATCCACCAATTTTTTTTTCCTCCGCCTCGCATCTTTCTCACTATCTCTTTTTCGTCTGTCCATAACCATTGCTCCGTATGCGTGTACCTATATATATTCTTAAATATTCAATCGCTCCGCCCACAGGACGTTGCATTGCGAAATTGAGAGATGAAACTCCAGGAGCAACGAAATATTGCAAAAATGAAAATGTGTCAAATTTTTATTCTCATTCTTTCATGAAAAATGTGAATCGGTAATAAAGATTTTTTTTTTTTCAATTTTATGATCAAAAGTTATCGTGTGATGATTTTTTCCATGAAAAGTATCAATTTTTATACTTAATTATTTTTTATAATTAGTAATTATTAATTTTTTTATGAAACGCTATCGATCGATATAATTTTTCAATCAAAAGTATTAATTCATACAATCAATTATTATTTATAATTAATATTTATAGATTGATTGATGAAAAGTTATTGTTCGATCATTTTTTTTATGAAAAGTATTAATTTTGATATTTAATTATTTTTTATAAATAATATTTATTAATTTTTCGTTGGACAGTTATCGATCGATAATTTTTTTAATGAAAAGCACTAATTTTTATAATTAATTTTTTTTTATAACTAATATTTATTTATTTTTTGATGAATAGTGATCGATCAATGATCGAAAGTCAAGGACGATTCAAAAAAAAAAACGGAGCAGATTTTGTTTCCTAAAAGAGAGAAAAAAAAAAAATTAGAAAACATAAAAAGTTTTTTCTAGAAGAAAGAAAAATGTATTTTTTTGATTTCGAGAATGGCGACTTGGAGACTAGAACGGAGAGGATCGTTGAGGATCGGACAGAGTGTCGGAGAATTCGCGGGATCACGCGGGCTCCGTACAATCCGCAGGTGAAGGAGAAAGAAGAAGAGAAACGGGTGAAAAGAGAAGACGCAATTTGGAGCATATATGCTTTTCTGCATTCTCCTATATACACGTATAACTTTGATGACGTGTATGTGTGTGTATGAATATATTAAAGCGAGAATATAAACGGCGGAGGTTGGCGATTGGCCGGGCAGAAAATCCCCGCCCTAGTCTCGCGGCAACTGAGGAGGGAGAAAAGCCGCGGACTCGGTCGCGAAACCTCCGCGGTCGGATCAGCCAATCGGACAATCGAGACTCGATTCGCGCCGGCGTCTTTGGAACACCGGAGACCACGGACGCCTCCACTGCTGCACAAACATTTCTTTGTCTCTCTCTCCCTCCCCCACTCTCGCTCCCTTTCGTTTCTTTCGCTTTTTTAAATTCTTTACCATTCCACCTTTTCCTATTTTCTTTGATTTCTCCTGTCACCTTTCCCTCGTATTTTCTACTTTGTCTTCCCAAATTTCAATCAGCCTGGCAGTATTTTTATGCCAAAATTTACAAACTGATTCATCAATTTTGCGTGGAATTCAGGCAAAAAACAAATCACCAAAATCTCGACAATTTTTTGGCTTGGAGACTGTAAATTTTTATCAAAATTTTTGCATCTATAGGATCGACTAAAATTACGAAGATTCGCCGAATTTTATTCCATCCTAATCACTTGTCGATTTTCGTATTTTTGAGAAATTTTGTGACTTTATTGTTTTCGCATTCCCTTAAAAAATAAAAATCAATTTTTCGTTGAATTTTGACATTGCGAACTTGAATATCATTCCAGAGTTACATATCCCGATAACAATAAATCCTTATCGTCTGGTTTATGCAATCGATCAACACGTTTCTTGAGATAAAAATAAAAAGGTATGAAAATCAAGAAATAACGTTTGGGGTCATGGGCAACAACGAGGAAACGTAATCGATAGATTTTTCGATCGATTATGCGATGCACGAAGCTAAGTGACAAAATTCAGAAATTATAAAATAGGAACAGGACCTAGCAATTTTGCAATAACGTGGACAACATACGAGGAATTAAATTGAAGAAAAAAAAATAAAATAAAAAATTTCAAACATTTTTCGTAACGTCGATAGACGATTCGATCAAATTATTGGCGCGCATAATTTGGGGAAAAATTTCATCGCGTCAACAGGTTTAAATCCGTTAAGGACAGAGGGAGAGAGAGAAACAAGGAAAAATCAGTAGAACGTATGAGCGAGCGAGCGCGAGAAAAAGGGAGAGGGGGGGGGGGGGGATAGAGAGAATAAACGTTCCGTCAACGACGCATCAAGTTGTGACCCATAAATAATAAACAACGTTGAATCGAACGATCACGAATCATGATTGATGTCCGAAGATCATACGACACAATTCGCACCGACGACAGTCCAGTCTTTCGAATTTTCAAGGATTTCTATGAATGTCTCGCATTGTCTGAGAATTCAACGGAAATTCCCATTTTTCGATGAAGTCAAACAAAAACACGTAAAAACTCGTAGAAAAAACTATCAGGAATTATGTCCCGGCGTACGCAACGAAAGTAAATTTATGCACAAATAAAATTTCTGGCGAAAAAAAAAACTTTTTTTTACCTCCCGATGATCCTGAACGTCAAAACTGTCCCGAGAATGTTTCTCAGTTGAATGAGAAAAAACCAAAACGTGTACGAATGAAGAAAGAAGAGTTTGACGTTAATTTCTCAGATATTTCTATTTTTCTTCATAAATCTGTATTTCTACGGAAAAAAACAATGTAAATAAAAATAGAAAGGAGCAGGTGCCCCGCTCTACTTGTTAGCAAATTTGCCACACGATACATTTCAATTCGATTTCGAATAATAGATGTTTTCATGTTTTACACACAACGCACGCAGGCGAGAGCGTGTCGAGGAATTTACCAGAATACGGAGAACAACGCTTCCCTCAGCGAGCATTTCGTACCAACGCGGTCATTCGCAAGGTCACGGAAGCAAAACATCGAGACGCGGACAAAAAATAATGAAACGTGTTTTTCCTGAATTACATTCTGCGATCCATCAACTTTACATTGAAATAATAACTGATGAGAATAATTAATCATAGCCAATTTATTATAATTTACGATCAACTTGACCTAAATTATCGAAGTTTTTCAACGAGAGAAAGAGATGGAAACAATTAATTTTGATGAAATTGATTGAATCAAAAATATAAATATATGATTCATAATTATTGATAATCTACAATAATTAAATAATGAAGAAAAATCTAATATTTGGATGTAAGAAGATAAAAAAAAAGGTGTGTCGCAAATTTTTGTTTACTCGGTAAAGATAATCTTTATGAATCTCGTAAGATCGTTTTTTTCAGGTTATTATTTAGACAGTGAAAAATAGTTGAAGTAAAAAAATAATAATAATAAGGATTTTTATTCACCATGGGACTGTCCGGCGATTGTTGTCGATGATGCCCGAGTGGTATGTTCGCCATTGCAACTCCACCACCGGGATTTCCCATGTCCTGATATTCGTCGCTTATCTCCATCGCGTACGATGGCAACGGATCTCTGTTTTTCACCCGAATTTTGGCTGTTTTATCCGCTTTTGGCGGTCGCGCGAGTCTCGAGCGAGTCTCGTGACGCGCTTATTTTTTTATAAAATTCGAATAACTTTTTGTTTATCAATGATACCCTTGCAGGTATGAACTGGGTCCGGTGGCGCCCTCGCGTTAATATCAGAGCGCGCACGCGTACAAGAGAATCAGTTGCGCACAACGTTTCCCTTTCGATTTCAAAATTCTTTAATTATCTTCGGTGATTCGAGAAGAAAGATGTTCAATAATTGGAACTTTGAAAGACGATGACAACGAACGACACAATTTTGCTGAGCATTCGAGACGCTGCTCGTTTCCCGATTGACGAAATCAAACAAATATCAACAACAAACAAAACAGAACAAGTAAATTTTCACCCCGCACCAGTTTCAACCTCGTTCACTTTGTCTACAGACAGATTTACAGTCCATTTCTCACCTTGACCATGCGTCCTCTTGAGCCGCGCACTTTTTCAACCACACTTTCGAAAACGTAAATACAAATTGATATATTCGTACGCGTATAATAATTTCATGTACGTATTAACCTCGAAAATGGCACGTGTCGTCTTCGCACAATATTTACGACGTTTAACCACGCGTACCAGAGTTCATCGAATGCAAGAAATAAGCCGGTAACACAATCGACGCGATATATTCGGTTTAAAAAAAAGTGTACACACGTGAACAAAGTCTTCACTGTCCGGAGAGAGGTCGCGAAACAAGACGAGGAGCACAACTTTTCGAGTCACGAATAATCACACGAAATCGCGATGAAGAGAGTCGTCTAGGCGTGTAAACATTCGTACATATGTATGTATCCGTGAAGGGGAACGTCGGATGTAAACAACACGATAAATTGGAGCGAAGAACACAAGTAAACTCGAGTCAATCGATGACGAGCTTCGCACAAGTCGTTTTTTTTTCTTTTTTTTCTTAGTTTTCGCGACGGTTATTCGCAAATATACGCAGATATTTGAAACGACGCGAGATACAAAAAAGGGTGTTTTACAAAAAATGGAGCGAAGGATAAGCGCGGAAGTAAAACTTAAAAAGATCGCCGAGTGTAAGCTTCGGAGGAGGACGCGTTATTTAAACAATCAATAAATTGATGAGCGTATCGTTTGTTTGAAAGCGCGTCGAACGTGATGCCTGTCACTTTTTTTTCGTAAACGCGTTTTTCTTACTTCCGAATAAAACTATCAGTTTCGCCGTCGTTGTACAATGAAGCGATTTTATCAAGTGATAACAAGGTCGTCGTTGTCGCGTCCGCGTGTTAGGAATAAGAAAATAATCGCGCGTGTGTCTAAACCGCGATAAAATAGTTGCGGGGAATAAAGTAGAAATATGACGGACTGAGAAACGACGACGCGCGCGCACACTCGCGTCTTCCTGCGATCTGAGCCACCCGATGCTTCGCCACTGCCGGCTCTCCCCACCCCGCGCCGTCAACTCCTCTATCCCTTCCACTCGGCAAGTAGGCGGAGCGTTCTCGGTGGCACCGGAGCGCGCGGTAGAAAATGTTGCTACGCTGCACACATGCAAACGAGTTTGTTCATCGGGGCCCCACCACACAATTGCCGCGCATTGAGGAGCTGCTCGCGCTTCCACATCGTAATATAGAGAGATCTCTATAGATATATTTGTCGTTTCTCTTGCGAGTATAGAATCGCGACATCGAGGGGAATAGAGAGAGGGGCACCAGCCTTTTAGATGCGAGAGCTTTGCACACGATCGAAGGGAAAGGACACGCCCCGCGGTATTCTCAACCTACAACGATAAACCTCGTTAAACCCGCTCCGCGGTCTTTCACGATTCTAATCGCGCACCGCGCCCTATCGTATAACGACCTCTCGCGCGCGCGCTCCGTGTCTCGGAATATATTTAACAAATGGTGCAAAAGTTTCCTAAAAAAATTCTCCCATTCGCGCCAATCGATGCTGCGCGCTCCAGTCTCGAGCGTAAAACACCCAGTTGATTGTTTTTTTTTTTTTTTTTTTTCACACCAATACTTCGTTTTACGCATTAAACTCGTTCCTGATTATACAAGAAAAAAATGACTCGGAGAAATGTGAGCGTAAAATCCAACATTTTATCTCAATGACAGCCCCACATTTTTTATGCAAAATACTGCATAAAAAACTCGTTGTTGATCGTCGGAATAGAAAAAATACTATTTCCAAATGGCCATTCAAATTGGGAGCAATTTGAGCCCCGTATATCTCACGAGCTCGTTATACACAAGTGCGAAGGCAGTTCGCACTCTTTAACTCTCAGTCTCTCCCCCTCCCTTTGCCTGCTTCTTTCTATCCTTCGCATTTCCTCGCTGACTCGACAATACATCGAACGGCAACGTGTTTAAACCTCGCCGAGAGACATGCATCCAAGAAAGAGCTCGGAAAGAACCTCAGGATCGATATAAGAAGGCCCGATTATCCAGGAAAGTCATTTCCCACGTGTAACGAGCGGGTAAGCGATCATACTTACAGAAACATGAGGAACTTTCGTGCTCGTATCCCAGTCTACGATGTTACGAGGAGGAAGGCCGCTGAGCTTCGTTCCAGGGATGCATTACGAGCAAAGAATCGAAGTGAGCCCAATGAAAGTCTCTAAAGATACTCCGCAGAGTACCCCGCGAGACGTACACCGATCGGTTTAAATGACGGGCTGCTCGACGTACCGATCAACCATTTGAAATCGTTACTTTTTCCCGAACAGACACATTCGCTGAGCTTCGGACTCGTTAAAACCTTCAGTGCGTGTACTCTTTCCTCTTGGGGCACTAATTTTTACTATCAAAAGTTGCATTCCACCTGGAAAACGTCCAATTTCCCAGAATTCTCTTCACAGCTTCGTTCTTTCTCCCTTAGCTCTCTTTTTGCTTCTCTCGATTTGTTTCCCTTCACGATCTTCCATGGCACGTGACACTCGACGTGTGATGGAGAATGCACTCGATATTCTTGCCATCGACTCCATTGGCTGTACTGTTTCCTCCTGGGGCTGAAATTTTTACTATAAAAAATTGCATTACACGTGGAAAACGTGCAATTTCCCAGAATTCTCTTCGATGCTTCGCTCCCTCTTTTCGCAGCTCTCGATTTATTGAAATTCACGAATTTCCACACTCGACGTGATGGCGAATGCACTCGATATTCTCGTCATCGACTCCTGATTTGCTGATTTCGCAAAAAAAAAAAAAACATCTTTCAACTTTATGATCACGTGGTTTTCAGCTTTTCCCTGAAAAATCAACCGAGAAATTTATCATTTCGTTCCGTTCATATAAAAGTGTTTGAGAAATATTTTCGTCGGACTGCAGAGTTCTGCTGGTTCGCGGAAAAACGTCGAAAAAACTTGAAGAATCCCAATGAATTCCATACTTCGACTCGAATGAAACGAGTAAATAAAATAATAAAAAGCAATGAAATTTCTTAATTTATTCACTGAAATGACAATTTTGTTGAAAAAAATGAATATTTCGTTGAATTCTGTAATCGCAGCAAGAAATATCGTGGAAAGTCTCTTGGAAAAGTCAATTTTCGTCATTCCAATAATAAATTTATTAAATTTTGAGATTATCGAATTTTATTTATGTATTAAATTAAAATTTATAAAATCCAAATTTATTATCAAATTTATTCTTTTAAATAAAAAATAATTAATTCAAGAAATTGTGAGATTATGAAAGAATATTGAGTTGGCCTTATCATCCAACAAAATATCGACGTTTTTTGATAAAATTAAATTTTCCATCATGTTTACCAAAGAAAATTTCTTCATCGAGCGAAAACTCCGCATACCGTACCGCAAACTTGCCGGAACCATTTTATTTCGATGAATTTGATCGAATTTGATGAAATTCTTAAAAAAAAAAGTACTCAGTTCCGTAATTTTCCGCGTGCCGGTCGAGTGTATAGTGAGGATTAGGGATTGCCAATGTGGCTGGGGCGTGACAGAAGTAAGAGCCCCTATGCGAAGAAAAGGGGGCGCTTCTCCGCGTGTCGTGATAATATATTTCCGGGGAGGTATACACACGTGGTTTGTATAGATATAAGCGCGAGATGGCATAACGAGGGCGATAGGAGAAGTCAGAGAGAGTCGCAATGCCAGGAATCCACAAATTGTGTGTAATTGTAGTCCTCGCGTATGTCTGAAAGGGACTCTCGCGGTGGATGGCAACAGAGCCTGTTCGAGGGACGTTGACCAAGCTCGATTTAAATCGGTGCGCTTGAGCAAAGCGCATTATACGTTAATATTTCTGTAGATACGAGAGGCCGGGAGAGCAGCGTGTGAAACTGCGAATTTTATGATTTACAAACGCGCAATACTTTATAAGGAATACGCGCGTCGTACACACTGAGCAATGTTGCTGCTGCTAGGCTGTACGGAGATTCACATTCGTGTGGCGAGCCCCATCATACTCGTCATTAGCCTCGTGTAAACTTATTTTTTATCTATTTTATTTATTTACACATAAGTACAATATTTATACATGTATATATGTATAAACGGAGCTACTTGGGTGGGTTCTCTGCATGGTTATTCAAGTCGGTTGGGCTCTGGCTCTCGTGAAGAGGAACGTAGCCTTGTATCCCTTCGACCATCAGCCCGAGACATAGACAGCCAGCCAGAATGCACAGGATAATTGCAAAGCTCCCCGTGCTCGCGCACCCGATCATCGCAAACTTTATGATTTTTCGTTCGTCCCTCTTTATTGCTATATGCGGTTCTACGTGTGTGTACACTCATGCCTGTGTGCTTGATTCTCTATACATGTTGACGGAGGATCCGCGTGTGTTTGGACGCGTACACTTATCAGCGAATACCTCTCGTACCAAACAAAAGGACTACGCGTTTTAAAATCCCCGTAAAAAGATCGTACACGTCGTAAGAACAACGTGTGAAAAAAAATTTCGTATCGTGTGTCGATTCTTAAAAAAAAAACAACAACAAAAACATCGATCCGGCGCTCGAAAAATGATGGGAAAGTCAGACACGACCTTCGAGGATGCAATCGTGCGTTAAAAGTTTTCGTAATTATCACAAGAATACGTCATTTCCGATCATGGACTCTCGTTCCAGTCCCGATCGCCAATCGTCGTCATCGAACTTTTGTGACCGTTAGTATTGTTATACATCTCCCCCGCCAACCAGATTCTCAGAAGGTCGACAATTTTTGCCGACCTGGCTACCCGAAGGGCATCTCAACTGACCGGCGGCCCTTATACCGATCTCCTTCTGTGTATATATTCGTCCGACTCGTTTCACCATCCTTCTCTCATTCCAATTTAAACCGTTATACCATTTCAGACATTTTACAACACTCTCGACCAAACGCCTAAACGCTTACAGTCACGACAGCCTGGAAATGAAATTTTTGACCATTGCCGATTCCCCTCTCTCTCTCGCTTTGCCGCTGCTCACTTCGCAAAATCCCAAATACTATAAAACCTCTACGAGCTGTATATACAGGAAAATTTATACATTTCCCTCACAGACCCAGTGTGTACGCTACAGCTGGAGTTTTGGATATTAAAATTTTATTAAAAACCTCGACACCTTTCGCACGCCCAAGAAAAGAATTGAAAAGTTTGAAACGTGGCAACCATATGTTTGGGCATCTAGGGATTCCTTTTTCGAATGACATCAATTAATCTTACCGCCTTAATACATTAACTATTTGAATTGTCCTCTATAAGCTTTGGAAAATCATTAGAAACTCTCGGACATAGGAAATCCTGGATAATTACCCCTGGCAATTGGAACGGCTTTCTAAATCATTAGGTTATAAATAGTAATTAGGGCTGATGCGGAAATCGTCGCTCGAAATCCAGGAGACACAGAAAAATCCAATTTTTCCAAAGAAAATATTTCATAAATCAATTTACAAGAAATTTCACATTTCTACCGCGCTCGAAATATTAGGTATTCGGAGTGGAAACACTCGTCGGATCCGCGTGACGAAAAAAGACGGGAATTTTGAATTATGGGAAAGGAATATGAATTTTTTTTACCGTTGGCAATATTTCGTGAAATCAATTGTTCCAAATATCGTGCGAGAGACGAGAGAAAGCCCTAAGTAAACTGTGAGGACCGTAGGAATCCGTAGAATACGTGGAACGAATATGACGCGCATGTGTCACGTGTTTCTCTCAGATTCCGGGATTCCCAGAGAGAAGATTACGCGGCCTGGAAAAATTTGCTAAGGATTAACCCTTATAAAACTCTTCACGTGCGATATTCCGAAAGATATATATTTCGTTGCGGTGGCTATGACAGATTTCGCACTAAAACTACAGAGGACATGTTTTTTCGAGAGACGAGCACGTACTTGGCGAGAATTCTCACTCAAGATCGGAGACAACACATTGAGCAAAGATTCCTTCCTTCTCCTTTTTTTTTTATTTCATTTTTAATATCGTTGGCTCAAAGATTCTATGAGTAATTACCGGCACGGCGGCGTTTTCACTGAAGGAAGGATGTTTGAGTTGGCCGCGCCTACGTATACGCGAGAGTTTCTCATATTCTTGTATTTTAATGTAAGAACCGCGATCTGTGCAACAGCAAAAGTCAGATATACAAAGAGAGGGAGACCGAGACTCGAACAGCATCGAAGATTTGACACCTCTCACCATGAAATTGACAATTCTCATGGAACCTTTACCACAGTCTATGTACATATGACCATCGAACGAAATCGTCTTTGTACACTCATTGCTTTTTACTCAAAACCATTCATTCGATTGCTACATCGATTTTCACTTCCGCCGTCTTCATCTTTCACGAAAAAATCGGCCACAGCGTCCGGAATATCAATTGCGGGCTTTCGTTGGAAATAGATCGAAAAAAACATTGGAGAATCATATTTTATTCGAAAAAATCAGATCCAAGTCGTTGAGAGCCTCGCTAAGGCCAATACTCGGTTGGGTGACCGCTCAGCCCCATAAATATTAATCGGGTTTGCTCTGAATTCATTGATTTTTATGAAAATATATGAATATGAAAAATGTATGGGGAAAAATGGACGAAGATTGAGTCCGTTTCATGTCCACCCTTAAAAACGTGTAAGGGTTGAATTTGGTGTATTTAATGTGGCAAAAAAGTGTTGAAATACTCAACGGTTATTTGTGGGACTAATTTGTGGCGATGCATGCGTTGTACGGGCGAAGCCATTATTGTGTAAATCCGTTATTGACGAGATGAATTGGCACACGAGAGAAGGACAATGAGGGAAGTTGGTAGCTCGTGTGAGACGCCGTTTTTTATTTCCCCATGTGTTTTACACCAAGAGGCCACAATTCCCTTGGTCTCTTTCACTTCCCCTCTTCTCGATTCTCCCTCGAACTACCCCATCGTTAGTGTACCGAATCAACCGGAAATTCCAGCTTTGGTTCGCTTCCTCGTTCATCCGTGAGGATGAAACGTGCGATTTCGTCTCCCCTTGTCTTCTTAACCGATTTCCTTCTCTCTATATTTTGTCTCTCCTTCGAGAGGCTCATTGTCACCCTCTCGCCAAAACATTAACACTCTGTCGATCATTGTCATGGAAAAATATATGAGAATATTATTGGCTCGCTATCGAGGGAACTAATAATTACAAATCCTTTGCCTCTTTTCGCGCGAGACACTTCTTTCCAGGCTCTCGCACCTGGAGTCTGAAATATTTGCTCCGTCCAAATCTCCTCCATTTTGCATATAAATCTGGAACGAGATTCTTCTCCTAAGAAGATTTCTTTACAGCCTCCTCATCGAAGCAGCTTTGTCTTCGAGAAAAGGCTTTTTCGGGAGCGCAAACTCTCAGCAGTTTGCTTCACAATCGTCAAGTAAATTTGCATCGTATTACGCAGCATCTTTCCATCGAACGTTCGAATCGAGGCTCCCGGAGCATTTATTTCGTAGTTGGAACAATTTTTTTATTTATTTTTGAGATAATAAAAGAACAAGAGTGTTGACTAAGAGAAAATCGCGAAAGGGAGCTGCTTGGCCGAAATGAGACACCCGCAAAGTAGATCGTTTTGGAACCATTAATTATCCAAGAGAGCGAAGAAGAGAGAAGAGTCTCTCTCGTTCGAAGAGAAACGGAACGAATGGAATTCTCGTGTGTGTCTTCGTGCTAATGTCTATGTGTGTCTGTACACATATAATATGAATGACAAGAGAGATAGAACGAGGGTGTTGTAGCCCTCGAAGGGTGGTTGGGCTCGTTCCGGCTCGCGAAAAAGGTGTAAGTGCAAGGCAATCCTCAGAGAAGGAGAAAGACGTATTAGAGACGTGCGAGAGCCGATACTCCGCTTGGATAAACCTCCGAGTCAGAGTAAACCACCAGCCAAAGAGAAAGAGATGCGAATGTCGTCGTGTATGGACCGAAATTGCTTTGAAAGATTAATGGCTTATACTTCTCGTTATACTAACCTCACCAAACTCCATTTATATCTGTATGTGTCTTTCTAATGTATATTCACCATTTTTTCGCTTTAAGCTTTTTCTATCTTCGGCCTCAACCCTCTCGACCTTTAATCGAAACAAATAATTCCTCCAACAACTGAAAATCATTTTTCAATCAAACTTTTCGTTTTGATTCATCGCCCTCAAGTTACAGAATTTAATTTCATTGTAAAAATTAAAACGGAGTGTCAAACGATTCACTTTGAATGAGATTTCGAAAGCGAGCATTTTCCAAAATAATTTTTTTTTCGGAATTTTATCGATTTTTTCTCTTTTTTTTCTAGTAAAATTGAAAATTTTGACTCGTCGCTATTTATTGCTTTTTTTTTTATCGCTTTTCATTCATGGATGGCGCAGCAAAATATTTGAGGGGGGTCGGGGTTAGTGAATTAGAGGAGAAAGATTAATGATGGCTCTTTGGCTCCGATATTTGCTGCCCGATTCGATACGTCGAATTTACACGTAAAACGACTGGATTCTCGTCGATCATTAATTCCAGTAGAAAAAAAAAAGTATCATTAAAAAACATGGCAAGGATTGGACGAATTCGAACGCAAGCTTTTCTAATCGTTTCGAGACAAGCCCCTTGTCCGCTCCATTCAGAAGGGGCATCGACGAACCTTCACGGGGGAGAACACGTGTCAACTTCATAATCTCACCCAATTAATAATTCAACGTTTCTTCATGCCGAAATGAGTAATTAACGAATTTCGCTTCGTCACGTTTTGCTTGATCTCAAAAAAAAAAAATACTCCAATATCTTTTAACGTTTTTCTAAAAAATACTGTAATAAATTTTGCACCAGCTTTTTTCCCCACCCAGAGAAACAAATGGGAAGAGCTCGAATTTGCCATATTTCGTAATGCCAAATTAATTAATTTTCATAAAATCCTCAATATTCACGAAAATTCAAGCTTTTCCGTCGTCACGTGTCAATTTTTTTCATTTTTATTCTCTCTGCCCATAAAATCTCGTTGAAAATGATTGAGTCGTCAATTTCCAAGTTTATTCATGTGCAAAAATTCGTAATCGATATTCAGGACTTCGAGCGAATTTAAATCGAATTTTTGTGCCAAGATTTCAAGGGAAATTGGAGAATTGTCATGGCGAATCTTGCATCTCGAAGCAACGCCGCATCTCCGGTAATTAAAAGTTAAAATAATTATCGTTCGTTTCGGTTGACAGGTTTAGGAATTCCTCATACACTTCGACTCTCTCGGGTAAACAAGAAAGATAAGAGTCTTCTCTCACGATTTGGAAGTACGAGCTACAGTCACACTCGCTCCGGCATGTTCCGTGTGTCTGGCTTCGTGGGAGAAGCAGAAACGAAGAGAGAAACAGCAGCTTCGGAATTCAAAGGTAATATCACGAAAGCTCAAACGTCGTTAATCTTGCAACAGGGTTGATCCTTCCCGCGTTTAACTTCCCTGCCCAGAATACACTACCGTGGCTTCTCTATATTTTCTACAATATTCTTCCACCTTATAGACACGAGATGCACTTCGTTTCGAGTTTCATTTCCGCTTTTACAGCGGATCTACACATTTGCAAATTCACCGAACGCTACACCTTCGAATCGACCAACTTTTCATTCTGCGATCCATATTTTTCTAGCCACTCGGGCATCGGATCGTTTTTTCAAGAAAATTTTCACACAAATTCCCAAAAACTCCAACTTTGGAGCGAAAACTCTCCGAAAATAAGAAATGCAGATTATTCCAATATAAAAAGAATAATGAGTTTTCTCGAAGACCGATGAACATTCGAGGGCCGACAAAATTCAATTCACACTGGACGAGACTCTGAGCGATTTTTTTTTTCAATTACTAGGGACTCTCTTACGGAATGTGACAAGTAAAAAGAACAACGGATGCTCGATCTCTGAAGGGAATCAAACAGTCTGCCAGAGACTATGCTGCCTTACGAAAATAATTTCAAAAAAGTCCAAGCCCCGCCGCCAAAACGCATGAGGTGAAGAGAAAGAATTCCCTTTCGTAATATTTCAGGCACGTTCTTGGGAATTGAATAAATTTTTCAACAATTCCGGAACGAGCCCTAAAATCTTTCCTACACAGTGCAATTTCGACATTTCGAACCGTTTGCCTCAAATTTCTCAAATATTGACAATGAGAACATAATTTTTCAACTTTTCGTTGCGATTTTGTTTTTTATCGATTTTCGAATTTAAAATCCCGTTCTGCCTGTCACAGAGCGCTGCTCGTAGCACAACGAGAAAGGAATGACATCAGACGGCACGCGAGCGAACTAACGTTTCACCTCCAGTTCAGTCGTTAACTGCATTACCTCGAATTAGTATTTTTCCCCATACCATCGTGGAAAAAACGATCGCAAATAAAATTGCGACATCTATAAACAATCCTACGGGCTTGGGTATGAAAAAAGCGTCATCGGGATTTCCGGTCGCGAAGTTTGTTCGAAACATCGAAAAAATGAATTTTCCGATTTTATCAACATTTTTGTCGGATTTTTTGTCGAAATTACGCTAATTTTTTGTGACTTTTGTTTCTTCTTCGTCTTTCTAATTTCTTCAAGTTCTTTTCAAAAGTTCGTTGCCCTTTTTGCGGCACCCCGAGCGCTCGATCGTCTGCCTGATCGACGGAGCCTAAAAACGCTGAGCGAGCGTCTTTTCCAACTGCCCACGCCGGAAACCGCCACTTGGTAAAGACCGTCTGACAGGTAATCAAGGCGTCGCTTCCCGAGTCTTTCGAGTTCTCGGCGTCGGGAATCATTTGAGAATTCAAATTATTCACACAGAGTCGTGCAGAATGTTCCTTTACGCTGGATCTGAAGTTAGTCGAGAATTTACACCACTTTATTCATCGTGGGCTTGCATTTTGATTCTTCAATGTATGGCCTTCACTTGGTTCACTGGAAGAAGCCGAGTCCACCACGAGGTAAACTCATTTTCTTGATCTAGAAATAAGGAAAACAGTCAGGGAGCCTCGATCGTTATCGAAATTGCGTACGCTCATTTTTGTTGAGTAGTTTGTTGACGTTAAGAAGATAAAAAAGAGAAAAAGGTAAAATCATGACCTTCGATTTTCCTCAGAGAATTTCCGCTTGAGTTTATTCTTCTTTTTTTCTTCTCCTTTTCCAGGTGATACACAGCGAGGAAGACAGACAATGGCTGAAAAATCCAGGACCGACAATCATCGCTCGCCATCCTGCAGTTGATCTGCTTCGATCTGGTCACTTCAGAAGTCTCAGACTGATTCTTCCGTATCTTCTTCTAGCACCGATCTGGCTGAATACCGATCCACCTCGAATTCTTGCCAGAATAATTCTTCATTTATTTCCTGTCTTCAAAACAATCGATACGTTATTTTACATGAAGTTTGTCAAAGCCCCGGAAGTTTGTGAAGAATTCACGTTCGCTGCGTGCTATTTCGTCCTCGTTTACGTGGCTGGGACAACTTTGATTATGCTTTGACGTCATTTCATTAAAACTATAATTACACAAAAAATTTTAAGCAAATAATAATTCTTCTCTGACAGTAAAGGGGAACCACGTGGACCTTTTATCTTTATTGAGGAATTAAACTTCGCTGAATAAGCACGTGCGGCGAGATTTTTCTTGTGATATATTTTTAATCCTATCATTTATAATTATCAATAAACAATTTTTATGAATAAATATTCCTGTTTTTTTAATCTACCAATTTACATTTCAACGCAAAATCAAGGGAAATGTGATTTTTAAGACGATCTATCGGTTTTGCGGTCAGGAAAAAATCCTACCGCACGTTTTTTGCGGAGAAATTTGTAATTTCAAGGGAAAAATAAGTCACGCGTTGTCCTCCGTTTACCGAAGAATAAAGCCTAACGTTTGTTTTTCTCGGAACATCAACATTCTACGAGAAAAACGAATCCGTATTTCTCTTGTGACGAACTGGCATAGAGTTTGCCGAAAACGTGCGGGACCTTTCCATAACGTACTTAGCAGAGGAAAGGATCAAATTTTCATGTTTTTATTACTAACAATTAAGAAAATCGTTATTTATTTACATTTGTAGAGATTTGGTAACGTACGCCTGATACTTTACGTTACGATGATTATGCGAAATGGATTCCCTCCGAATTGAAGGCGTATAACAGACTGAAACAAATCGTGAGTTAGTTTATCAGCCGGAGCCACGTAACGTCGAAAACTCGCACACCAAATAGCTGACAGCAACTTTTTCATTGGTTTTCGCTTCAAATGCAATGCTCAATGACTAATGAAAAGTTTTTCCATTAAGGATTCGAAATAAATGACCAATTCTGCAGCTGACGATGTGCTCGATTTTTTACCATTTTTTTACATCCAAATCTCTGTACCTTATAAAATCGTCCATGTCCATGGTCCGGGCACGGCGGCTGTCGGCACCAGCTTTAACGAGAATGTTGTTCACAATCGTTTTCATATCGAAGTCATCGGCTACCGGCTAAAACCCAAAAACAAATTCCAATGATTCGAGTCAATGGAGCGAAATCAACAAGAATCGAGATTAGAAATACTCACAGTATTTTGTAAACTGCAATGTAGTTTGTAATTTTTCTCCAGCATCGATATGACAGTCGTCTGCTTGAAAGACGCGGCAAGAGTTTTGTTCTTTTTCATGAAAGCGATCCGGGTCAGGCCGTCCCACTCATGATAATTTATTGGCAACGGCGGATTCCGTGGCTCTATCCGAACTACGGACGACTCGACTTTCGGGGGTGGCCGGAAATTGTTCTTTCCAACTTTCATCAACATATCAACTCTTGCCAAAACCTGAGTGTTGACGCTCAATCTACAATAAACCTTGTCACCCGCTTTGGCCACGAGCCTCTCAGCAAATTCTCTTTGGAACATGAGCACCGCGCATCTGCCGAGATAGAAAATTTGAAAAATTCAGAGTCCAGAAGAATCGCAAGCAAAAACATGTGGCGATCGTATTTTGTAATACCTGAAAATGGGCCTGTGTAGGAGCAGCTTGAAAACTAGTGGCGAAGATATTTGATAGGGAACATTAGCAACGCAGAGGTCAAAGAACGGGAGTTGAGTTTTTAGTACGTCTCCAACCATTATGGTTAATTTCGCGTTTAACGGTGTCCCTTGGACACGTTTTTGCAACTCCGCCACCATCCGTGGATCTACTTCACACGCTATAACTTTCTTGCACTTTTCTAACATCTTAACCGTCATGTTTCCTGTACCGGGACCTATTTCCAATACAACATCTGTCGGCCTTAGGGCTGCCTTTTCCACCATACTTTGTATGATCAAAGGATTTTTCAATATGTGCTGTCCAAAATCCTTGTTGAACAGAATCCCTGTTTGCATAAAAAAAATTGATGCACTGTTTTGTATGAATCATTCGATTTATATGCGAGAATTGATTTTTCTAAAAACTCGCACGTCAATATTGGCAGATCCACTCATTTTTCGTATTTATTGCACGCTAGTGTTTACTTTGATTATGGAAAATCGTAAAAGTAGAATTTTTGTCGAGCTGTCAAGAGACTATGGATTTTTCCGTCCATTTTTTTGATATAATTTCGTAACGATTCGAAAAACATGCGGAATTTTTTCGAGTTTTTTGTTGGAAAAAGAAATAACCTTGCTTCGCAACTTCCTTGTGCACTCGGGTCGATTTGCTTGATGGTACTTTCGGCATTTTGGCAAATGTTTATGTTTGATAGCTTTCTCTGTTTCTTATTCAATCGTGTCTTGTAGGTTATGCTTCAAAATGTAATGAAATGAAAATACGAGCACGTGTTTTTGGGTATCCGCGGAGACTGTTGATTTCTCCCACTATACATATATGAACATGCCAATGCACCCATCGGTAAAACAGTTCGTCAACAAACGCGTTAGCCGGTTGCACTTTTCAGAATACGGCCTATCGGCCTGTCTCTCGCGTGTGTCGATCAGTTTCTGGATTACATTTTCAAAAAAATGAATAAATATGATTCAAACTGAATGAGATACCAATGGTTATGGAACCAGCACCAAACGACCAATTGAAAAATCGTATTGAAATTTTCTTACTTTTTTAGAAACTTTTTTGATAAGCTCACATAAATATATATATATATTTTTAAATATCGAATATGATCTGAGATTTTGACGATTATATCTCAGAGTTAGGAAGTTCTTTATGGATTAAATTTTTCATAAAATAAAATTGCTGGTGGAAATTATTTTCAGACGCACACAAATTTATCTCACTGTTTATTCCACATTACACACGTGTATTAATAGCAGATTGTTACTAGTAGACGAAGGTTATAAAAAACGTACTGTAAAGATAATGTTTGGAAATGAAAACCCAAGTTTCTGGAATCATTACTTCAGATCTACAAATGTCATGTCATCGAAAATTCGACTTAAAACTAAATTTAAAAAATGTTTGGCAACTGAAAATCTTATTCAAGTGAATCCTCCCATTAATCTATCTCTCAGTCTCAGTGATCCAGATATAACGTTGCAAATACTTTTACAGTGTCCAATAACTGCGTTCTATGCGCGCCAGATAGAGTTTCCAGGCCATCGAGCCAAGAATCGCAAACACAAGGGCGACCAGAGCTCCACCTGAAAAAAAAAACATAACAAAAGTTTTCCACAATGCTGCTTTTCTCCTTCAACCAAAATAATGTTAATTTTTTTAGTTCTGCAAATTTACCCGCGAAGCTTAATCCATCAAAATGATGATAAGAATCTACAGGTTTGATCGCCGGCGGTTCAGCCGTAGTTGTGACCCCCAACGGCCCCGTGTTCATCCGAATATCGCTGGCCGACATTGATATGACAGGCGATACGTCGCTCGACGCTTGTGTTGTTGGGATTTTGGTGGTCGTGTCAATGACTGTTTTTGTTGTCAATACTGCTTTAGTATATTTCGTGATGTTCGACATCACTACTGGAACAGGAGTCGTCCCAGCTGGAGTATGATTATTGGCAATGGTTGTCGACACATTGTACGGAGGTACAGCAGTCGTTGTCCCATTCAGTTTGGAGTATGCCACGCCGTTAGGAGGCATAGCTGGAATTTATGAGAAGATTCGCGTTTATTTCGGTCGATTGTTCATCGGTTTTCGTTTATTTAGTTTTTTATTTTCCATGGTTGGAAGTTGAAGCTCATTGAGTCAGTTCGATACTAAAGTGATTAGTAATCGACGTCTCGGAATTTATGAAAAAAAGATCGTATTATTTTTACCGTCCAGGATCCCGAACAAAAAACCACTACATATCAGTGTTTTTATAAAATTTACATTTATCTTGAACATTTTTGTACTATTGCATTTCATATAAACAATTTTGACGGCACGACCATCGACCATAGACGATAGCAGAACCAAGCTAAATTGACTGGTGGCCGGGAGGCTGCGACGAGGGAAAAAAATGAGGTAAAAAAGCATCCAATCGAGCGCTGCTGCTGCTCGTATCCTGGGCAGCCGTCGCTGCCGACAATGGCGCGAAATTACGACTTGGGACTCTTCGTCGTCGATGTATGATTCTGCGAAGACGATTTCGATGCAAAAAAAACTGTCGTCATAGGCAAAGGGTAAATTCGATAACTGTAATCCTGGGAAATTTGGAATTATCATCAAAAAGTACTCGGAATCTTTAACGGCGAAATTGACAGCCGAGTTTTCGGTATTTTTTGTATATGAATAACATTTTTAAAAAACAATCTCAACATTTTTCTAAGAAGGTATTCAGAATGTTGTGATTCATGGAAGTCAAATAACAAAACGAAATATTCGATTTTATAACCAACGGCAACGCTGAGAACGGAATGTGAGGAACAGTAGCGACATCAGCGGCGAGACGATTTTCCCGGTTCTGTAACTACCTGGATTTTATGAGCTCGTTCCCATAAAGAGTGCGGACTACTCCCCCTTCTTGCATGATGTATGGCACGCAAGGTATGGCGCCAGGGGTTGGGAAGGGGAAGTAGGGGGTCGGTTAAATGGTCGGCGGCGTCTGTTTTGAGGTTTTGACACTCAGCCCGACAATGATTCGTATAAATTTAGTGTTCTTTGTTAGAAAAACGAAACTTCTCAAATGAAAAAAATAGAAACACTGGCTGAGAGAATTTGTCTTTTTTCTTACAAATAAGGAAATCCACAGCGTCTATCACAATTCTGCGAGCCCTGTATCTAACCGTGAACACTCGATACCGAAGTGCGAACACGAAAAAACACGTCACAAATACAAATTATCGGCGTCGTTGGGGTGCAATCGAAAAAGCTTATATGGGACTTTTCGTGAACGTTCTCAAGTCGATTCGGGAATGTACGTATGGGATGAAACGAGGGCGATTACGCATCCTGGGTTATGGAGACAGAGAGCATAAAGTCAGCGGCTAGTGAACATAGCCATAGCCAACACAGTCGAAGTTCTCAGAAACATCGTTCGCATAATAATAAAACACAAAATCACCGACAACATTCCCATCGAAGTTCGAGGTATTTAAATCGATTTATTCGTATACAAAAATTCCCTCCATTCATCGCAAATTAATCAAGTCAAATTTCCTCTCCAGTCTATTTTGAAAAATCCATGGGTTCTGCAGAAATAATTCACAAACTGAAAAAAAAAACAGGAGAAATTCACCAAGTCGAAAATTAAATCGTATTTCGGGAAATTTTTTTTTTTCTTTTAAAAATAAAGAGAAATGTTTACAGAAATAGCAGAAGTCAACGTCATAAAGAGAGATGTGATGTAGATGCAAGCGAAATGGCTCCTTTCCAAACAACAGTGAACGTGCGCACCAACAGCGTGGAAAACGTTGGCCAAGAAGTGATAGAAGTACAAATACTGCCGCAAGATGAAAATTGGGGTGAAAACACGACGGCCATTACGGGCAACACGTCCGAACGTTCTGAGTCAACGGAGGACGTTAGTCACTGGCCTAGCGAGATTGACGGAGCGTTTAATTTTAGTTGTAATCGATACGTCGAATCGATAATTGCACTGGCGTTAGGGATAAGCGCTTTCCTAAGTCCGATAGCTATGGTCGTCTTACCCAAACTGGGTTTTTTTCCCGATTCTACGACGGTGTTGACGATGCGGCAGAGGCTCCAACAATTATCCTGTAACGCAGAGTGCAAGGGTCAGCTCTTAGGATTAGCGTTTAAACTGATGCTTTTGGCGATAGGGAGTTGGGCTGTATTTTTGAGACCTCGAAACGCAACGATGCCACGAGTTTTTCTGTTCAGAGCGGGAGTCCTTTTACTCACGCTGCTCTGCACGTGTACTTACTGGCTATTTTACATCGTCCAGGTAAGAAACAGACTTCCAATCAACGATACTGAAGTTTGCATCATTGGAAAAAAAAAAAATTCATTTGTCAATTATTGATTTGATAATTTATCCACTTTTTCCATTTTTAAACAATAAATTAAGTTTTCGCATGGCAAAAAAGCCTGCTCCACTATTTTAGACAAGTACTTCCCGAAAATTTCGCACCCCGCTCTAGAAAATAATGAAGAATGCGAACTTCAACATCGTTCCCATCGATTTATTCATGCACAAAGAACCCAAAAGTTTTCTTGACTAAGCAATTTCCATTCCAGGTCACGGAGAGTGCCAGGACCACAGCAAACGGCGAGACCACCGAGTACAAAAGTTTAGTAAACTACGCCGGAACTTTTGCTGATACATTGTTGTTTATTCATTACATCGCTGTGCTCTTAATCGAAGTTCGTCACATACAACCGACGTTTTACATCAAGGTGAGACGAAACATTGCATTCTCGAAGTCAACGATTTGTTGTGCAATCAGTGAAGATATCCCTGCGCCTTTCGCTCGGCATTTCATCGATAAAATTGCATTTCCAGGTTGTCCGATCCCCGGATGGTGAATCGAAATCCTACGCGATAGGCCAGTTGTCGATTCAGCGCGCAGCGGTGTGGGTTTTGGAAAGATATTATACAGAATTTCCCATTTACAATCCATATCTCGACCGACTTCCGGTTTCCAAGTCCGGCCGGAAACAATCGAGTTTCAAGTTTTACGACGTTGATGGCTCGATGAGTACAGGAGGAACGCAGCAACGAAGCGGCGGCGACAGAGCTGTCCTGGCGGCGCAAGCACGACGCAGAGACTCCAGCCACAACGAACGTTTCTACGAAGAGCACGATTACGAGCGAAGAGTAAGAAAACGTCGTGCTCGTTTGATAACTGCTGCGGAAGAGGCATTTGCTCACATCAAAAGACTGCATTCCGAATCTGAATTAGCGCCAAATCCCGGTCCCATGAACCCCATGGAAGCGGCTCAAGCCGTATTCCCATCTATGGCTCGAGCCTTGCAAAAATATCTTAGAGTAACGCGTCAGCAACCGCGACATTCCGTCGAGTCGATTCTCGGCCGCTTGGCTCATTGCTTGGCCCAGGATGCCGCACCCCGAGCCTTTCTAGAACCATTTTTTACCTCTTCTCCTGTACTTTCCAACGAAAAGGAACGACAAAGAAGCTCTCACCATTGGGCCCTCGTTTGCGAGGGTGAATTACCATCTCGAACCCTCGCGCCTGGCTGCGAATTCCAATTGAGACAGGGCGAAGTTGCTCTTCTCTGTACAGCGTATCGGTTGCCTCATTTCAACCTCACCGAACAACTCGCTCATCCAAAATCCAACAAATTTTTACTAAGACTCAATTCCGAGACGTCGGTATAACATTTTCTCGACCGTTCGATCGGCTCGCATCGATCGGCAATTCCTAAGACATTTCTCTCACTTTTTCTTTCATATTTTCCTCCCGAACGTTCTCCCAACCGGCTTCAGTGATTATCACCAAATTTCTCAAAGCAAATCAACTCTTCCTTCATTTCTGTTGCAACTTTTGCAAATTCCCCGTTCATTAACATTACAGAAACGCAAAGTGTCTTTGAATCCATTGCATTTCCATGCCACAATACTGCTTCGTAAGAAACTATTTATGGAACTGAAAATCGATAGGAATTATCGAAGCTTTTTATGCTGGACCACCCATAGACTGCTCAACTTTGAAGGGTCGTGGCTACACACAACAATGTTGCCATGTTAAAAACATAGGAAAATACGAAACGATTAGAATTTGATGGAATTTGGTGAGCATACTCTTTAGTGTTAAATATGAATATACAAATTCTTCGAGATTTTTCTCCTACACAGTTTTCGAGTTATTGAGTACTAGAGTTTACAAGCGTAAGCTATATAGATATATAGGTATATCTTTTGCATATTGTAAACTCAAATTATTCGACAACGATAAAGACAAAAAATAGAAAAAAATTTGTGTCATCGTATTTGATGCTAAAGAATATTCTCACCAAATTTGATTAAATTCTTATCATATTGTCGTATGTAGCCAACAACTCCTTAGTCGACTAAAGTTGGATAAATTTTCATGAGGAAAGTCGTCGTGGAGCCTGTTTCCGGTGACGCTTCCATGTCTACAGCACATAGTGAGGAATTATATTTTTCGATAACGCATTCTCCGTACTTAAAGTGTCTTAGCAGACAGTGCATTTTTATACCGGTGGATTACGGAAAATCTTATTTTTTTTTGCACACACAACGTGCTCAATTTTCCGTTGGACAACGGCAAATCAAACGGGCTATTTTCTTGAGATCCGTTTACACAGCAAAACGATGGTGTTAGTTCTTAAGGAAACTTTTGATAAGTAACACTAAAAAATTTGCCAAGGTCAAATGAAATTTAACGAAATCGCAAGTTCGTGGGTTCCTGAGGACTCAGCACTTTCTGTATTGCCATGACATGGTTCGAGTAACAAATATTTTGTAAATTCAATCGAGTTAGTAAGATTTTTAAAATATTCAAACAGAATTGATTTCTATGAAATGTTGGAACCTTGACATTTTTTAAATCAGGACGTAATCCTGTATCTCAGAGAGGTCACTTGTAGAAAAAGGAATATCTATTTTGACTAACGACTGTGACGCGTTACCCAACTGTCACAACAACAACAACAGTATTCGTTACTGTGTTCCAACACTTTTATATTTACCATTTTCATTAGAGAAATAAGAAACTTTTTATGCAGCGGTGCAACTTTCAAGACGATCTATCAGGCGCCCGAGTGCGAGAGGGAATGAAAAGTGAGTCCAAGATTCTTGGAGATGATTATCCAGATCCGTGTTCAGAGTCGTGACGAAGTCTCAATGCACTTGTGATTAAACTTTAATGTAATAAGTATCGGGCCTGGGATTACAATTGGCTTTTGGTGTTCATAACGAATTCTCAACGAGATTTTCCATTATATTTATTTCAGTTTGTACTTAAATAGCTTTGGTTCGGTTACTAGCCTGACAGTTATTTATTAAAGAGGATTATTAAGGGTATGCACACGTATGAATACGAACGCTTGTCCATGTGGGCTGCGAGCACGTCAAGAAGTTGGCCTCAATGCAAGCAAAATTCATAGTTTCATGTATGCCTGGTTCGCACTCGAACGAATTAAGCATCGCCGTGTCGTAAAGGTATACATATCGCTCCGCCGTACGCTGCCTTCTCTCTGTACAATTCCAAGTTAAGCAATTATTTAGCCAGAAAGCAAAAAAGCTCAGTATTTCTCAAAAGTATCCAGTGACAACTCAATTTTTTTTCGTCCAACGATAATCAAGGGAATTAGATTAAGATTAAAACGAATACTCAATATTTTGTAAACGCCTGACATTCCGCACGAACGAACTGAATCGAAAATCACGAAAATAATTCTCACAACGTGCGAACACTCGACGAGCAATTATTCTCATTTTTTCATACATTTAATACAACTAGATAGAATATTTCAAATGTTATACCATTCGAGGTTGAGATAAAAGAGAGAAAAGGTAGTTTGGAGCATAAACTTGCATATTCAATACACTATTTAATACTTTTCAGTACATATGAGTAATAATAAGACGAGACGATGAAGAAACAATAATTTAATAATTATTAATTCAACTCTAATGGTCGAGAGTTGGAAATGAATGAAAATTTAATTTTCATTTTTTTTTCTCAATTTTTCAGCCAACTTTTTCGATTCGTGTGTGTGTGTGAACAATTTTAAAATAGTCAAAAGACTCGAAGTTACATCGCACCGAGGAATAGGAACGGTTTGGAAGGACCGCCGGTGTCTATTCATTTTAAATCAAATTACACTAATTCTTATTTCGAAGGTTAACATATCAACTGATAACAGTTTTGGTTCTATTATTACATCGTCAGCCTGCGCTATTTGTACTAATTATTCGTCGATCAATGTAGATGTCATTTGTGCTCTTAGCCTAAGTGATTTTTCAATTTCATCTCCGTTCAACTGTACGAGACACACGATGATCGAAGCAACTCTGAATATATGCTCGAGGAGCAATACGAAAGATTTTTCAACTTCACGTTACACACCTAAATCCTAGGAACGTAAGCTTTAATTACCATGACCCGTGTGTACTTTTACTCATCGTTTATTTGATGATTTTTTTATATTGCAAATTTTTTTTCTTGTGTACGAGTGATATATGACTGTGTATTAATTCACGAATAAAGAGAGCCAAACATGTAAGAATCGACGTTAAGCAACCTTCTCCTCGATCATTTCCTCGAGGGATATCATTTTATCGTGTAAAGTATTTCAGTACGCCCGAAAATAATGGTGAACATATTTTTACCGAAGAGATTGACATATTTTGGGATTCACAGAACATTATTTGTTTTTATTAACTTTGTTCCTGCTCGAATTTGGGGAAGTAACGTTTTCCGCACCTGTGGTTTGGTAAATATTCAGGAAACGTCTCGGGCCATGTAGAATCATTGTGACAATCAGCTGGAGCTTATTTTTGATTGGTGGAAATATATTTGTAGCTCTTTTCTAAAGCACGATCGACTCGGTCGGTACGACGCATTGGTTTTTTGTGTATTTTTTGCCGCTACTACTCGGCCGGATATGTAGAAATTTCTCTAGGTTTCGGTAGGTAAAACAGAATAACCCAGACGAATTTTTATTATGCGCGATGCAGCATGCGCGAAACGGTATAATGTTGCCAAGAAGGGGGGCCTAAATATGGGGAGGTGGGGATAAATTAAACGAGCAGGTCGCACACGAGTTCACGGGTTAGTCATCCACGAGTACTCGAGTCTGAAATTGAGGGAGCGGGAGCGCAGTTGCAGTCGACGTACGTTTGGTACGCTTGACGCGCGCGCGGTTATTCCGTGACGTTTGGTGTAGTCTTCCACGAGGAAAAACAAGGAAAGAAAAACATGCTCAAACGTTTGGTGCACAACGTGCTCCGGTGTTTTACGTTTTGGTTCGTGTTGTGTATCGTTCTCGCGGACAAAAGTGGAAAGGATGACGGACAGGATAATGAAAATGTCGGTGGTGGGAATCTCGCCACGCGGATGCGAGCGATTAGCGAAGATTTGGATCGACAACTGCAGGATGTTATGGCCTCGCAGGCGATTAACTTTACCATGGTGAATACAACGGGATTGCCTTACAATGCAACTACCAAGTTTAACCCTAAGGGTATGGGACAGCTGTACAACGTTACGAATAAATTCATCGATTTCGTGCAATCCAAACAAGCTATTCCCGAAGGTGAGTGACTTTTTTTCAACTTTCATCCCGAATTATCGTCAATTTAATCGCACAAAAAGAATCTGGTGGGACATCGAACGGAAGTAACTTCTCAGCAAAGAAAATAGACGAATATTAACGCAATAAAGGAAACGCCCTCCATAGATGCAACTGGAAGAGAACTTTCAGCCATGAAAATGGCCGTGTATCCCGTTATTAGTAAAGAGCGCCCTCGAGTCCGTGTTCCATACAATATGCAGATTATCTCTGTCTATGTCCGTCAAACATAAACTGTCACTCTGATCACAACAATCGCGTCGCTTTCTTTTGTTCATTGTGTGTTTACGTGGGACTAAGAGCCCCGGATCTAAGGCCTTATCTTCCGTCGTGTATGCGTGGTATTGATTATGCGTGTGTGTACGTGCGTGCGCGGCTCTCGCTCTGTGTGTACACAAAAAGTGTATGTTGTTACCATTCGCAGGATATTGTCATCTTTACGTTGTTGCTAAGCCAATGCATGGGCCTTTTCGAGCCTCTCTGACCCATGCAACATTTAGATCCGGAAGAAAAATACATTGACACGGACGTTTTTATCTTTATGACCGACATCCAATTTATCGAGTCTCGTGCTTATCAATTTCCCGAAGTTTACGACTTTTTTTTCCTTCATTCATCATCCCGGTTCATTTGGTCCACGGAGCAATATCCCGACTAAAATTTTTCGCGGGACGTGGATGCTGAATTCACGGAATCCTTCTGTATTTGTTTTTCTCGTGAAATCGTGCTTAGCCCGTCATTTCTTTTGTCGCCAAATCCGGATGTCTATCATTTTTATAATAATCATTCCGAAAGTTCGGTGAACCGCGAAGTAAATGTGCGAAACAATTTTATTTCTTTTCCTCCGGTTTGAACTCGTCCAAGCACTCAGTACACTCTTGTTTTTCCATTCCCAAAGTCGTATCATCAATAGTATTCGTAATATGATTTTCAGGAACAAAAATATCGATGTTTTTCTCAGAAGTGTTGGAGTTTGCATCGTTGGAATGCAACGAAATTCCATTTTTTCTTTGCGAAAGCCCATTATTTATATTTAGAATTGAATTGCTATGATTAAACGATCGGTTTTTGTCCTCAGAAAAATCTTTCGGCCGGAAAAATTTGGATCATTGTAATGATTAAACAAATTATCAATAAAATCAATTTTTTTCGTTGCAATCCAACGTTGAAAACTTCAGCGTCATGGAATATTAACGATGAAAAATTTTATTCAATATTTCGTCAAACTCACCGAATGAAACCACAGAAAAAAAAGGAATTTTCTTAAAAAATAGAATCGAAAAATATTTTCTTGGAAGTTTTTCGTATTATCACTAAAAAATCGAGCAATCGTACCAGGACGGTTCTAAAAATGGCAATGACGAATCGAGTGCGATCTCTATCAATGAAATCGGGGAATCTATTTGCGAGATAGTGACACGGAACGAAGAAAGCCTGCTTTAGCACACTGGGTCATATTAATTCGGATCGATTCATCGGAATTGATTATCTATACAGACGACCCAGTGTGTCGTTGCCATGGCAAATGTGGCAACAAAAAGATGACTTCTGTAAACTCCCACGGCGTTTAAAACTCCCACAATATTCGACACTTCCGAAAAGTCTTACGTAATTATTTTAGAAAGTTTACAGAAAACATGAAAAAAATATCCAACGAATATTTTTCGCGCCAAATTGATCGATACCCGAATCTGTTGATTTCATAAAAAGTTCCAAAAGTTATTTGCCAACTTTTCAAACACGAAATGGTTGAAAAACCATGGAGCTCTTTTTTGCACAAACAACATTTTTCCCCGAACATTCTTTCCGGATTACACAACAACGTTATGCCACATAATTCGTGCACTTATTGTGTAAGCCTCTTTGTTTTAGAACCTAATTCGGTCGGACTCGCATTCCATCATATGGTTCGAAACAAGTCTGGCAATTTGAAATTCCTCCTCTACTTTCCGGTCCCCTCATTTCGCTCGATGGTTAATTAGTCCACGTCCGGAACGCCGTGACCTAAAGCAGATTATGCGACTATCGAATGCACTTTCTTCGTTTTATCGACGTTTACGTCGTTGATACGCAACGAAATTCGTTTCATTGTTATTTACCATGTCATCGTATTTTTTCCACATTCCTACGAACGTCTTGAAACTAAAAATCCTCGACTTTATGTTAGAAAAAAAGAAAACGATTGTCCACCCAATATTCAAAAAAAATAACAAGAAATTGGCATCCCAAACGTTCAAAACGTCAAGGTCAAGCTTCAAGAGCTTTCACTCGTGCGAGAAATGACAATATTGTGGTTTCGCCGAAGGATCAAACAACAGATCTGATAAGAAAAGAGAAAGACCATCGAGTGTGTTTTCAAGGAAAACAAACGTCAAGAGAATTATCTTACGGTGTTATTTTTATCTTTCGCGATCTCGTGACGTCATTTCCAGAACACCCGGAAAACGAGAAATTGCATAATTTTGTTTAGTACGATATAAAAAATGATGACACTTTTTACGTAGCTGTTGATTTCCAAATTTAATGAGAAAGCATTTGCTTGGATCTGTTACAGGAATAATAACGGTGCAAGAACGGCAACTGCGATTTGCTGATCCCGCTAAAGAATGGCAAATTATAGTGACGCATTATATGGGACTCACCGCTCTTGCCGCGGTCGGGCTTTTGATTGCAATCATTCTACCTTGCGTCGGATTGTTTTTCTGCTGCTGCAGATGCGCCGGACAATGTGGCGCCCGAAGTCAACCATTCGACAAGAAACATGATCACTGCCGAAAAATTATGCTCAGCATCGTTCTCATCGGTGTTGCGACTATTATATTGTAAGTCGTGAGTACGAGATTCAAATTAAGCGGGTCGCTCCTATAGAACGTCAAATCTTGAATATTAATTAATTATTCTTCACCGTGAAAAATGTTTGTAACCTTTCAAGGTCATATGCACTTTTTATTGCATGATTCGAGTTTTAAAAACGATTTTTGTCGCTCTTGTAAATTCAAGAATTACGCAGATACAAACATTTGCCTCGAAATTCTCCGAATTTCAACTCTTTGGAAAAAAAAATCTTTTTGCCAATCCGAGAGGCGATCTCTTTGCCTGATTCACGGTGTTCTATACGGAGTCCCCCTTTAAAACATATTTTCTTATGATCCGTTGATAAATTATGCTGTGGTTTCCGGCCTGATAACCGCAACGATCTTAACTTCCTCGACACCTAAAACGCACTTCCCGTTCGTGATGATTAACTTCCTTTCGAATTATGACTCGAAAATTCACAATCAACGATCACAAAATCCTTGAAAAACTTTTTTCGATAATTTTTCCAATTACTCGTCACGGCAATTGTTGATATTTTATTATCAACCTCGTCCCTTCGTGGTTTTTCGTGGAAGGAAACAAAAGACATGCACAAAGTGACACCGATCGATTGCAACAAAGTTTCAATGTTTGCTCAATGCCTGAAAGTTTTAATGGAAAGAATTGGAGGGCAGAGCAAGTTTCCAGGACATTAAAGTCATACGATAATGTTTTTGGATCCGGTGCAAATATCCAGAAATTAAGGAGCAGCTTCAGACTTGAATAATTCCGAGAAGTTGCTCGAAACAAAGAAAATTCACGGTACACTTAGCACCCCGAAACTACCGCACCGAGGAACACACCAGTTCAAATAATAAACTGGATCATCGTAGTCGCGATGACAGCACTAGCGATCGATGAACCGCTGCAGTGGTACAAGTGTGTCAACGAGGTACATCGCCCCTTAAAATGTACCCGCTGAAAAAGCATAACCCTTGAAGCTCCCTCTCCTGAAAACGTTGCCCTTAAAGTTCCACTTGTCAATAAAAATCCAGAATTTTGCATAGTTAAGTTGAGGGAAAACGGTTAAGAAATAATTTTCAACGCAGAAGAAAAAAAATCGTCCGAAAGCTGCGTCACGAGATTTGCAGAAACAGATTCCATTCGAACGAAAATAATGTACGATTTTTCAAAAATGGAACGAAACAAAACGATTCGTAACATCGTAGAAAAATAAAAAATTGACATTTGGACCAGACGATCCTGAGGACCAACAACGAGGAGAGTCGACGTCTAACGAGTCTCAATTATCAATCAACGAAACAGTAGCTCACGAGTCAATAGAATAGGTGTGAGATAACTTACGTAAGAGTTCACTGCTGTGACCTAGTAACGAATACGACGAGAGCAGCCAGCAGACGACTGTGAGAAAAAGGCTGATTTGATTTTTCAGCCAAGCCACAAACTCGGTCGTAGAGTCGGTGGAAAAATCAGCTGCACGTTTTTTTTCTAAGAGTTCTTATGTTTCCCCACAATCAGAAATTGCACGTTGTTCTTTTTCCCTCAGAGAATACGTGCTCTGAGGAAAACGTGAATCTCGTTACCTCTTTCGCACGTTTTCCTTTTTCTCGTAGAATTTCGAGATTTTTAAATTTTGCAATAATCGATACGATCTGGAAAAACTTATTTTGTTGAATTATTTACAGATTTGGTGTTGTCTGTGCGTTTGTAACGAACGAGTATATGCAAGCGGGCATCGAGGAGTTCCCTGACCAAACGAGAACGAATCTGGAAGACCTCGAGCTCTACATGACGATAACGAAATTGGAAATCAATAATTTGTTAAGGACGAATTACGCTGAGCTTGAAACAACATTAAACAACATACTTCAAGCTAGCGGAAAAATAGTTACAGAAGAATTAGCCATTTATTCGCATGCTGTCTCATTGACGAATTTGAACGACATCGTCTCCGGCCTCGACACCATTCGCGGAGATCTACAAATGATGAACAAAATAACTCAAGATCTAAGAACGAATGCAAGCCAACTCGATATAGGTAGGTTCGTATTTAACGGTGATAAGTGCTCGATGATTCGGGCATCAAACTCTCATTACAGGAAGTTGCCACGTCCCATAAATCGATGCAAGAAAAAAAAGTTTTTTTAAATCATTTCTTCTCCTTCAAAATAGAAAAAAACTGAAGCCTTACTGCGCAACTCCACGCAATTGATCAAACAAAATTTATCTGACCAGCGGGCAGCAGCCATTTGACCTTGAAACTTTTTTTTTTCATTGACTAACGTTAATTGTGTTGTTGCAGTTGTCCGAGGTGTGAAGAAGGATTTGCTATACACATTGTCCGAATGTAAAACCCACGCATGTGCCCAAGTCTTGCAAGAATACAGGATAAACCAAATGTCCGTGCAAGTCGAGTTTGATAAGGTGAGATCTCATGTTTATCAAATAGTAACACTAACCTCTCGAAGCGTTTGCCTCAGCGTTTGATAACATGAATTTTGATCAAATTACCACTCTTATTACTTGCAGTACTTGGATCGATACTTTCCAAAGGTACGAGTTATAATAATTCACTCACAAATACCTCGATCCGTCACGAATGCTCTGGCATGTTTGTCAAACATTCCGCTATAGGAACGTGTCCTCAAACACTCGCATGTTCACTAGCTCGGTACTCACAATACAAACAACTCTGTAGAGCTATGTAATCTTGTTATTAGGGCACAAAAAGATGAAAAATCTTTTCGAAAGCTTTGAGCAAGTTCCTCCTTGATTCCAGGTCGAAAATACATCGAATTCCGTTTTCAAATAAACATTATCGTTTCAGTTACCCGAACTCAAACCTTCTTTACACAACATTACGTTGCTCATGGAAAGTGATATCGTCTCCGAAGTCAGCCAAGGCAGAGAATCGTTCTTGAAGATTCAAAAAGACATTCAACGCGCCGTCAACCAGACGATCCCGGTCGTGAGCTCGTGCATACGAAAAGCTGGGGCTGCCTTGGCTAAAGTGGCGTTTAACGTGACGTCACTCATCGATAGAATCAATCGCGACTTTAAGGGGGTATATAAGCCTCATCTTAGGATCGCGAAGGATCACATCGAGCAATATTCTCTCTACAGGTAATACAAAATCAGTTTAAAAAAAAAAAACTTTTCTGGTCTCAAAAAATGGAATATTTCGGGAAATTTGGCTTTTGACGCGATATCAAATTTTTCTATGTGCGAGTTTCTCACATTTCCGAATAATTTACACTCCAAAATGTATAATAATTGTATTTTCTTGTTTATTTAGATATTATCTTGGTCTCGCCGTATCCGGAGTGTTGCTGACTGTGTTCATGTGTTTAACTTTTGGCCTTCTCTGTGGAATCTGTGGCAAACGTCCCGACGGTTACGGCGATGATTGTTGCAATAAAGGTGCTGGAGCCCGATTCCTCATGATGTAAGGATCGACTAAAATCGAAATTGGATTCCGTAATCGCAATAATGCGAAGAATTCGTTTCATGAGTTTCCGTTTTTCTGTTGCCGCAGGGCCGTTTGGGTTATATTTCTTTTTACGAGCATTCTGATGGTGGTAACGGTGACTCACATGGTAACGGGAGCCGTCGCACAACGGGGCATTTGCGAGCCTTTGCAAAATCCAAAGGACAATCGGATCTTCACGTTGGCCGACAAATTCGTCCAGATAAAAAAACTGCTTTATCCTGACCATCCCGAAGCTGACATCAACATGGAATGGATAGTAAAGTAAGCTCCACATTTTTCGTCTCATTTTTTCTTTTTTTTTCACGCTTTGATTTTTCGATACAAAAAATTCAATTTTTTTCACAGCACCTGCCACGCGAACGCGTCCTTATACAAGGTCCTCAAACTCGAGTATATGATGGACTTGGATTCGCTTAGAAAATACGCTGAAAAGTATTCGATCAGTAGCACGATCGATCAACTACGAAAAATGATTAATTTATCCCCAGGCGTGGTCATACTGAGCGAAAGTGCAATGTTGAAGCTCAATGACTTGGCCCAGAGCGGGCTCAGTGATATAAAGTTTTATCAATACGCCGAACTCCTTAAAGACAACATTACCAACATTAATTTGGAACAATTGGCCGAAAAACTTCGCGACATCGCTCATAAACTTCCTGAAAGCCAAGACTCCATCAGAGATAGTCTCTTGAAAAATGCTCATGATCTTGAACATTATCACAAAGATCTCGTCATGCCTATGGCTGCCCTCAGCGAACAGCTCTCCAACAGCGCTTTGACCCTTCAAGAACACATCAAATTCAATCATAAATCAATGGCCGATGCCATTCACAGCTTGGTCAACGAAGTCATCACTGCTCAACAGTTTCTCAACGAAGCTGGACCTGAATATGTCCAACACGTGAGTAGGCCTCCGGGTCAATCTGACCCGGGCGGAGTAAGAGTCTGATCGCATGACAATCTTGAATCCTGACCTGAATGCCTAACTCTCAACTTGCAGCTGGCGACTAAATTTGGAGACGCTCTGATCGAGCGAGTGAACGAATTTTTGGAGCATTTGATAAAAAGTATTCGCGAACAAATCGGCCGGTGCGGTCCTGTCTCGAACGCCTATAACGCCACACTCGTTGCCGGGTGCAAAAGAGTCCTCGATCCATTCGTAAGTATTGCCGGATATTTATTGAACTTGTTTGATACTCGTAAACGTTCTCCAGAGAGAAAAATGTCGAATATTTTTTTTATTTCTCACAGAATGGTTTCTGGGTCAGTGTTGGCTGGTGCTTGATCCTTTTCCTGCCGACGATCGTACTGTGTGTTAAATTGGGATCTCTTTATCAAAAGTCTGATCCATATCCTGGACCTCTTGTCGAATCGTAAGTATCGAGACAGTCGATCAAACCGTATTGAGTCCGAAAGGTCTAGCCAGGTTAGGAAATATCCTGGCAAAAGGTTAAGATAATTTTCGACAGTACTTGAAGGCTCGGAGAAAAGGAATCGCTTATGTAACTTTATCGAGTCGTCCTCGTCGTAGTTGAACTTCTGTCCTCCAGGGATTTCCTCTGGGGTTAGTGAAACATCGTGGTGTCAGGCTTCTTGAACATTTATGGCGACAGTTTTCAAGAAAAAATGAAAAAGACCTTGCATGCTGATAAAACGTCACAAATCTGACGTTCGTTTTCATTTGCTTGTCCGAAATTATTCGAGTTTTGTTTGGAAACCGTGGGAGGTGGGAAATATGCGTTTTTTTAAAATTAGAACTACTTGAGGTCATCTATGAATCGTACGTTCGGTAGTCTTCTAGTTCGGCAGGGCAGAAGACCGGGCGACAGACAGACGATACTGCAGTTTGCGTCGTTGAAAAAAAAAATCGAGAAATTTATTTTTCAATCATTATCCTGATAATTAATCCACTTCTTCCATTTTGTTTCAGTAAATTCAGAGTTTGAATGGCAAAAAAGTCTGCCCCACTATTTTCGGCAAATACTTTTTCAAAATTTCGAACTCTGCTTAAGAAAATAATCAGTTTTCGTTGCATTTAAACGATGCAAACTTCAACGTCGTAAGAGACAGGCAACATTAACGAGACTTTTCGCGTCAACACTGCTGACGAAAGTTTCAAAAAAATCATTGAAATTGAAGGCTTGTATACCGCGCTAGGGGATCGTTTGGAAATAAATTTTAAAAAGTTGAGTTATATGGCGAAGAAATATGTTTCGAAGATGTCATCGCAATCGGGCAATTATTTTTTTGAAAATTTGAGCTTATGCAGTTGTCGATAAATTCTTCAAATTACGACAGGTTTCCCATGTGCTTGGGAGCGAGAGTGTGTGTTTTGGCAGGTTGTGAAATTCCCGATCGATTGCCTCATGGCTTGGCGCGATAGATTTGCTAGTTTAATCGTGACAACATAAAAATGCTGTATAAATATGTGATGAAATGATAACATTGATTTGTATCGATTTAGGCATTTCTCGCTTTACGCAGTATCCATGTTGCTTCTCGTAACGACTAACTTCGCCACAATTCAAATATTTCATGATCGTATAAAATACTGTGTGTGTAACAGTTGGTACGCGAAATGATTGTTATCGAATGCTTTGCTTCCGCGTAATCGCTGTCGTGAGGATCGTTACGAAAATTTATCGTCGTTTTGTGGATGCCAGCCTTCCTGTTGTTCTCGTTTCATCGTAAATTCGATACTCAAACTTCGGAGAGATTCGAGGCAATGGAATTTTCGTAAACATCCATTATCTAGAAAGTGACGAATATAAACCTTTTCCCCACAAGTTGAAATCAACACACTCATATATTACGATATCGATTTCAGTGAATATTTATATGACGCGTATGCAGACAGGGATAACATACCTCTTGCTCAGTGAGTATTTTTCGTATGTTAACACGGCATGGCGATTGGTAGCACAGTCACTCAAATGCATGGTAATCTGCTTCAACAATATTTTGCTGCCTACTGCTCATTTTTTTTCTTCATTTTTTATTTTATCGCTTATTTTCTACCGCATTGTTGTACGGGACACTCGATACAACATTGGTCACTGAAAAATGCCATACGCACCGTGTAGTATAAGCGAAAACAATGGAGAAACTCATAGAACGTAAAATTCATCGGTTCGGACGAGTTGGCAGCAGCGTAGCTATGTAATAAATAACTTTGTATAGAATCACAGCATTTAGCGGTTAGTGTAAAGCTGCCGAAGCACAGCACCGGAGAGCACGATATTTAACGATATCTTAATCGCCATAGATGTTAGGCTTTTTGTCTCTTTATTTTTCGTAGAAGAGCCTTATCAACACTCCGAATTTAGAGTGTTTCTCGAAACTTTGTAAGGGGATAAGATTTCGTGACATTGATCCCTCAAATATTTATCATTAGGTCACTAACTTTTTTTTATTATCACATATTTACATTATTCTCGAACATTGGCTTTACAACAATTCCAGTGGCAACGATTATGCCCCTACCGCCGAATGTCGTCGAACCCATAATTCGTATTTTTATGAAAGCTGTAAAGAATCTCCAGATGTATAGAAAGAAAAAATGTTTTCGTATACTCCAGATAAATGCTGAGCATTCACTGATATGGAAAAGTCATGATGGTGAACATATTTGCCTCTAAAATTTTGTTTTACAGGTTTTCACCAGATTTTTCTTACACGTTTGCATTTTATTCGTTAAAATTTATTTCCGTGGAAAAAAAAACGTTCCTAAGGATTCGAATAGCAGTTTGAGGCTATGGATCGGTCGATATGAGCCTCGCATGACTAGAAAATTGACATTTTTCGATAACGTTTGTTCGAAAAGATGGACAAAGTTTAAGCTCATTTTTCCCGTTTGGCGCCGTGGACTCGATGTTTTTTTTTTATTTCGATCGGTCAATACCCTAAATTCCACTGCAATTAATCGTGACGCAAAGCCTCGAAGTTAATGTAATTTTCACAAGAAAAAGCACTGCGGAATATTTTGTATCCCTTTCACGATAATTCTAAAGAATCTTCTGTTCCCAGGGTCCATGACAAGAAATACGTATCGCAGGCGAGGCAGCACACGAACGCGTTTGTGGAGAATTACGACGGTCCTGCGAGTAGTTACAGCGGAAATGAGAGGATAGCTGAAGTGTATCAAGGATCGTCCCACCACGATCCAAGATATTCGGAACACGAACCCAAGTAAGTTTTAGAATATTTGCAAAAATGTCCTCAAGGTATTATTGACGATTCCGAAAGAAAGAAATCAGAGCTAAATCGCATCGTAGGTCGAAACTCCAAGGGTAGGGGGGTAAATAGGCTTTAGCCGGATTGGCTTTAACGTTCTCGGTGTAAGTGCAGAAGGTAGGATGAGTCAACGCTGTCAAAAAATCAACAGAAAAGTTATATCATTTCGGTATCAAATTTTTCATCCATCATCGTGAAAATTTAATCTTTACCTCACCTTTTAAATTTACTGCGTCGTAATTTTTTTTACTTATTTACGGAAGCGGCAGCGGATTGCCGCTGAGTAAAAAAAGAAATATATATCATTATTATTATCATTAAATATAAGCAATATTAATTTTTCTAGAATTATTCAATGAATTCATTATCATTTGATCGACACTTAATGTAAAGAGGTAATATTATTTTTCTCATAGAACTTGGGTCTACCCCAACGGTGGTCCACCCAGATATGCGCCACCGGTTGTTGCAGCTCCACCGTTAAGCACGGAATACGAACGTCCACCACCCTATTACTTTCCAGGGCCTGGGTAAGATGGTTTTGTTTGTTTTTGTTTATTTGCTTTTCATTCACGCATCATTCAACGCTCCAGTGTTTTATACAAATACAAAATATTCACACGAGCAAGAAGGACGCACGCGTCTTATTCACCAGTTACGGCGAATCAGAACATTTCCTTTTTTTTTTTTAAAGTTATTTTAATTTTTTTCAAGGCCATACGATATAGTCGAATAGAGATGGAAAAAAATTCAGTCAATGAATTTTCCATCGCACGCCATAAGTTAGGACATTCCGACATTCTGATTTTCTGTTAAATAGACGAAAAAAAATGTTTTTTAAAAATGCGAATTCCACTCGACGCGCACTTTCACCGCAAACGCTGCCAAAACGGCTAAAACCCTGCCAACATTTTTAGGAGCTTGTGGTACAGGACTCACTTTCGATGGACAAAATAATAATTTTGTAGAAGCTTGAGTCATCAGTTTGCTGTAGTTGAAAATATATCGCCACATAAAACAGGATTCTCGAGCCACACATAGCACACTATCCTTGCTACTTATATTCTTAGTAGTTAAATGTTAAGCGTCTCTGATAAGAACATAAGCCCCTAAAATGATTTATAATCGTTGAATTGAAACTGTTTACAAATAAATTTGCAGGGTCCGAGATTAGGAGAAAAGTGCCGTGGCATGCACGAAAGCAGCGTTGAGCAGCGCAGCAAACCACACATTTACCCGGAGTTACAAAAGACGGATGACGAATAACATTAAATCTGGAATGAAACGAGAATACGTTTGAATTCGGAGTTGGGTGTGCCACGGATTATAATAAGTGTATCAAAGGCCAAGACAGGACAGACTGAAAATAGTTTTAAGATGAAGAAAAATGAGGGCAAAGTTGGAATACCGATGCCGCGCAAATTGGTTGATGAATAATACTCGATTATTGATTTAAATTTCTCAAAAACGATGCTCGTGAATGGTAATAATTGTATCTAAAGTTGATAATTCTTTACAACTTCTAATTGCTGCCTTTTTTAACGAAAATAATGAAAATTATCTTATCGAGTAAAGACCAGACTCATTTGGACGTTTCATTCGATCGAGGACGAATAAGAAAAACTTGCGATTCAATAAGATTTGCATGCTTTTTCGAAACGTTCGTATTACGCCATCGAAATATCCAGAGATCATACAATTGTTACTCACAAGGAATTCACAATCGTCGAACAAATTTTTCTTATTCGATTTTCTTTATTTCTATTCGTTCAACAAAACTTTTTTTTTCTTTTTTCATTCTTTTTTTTTTATTGTAATTCTTCTTACGACGGTTCCCGTATATCTTTACCATTACATTACATGCATATTATACAAGTGTAGGTAATTCATTCGTGATAAGTATCGCCATCGTCGCAGACTCGAATATCCACCGTCTTCTGTCAATTTCATTGAAGAGCAAATAACTTATCCCGATGAAAAATCGTTTTGCATTATGCAAAGCCATTATATAAACGAACTCTTCAATCTGACGAAAAGGAAAGATACGATATGGCGTATATTATGCCAATTTGCCCACCTTGGGGTCTTCGTTCTCCGATTTTTTTGAAAATCGTGGCCATAAGTAGAAAGACCGTGCATTTTTTTTCCTTTTTATAATATTTAACTTTATTCCCATCCATGACCGACAAATATTTCAACGAAATTCCAAAAAGTATATCCTCTTTCGAGTGATAGCGATTTGACTCGAATTAACTGCGTTAATTTACGATACTGCCGTTTAACACAACAATGAAACTTTATCCAATTATGTGATAAATTTCCAACCACAAGTTCAAGGTGCAGGTCTCCAATTTTTAACTAGATGGAACTTTTTTCCTGTTAACGATTGCGAAGCTCAAAAATTCGTGCTTTCAATTAGGAAGAAAATTTAGCGGAATTATTAAATCCAGTTTACACTCAATAATTTATGCACATTTTGAAAAAAATGTATTTACGAAAATTCGATCGTGCTTTTGTGTTTACGCATTTTTGGGTCTGTCGATTTTTATCCGACCTTAGATCCGAGACCTCGAGATACGTTTCTACCGAAGTTTCGTTGCGTTTTCAAAGCCATTTTTTCATTGCATTTCTTTCAACAACAATTACTCTTCTTTCGACTGTGACGAAAGGCTCACGAGCGATTAAGCAGTTTTTATCGAACAATGAAAAAGTAAAAACCATGATCTTTATTGGTTTTTCTAGAGACACGATTTCTTGAATTGTGCAGTAAATATCTGTTAGCAATCTCGACGTTACGCGTAATGACAGTATGCACTTTTTTCGAAGTCTTTATTTTCGTAATACGCCACAAATTCTTAGACCAAGGAATAGCGAATAACAAAACGTGAGAAAAAACGTACATTTCTAACACGGGAGGGGCTGATTTTTTTATTCGACGCGGAAGTCACATCTGCAAATTAAAAACTGTGCTATTAAAATGTTCACCTGCAACGTTTCGGAATAAATTTTCAACTGAAATTGTTAAGGGCCTGGGAACCCTCCCCTGTTAGACCGAAGCCAATGGTAAAAGTTTGTGTCAGGGATTCGAATCCGATATGACCCCTGGTTACTCTATCGAACCCCAACACCCCCCCGTGTGTCCTCGCGCGAGTGTGTGTGTACATATGCGAAATAAAATCAGAATTAATCGCGCCGACCACGTGGGGCAGTTGGGTTATTCTCCAATTATTTTCACCTTCAAGCTTCATGCTGTATTATACTGAAATGTACATCCACGAAATATTGTCTATTACAGGTGAAATAAAATTTTGTATGAAAAACGTTCACATGTGTCTGATCCATCGTTTTTTTTTTGGTATTAATCAATATCTAAAGTTTCCACGACGTCTGAGGCAAATTTCGACAGTTGCGAATTACGAAAAAAACGATTGCAACGAAAGCAATCCATTCGTATTAGTTTTCGATGTTGCCATCAGTCGTCATTTGTCGCTGCTCTCCAGCGAGTGTCTGTTTATTATTGCGTACAGTGTACATAACCTATAAGATCGATTCAGATTCTGTCAGAAAATAATTGTTGATCGACGGTTCTCAGGCCTCCACAAAAATGTCAGAATGGATCAAAATGACCTCGAGGTATGATAGGATTTCTAGTTTCGTTGCAATTATCCTGACACACCAAAAGACTTTGTTTACAAAGTCAGCATGTCCGAAGACAAGCCTCTAAAGCTTCGATATTTCGTTAGTTTAGAAACTGGTTTGAGGATAGTCGACCGACTAGACAATGGTAAATTTCGTGCATTAGTCAACCACATTTGTATGACGATGAAATTGGACAACAATGGCAAAATATTCAGCGACGATGAGGAACAAAAACTACTAGCGACTCTAGAAATAGAAATGGAGACGCTTACCATTTTGTTAGATACCATCAAATTGATATATCTCGAAGCTGCGTACGGAATTGTCAAACCATCCGCAATGGAGGCACTCATGAAGAATTCTTTCAATATCTCTGAAGAGAAAGTATCTATTTTCACAAATGCCTGGTTAACGCATGGGAAAAGTTTCATCGAGTGCTTACAACACAAATCGATCTTCCCATCGCAGGTCAGGCATTTCAAACAAAATCATAATTTGCTTTATTTTGATCTACCCAGGTAAATTTTCTTCAGCTCTATTCTAGTTCACGAGTAATTTTAAAAGTTATAGACGAACTATCTATCTCCGTAGACTTTTTGAAGGTTGAATGAAACCAAAATAACTTGCAGCTCACAAAGAATGATTAAAAAAATCAGCCGAAATGTTGTTATAGATCTTTTTGTATTCACAATGGGTATTAAGGGCTGAATGAATTTTAACAGGTGGAGAACATCAATTGGGAGTTCAATTTACGATCCTCGTCGTCGGCTCTGTCCCACGAAGTGAATCCAGTGGTTTGGTTGCAATTAGATCTCTCAGGGCATGAGGAGAATTCAAAGCTAACTATTGAAATGGAAAAGGCCGACTTGACCAGCCTTTACCACAAGTGCGAAGATATTCAGCGTCAGCTTGATCTCCTCGAATGGGTGCCAGAAAAAAGCTCGAGTTGATTGTCACAACGTTCTCCGTGTGGTTTCTCATCTGTTTGGATCTCCAACGATTCGAATTCTAATAAAAAATGGAGGTTCGAAGAGCAACTTCGTTTTTGACGTTGAAAAGGTCAGAATATGACAGAATGACCTTGTTTTTTTTTCCTATTTCGTTCCTCGGTTAACAAAATGTGAAAAAAATGGAAAATCTGTCGAGGAGACGATAAAGACAATAAAATAAGAACCGTAGGATATTCAGAGAGTTGGTACACATTTATTTATTCGGTTTTTTTGTTGTTTTTCATAATAGACAGTCTTAGAGAAGCATAAAAAATGAGAAAAAGAAGCTCTTTTTCGAGTTGAAAAATACGGTGTTTGATGATAAATTTCGCACTACGCGATTTGAACAGTACGAGCAAATAAGCGATCGACTGATGGAACGGTACAAGTTTTGTGTTTTTAAATATAACTGTCACGTGTTCCAAACGTTTTGTTCGCTACGAAGAAACATAAATATATATGTATAAACAATTGATATATTATATACATATCCGTATGTATATAATCGCACGGCGAAGTACAAGAGATCGATATCACAATATATTTCGCGTTTTTTTCATTCTTTGAGCGTCGTTAAACTCCCATTATGCCGTGACATTACTAGTTATCAAGTTTTAATCATTTAAAAATCATAAAAAAACAGAGAAACAACGAAACAACGTAATCGAAGGGAAAAATAAAAGAGAAAGGAGATTTTTTGGCCTGATCGAATAATGTGAATTTCATTTCGGACTCGCTATCACACTGATTGCATGAGACGCAGAGAGTGTCATACAAGAAAGAGTGCATATTCATAGAGCGTTAAGTCTTACGTTTCTTTTTAATGTTTCTTATTAAAAGATTTAACTTTCCTTTTTTTTTTCGCGTATTTTGTTTTCGGTGTGGGACTAAGATGAGGGACGTTACTCGATAAAATGGCTAAGGATAAAACATGCCTTTGTATACTTTTCATTCTTTCTGATAATCCAATTGCGCGTGAACCATTATATATTTGTTTTTCTTATTATTTTTCTTTTCTTTTGGTTTTTTTTTTACATTTTCGATTAATTTTCACTGTTTTCGTGGTTGTCTCGTGTTTTGGCATCGGACCAGACGAATTCGACATTCTCGTTGTCGTTCACTTGCCAACTAAAAATCTTGCTCTTATCCTTGACCTTTAAAAAAGCTTCGTTTTACGTTTTCATCCCTACGCTAGAACTTTCATCGCTTTTCAATACTCCCCGCGAGCGGTCTCATTTTCAAACATAGTTAATAACGCTTTTTCTTTTCATTTTTTCATTCGTACGTTTATTTGCGCTCTCAATATTTTCATGGGTTAATTTATTTACATATCTATTAATGTCAAGACCGAAGAATTTATATTCCAGTTGCATTTTTCGACACACTTACGACCTCGACTCGTGGAACGCTGACGGGACTGGCAGCGCGACAATTTTTCAATTATTGAGATTTTTCCACTCCAGTTTCTGGTTAGATTTTTTCTACGAAACGAAGCTCAGCTGATTCAACGCACTAGACGGTAACCCGCCAATACGTTTTCTTAATTCAAACGATCCGTGCAATATTGCTTATTGCTAGTAAAGTCCCCCAAATCTCTGTCGTAAGTGCAACTTCCTACCTCTCTTTTATCCACCATTCTTTCTTTTGCCACGTCCACAACAATTGTTCATCGATTTTCGCTACTAAACTAAAGAAACAGAAAAAAAAGAACGATTCGTTTTTATCGCGTATTAGTATCGCACATTTAATATCTACGCTCTTAATTGTCGTTTTCCATTTACATTATAAGTATTCAACATGTACAAAGCCATATTTACATTATTTACACTTTTTTTCCTTCTTTTCTCTCCTCTCTTTATTATTCTTCACTTTATTTTCGAAATAAGTTATTCTCGAAGGTCTCAGAGGGAAGGGGAGAGAGGGGCTCAAGCATAACGATTTGTCCTGACGCTGCAAACGACTTTACTGTCCAATGCCGGATCGTAACTCCCCCTTAATCATACAAAAAATGCTTTCGTGATTTTTTAATTTTTTCAATTTCTTGTTCTTCCTGCGATTTGAATTTTCATTCAGAGTCTATCATCTCTATCAACTACAGATTCGAATTAGGAATGTCTCATCGATTTATACTTCACCACGTATCAGTCACTAAAACACATACATACGAAGTGCGCCCCGCAGCATTTGCACCCACCGTTTCCCTCCAAATCACTCAATTTCATTTTTTTTTCATTTTTTTCTTTCTATAAATTATACGCAATTTTTACAACTTTCGTTTTACACTAATAATACGTCTCTATATGGATGGTGCTTCGTGTGTGGACGGTACGAACGTTCAAAGTCAAACGCGATCTTTTTAATGGAGCAAATTTGACTTTCGGGCAGTTTTTTCTCATTTTTTCAGTCGATACGAAATCCATTGGGAAATTAATTCCCAAGCTAATCGTTCGCGTCTCGTCCATATTGATATCTGGCCAAGTTCTTTGAACCAAGGCCCTAAAATCGCACCTACGCTGTGGACCATTTGAGCCTTAGAAAAAAATCGATTTCGAAATCCGAACATCCTGAGAAATGATATCAACAATCGTATAAATAATAAATGATAGAAGAAAAATGACTAATGGGTGTTTGCTCTGAAAAAAATACCGAGAAAATTTGACAACGCGGAACGCACGCACGAAGTACACACAAATTTCGCTCACAATAAAAGTGCCTCTCCACGTCAATCTGACTATTTTCCTTCCACTGTTTTTTTTTAACACTTTATGCGATCGTTATTTATAAAAATAATGTTTCGGAGATGATAAACGTTCCGTAAGTAATCGTAGGCAAGTTTTCGGTCAGGGGGAGTTGCGGTGATTGATTGAGCGATAGCCAAGTTGCACGAAACAATTCGAACAAAAATCCTGTCACTCAGCAATCGCGCATACGATTGTGTCTAAAAGACACACAACTCCACGGGCCTAAGAGCATTTATTCTTTAAATACCACGAACGTGGTGTCGATATGTTTACTGGGTTTTGTGCTTGCCGATCGTTTTGTTTGTCGTGTCACGTACGACGCGGAATTTTCCCTTTTCCTATGTGAAGAGTTCCCTTCAGTCCCTTTAGGTTTTTGATAAATTTGCAAAATAAATCGACTCTTGTAAATTATTGATTGAAGAAGACAATTAATCACCTGAACTTTTTGTTTTTTGTTTTCTTGAGTTTTCGGACACAACGAGGCAGCCCAAAAATTCTTATTTTTATGGTCCAACTCTGCTCCAAAAATGTCTACTCCAAAATACGTGAACTCTCGATTATTATCCATGCTGCGAGCTGGTGCGAATAAGCACGTTGATTTTTCAAATATTTCGGGATTCTGCGCAAAAGATTGTTTTTCCCTTGGAAAGAAAATGATTTTTTTCCGATGCCAATTATTGGGAAACATTCAGAGGTTCGAAAATGACTCATGATAAATAAAAGTTGGACTAGATCTCGTGGCATTTTATAGAGGGCAGATTTTGGAGGGCTGGATTAATTTGGAACAGAGTTGCAAGGAGAAAATTCGTTTGACCGCGACCAGAGTTGAATGGTAAGGTTGTTTTTGGGTTTGCGAGCGTCAGCACGATTTCTCTCTCTCTCCCCCTCACAGGTTAATCGTAAAAGGGAAATTAGTTGAGCCCACTCGAGACTGGCGGTTAGGTAGTCCGCGTTGAGTACACAAGTGTCAAGAGGATATGGGGAGGGTCGCCGTTGAGGTCTTATTGATATTTAAGAGAATTCGATCCTCTTTACACAACGTAGAATATTTGATATACAATAATGCGTTTCGACGAGAGTTCAATAAACGCATTAATCCATAAACTTGACTTCGTCTCAATGTCCGCAGTCGCGTTAATTTTCTTTGACTCATTATCTCTTGCGTTACTTTGTGTATTGTTTGTTTTGTTTAATCAACGATTATGGTACATCCACGCGAGAATGGTACAAACTCTATCTAAGTTAATTACATGCCCATTGTAGCACAATTGTTGAGATGTTTTGTGTTCTTCGCTATTTCCGCAGACTCGATCGAGCGCGGCTGCAAAGATTTTCACTAAAAAATAAAACTTGCCATTTTGAGTAGTTCCTCTCGAATTTCGACCCGCGAAAATATTAGTCTACAACATTTCTTATCGTTTAATATCAACTTAAAAATCTGTTATCCCTTGATTGGACCTTCGACGAAATTGAGCGTTTTATGCAAGAAAAAAGACATTTATTGCGGCAAGAATGTTTTGTCGGTTTGCTTATAAGTTCGAGAGGATCTATGTGGGCCGAGTACACCCGAATCATTCATACCTGACACGTTAAGAACGTCTTATCAACTTATATTACACTTACATTCTCTTTCTCACTATTTCACACTGGCTCTCTCTCTCTTTTCCATTTGCACTAAGTCTTCATTTCTATTGCGAATAAACGCTCGTCATTACTGCAAATACCAAGTTTTCAGGCTTGAGAGAGTCCTGGCTTAATCCAGCTCGCCTGGACCGAAATATTTTGTTTTAACTTGTACATGGCCACGAAGCACCGCCCTCTCCTCCACTCTTGCCATTTCCCATTTGTCAGCCGATATTTTGCCCTCGAGATTTCTAACATTCGCTGTAAGACGGTGGAGGCATTCCCCGTCCCGTGTACATGTCGGTCTGAGGCTGAAGATGACAGACGACCGTATGGCCGTCCAAAACGGCGACTGTTCTCGTATGGTCTTGTTGAGACGTTCCGTAGTTGCCAGGCATTTTTCCAGCGATTTCTCCGAGTTCGTATTTGGCTGGTTGTCTGCGTAGCTTTTCCCAGCACGCGTTCAAGCTTCGCTCCTGAGCTGGACTGCATTGCGACGGATCGAAATGAAGGACGTTGCGCTCGAGGGTTTGTCCGTAGTGTATGAGGTTCCGATCGTTCGCTGGAGAATACGGGATCAAGGGTCGATGATCCCCATAACTTCGCGACGATTGTCTGCTCATGTCACTCTGACGCCTGCCGTCCTCGTCCGACAAATCCGAAACTTGTATTTCACCACCGCGCTCGATTTCCTCGTAAACTGGATCGTCATCGCCGCCGATAACCCGCGAGCCGTGCCCGTGATTGCTCTCGTGATTCTGGTGATATGTCACTTGACCCTGTTGATAAATTCCACCACGTCCACCCCCGTCCCTTATCTCCGTGTAAGTGTGATTGTAAGGGGAAGCTGCTCTGCGACCTGTCGAACGACCGTTACCCATCTCGTTACCATCCCCCAAAACCCGACGATCCCGGGTCCTCACCGCATGCCCGAGCGTCAATGCGTTGTGCGTACGAGGTGATTCCTCTTGCTCCGAACCACCGTGACCGGAATCACGCGAGTAAGACTTAAAAGAAATGTTCTGTGGAAATAAAAAACACACGTCAGTTTGTTAGTCACACCGAACATTCAGACGGTCGTAGAATTTCCAATCGATATACGAAATATTTCACACAAACACACACAGACGCACCTTCCATCAAAATTTTCATTAATTATTGGCGTTTCGCCAGAGAAAATATGACAACAACGAAAAAAAGAGCGTGAGTGAGTTTCTCGTCGTTCAGAAACAGCATTTTCTGCATTCCTCAGTACGACTCGTCGAAAACGTCTTAAATTCAGACGACAAACGTATGAATGAAATGCAGCATCCGAGTGGGTACGACGTAATGAGAAACGCTACATGACGACAATTGCACGGAGAGAAAATTTTGCGTTGCGACAGCGTACATCACGCTACTGGTACAAATTTTCTTTCTTAATATAGTGACAACAAATTTTTTTGCTGCTCCAACAAAAGTTT